>OY856415.1:285238186-285743186 GCA_963693085.1 Alisma plantago-aquatica | reverse complement strand
GTAACTTGTAACGTTCATCATTATTGATGTGTATTGGTGATGGTTACTTATTTAGTGCAATATATAATATTAGTTCTTTATATATTCTTATTGAAACGGTAGAGTGGATAGTGTTTATCCTTGATGTGGTGTTCAAATCATAGCTTTTAATGATGTGGTGCGGTGTGGTTAGACGTGTTGTATCTATAATTTACATGTGGTTTTCAATTTTAAGAACGGTGGCAGCGAGGTCTTGATGTACAAGTGGTACGTCTACAGTTTTGGGTCTACAGTTTTGGTAATAAGTGCACCATATCTGCGCGTTGCGAGCCATAAGTATGAACCACACATAAAAATCAATTACATTATAATCAACATAAAAAGACAAATCCAAAAATAATTAATGTAAATATATATCGATAAAGTAAATATATATAATCGCATACATATAAATAATCTTGACATTTACACAACATGTTAGCATAACTATTCAGTGGCCAATGAAATAAAGTATCCACAAATATGACCTTTATTGGTTACTTTTAAAGTTCTCATTGTCATCAATGTTGTTGCCCTTTAGTTGCAACTCAATTGATGTTTCTTACTCTCTGTAGTCATATGGCAGTTGGCTCTAATGGAGTAATGTAACAAATAAGAAATGATAGTTTCTCACCCAACTTTGAATGAGTGTAATGAATAAGTGCTTAGCTCAATCATTGTTTTATGTAGCCAAGAACAAGTTTCAAATACATTGCAAGTTAGATCATGTCTGAAAATCATGTAAATCTTCTGTGGTGGGTGGTAAATGTTGTTGGGATATTGTCTCTTATCCTATTAGGATAATGAGAATTATCTTAACAATAGGAAAGTTCTAATTGGTGTAGACTTGGAGTCCTAATATTATTTCCTTATCCAATTCCCTTTCCTACTTAGTTGGAGTGGTATTCACATTATCCTATTCCAAATAGAATAGTTGTATCCTCTTGTCCTACTCTTATTCCGGGGTTGGTCTATCTTTGGGGCCTATAAATAGAGTAGTAGCCATGTCTTGTGAGTAGGCCAAAAAGAGGGAAGCTAAAAAGATAGCCAAAGGGAGAGAGAGCAAGAGTGGGATATGAGATTCTATTATGGGCGTGGGATTGTGAGAGAGCAACAATCCTTGTAATCTTTGTGAAGGTGCTTAATAGAATTTTGCGGTCTTCTTTGCCAACATTGTTCTCTTGTGGTTATTTGCTTGGCAATTATTGGCTTCGTCGACTGGGGTCGTTCTTGTTCTTCTCGTGCATGCTCGGACTGTATCTCGTATAATCGGGTTTTCTTGGGCTTGAAGTTTCCGCATGAATCCTTTCAAGTGGTATCAGAGAAAGGTTGTTGTGAGACGACCAGTGAGCAACGGTTGCACGTAAAGCATGACGACATCGACGAATACCATGGGGAGTCATCATATTGAGAAATTTGATGGAAAAAGTAATTTCAGTGTGTGGCAGAGCACGGTGAAAGATGTCTTAGTACAACAAGGGCTAATCGAAGCGCTTGAAGGAGAGAAGCCGGAAAAGATGTCTGATGGAGACTGGAGGATGATGGAGTGCAAAGCGGTCAGTACAATTCGTCTAAGTCTTTCTGTAGAGGTAAAGTATTCTGTGATCAATGAAGATTCGTCGAAGAAATTATGGAAAGTCCTAGAAGAGTTGTACATGGCGAAGTCGCTGATGAACAGATGGGTGCTAAAAAGGCAATTGTACAAATTGCGCATGGAAGAGGGCACACGGTTCGTTGACCATCTCAATGTCTTCAACAAGCTTGTCACACAACTGGTTAGCATGGAGGAGACATTTAGTGAGAGCAACAAGGTAGTTCTCATTGCTTCATCTCTACCACAATCATGGGAGCAACTGATGATGAATATTCTTGTTGGGAAAACTACACTCAATTTCAACGAGGTGGTTGCATATCTTTTGGAGGCAGAGTCTTTGAAGTAGCCCTCAGAGTCTTCCTCAGGTGGTCAAGCTTTGGTTGTTACAGATGAAACCAATAAAAGCAAGGGTCACGGAAAGAAGAATAGGAAAGGTAAGGGAAGACGCACATGCTATATATGTGACAAGGAGGGTCACATATTAAAAGATTGTCCAAAGTTAAAAGAATTGAAAAGTGGAGTTTGCTCATTGGCGGAAGAATATTCAGAGGCACTAGCTGTTACGAAATCAGGTACTCGTAATGGTTGGATATTTGATTCAGGCTCTCGCTACATCATATATCCAGAGAGAGATGTATTTGATGAAGGATCTCTACATCGGGCACGTGGGACTGTTCAACTGGTAGATGACAAACTCTACCAAATTGCCGGAATTGGAACAGTTACATTTAGGATGCATGATGGAGCACATCGCACATTGTCGGGGGTTCGATATGTCCCCGGTCTTAAGAGGAATCTAATATCTGAGAGGGCACTTCAATTCATCGGTTGCAAAATTTCAAAGCAAGGTGGAGTTGTGCAAGTCACATGCAGGGGGCAAGTGATCATGAAGGGTACCTGGTCGAGTGGAGCATATCGCTTGGTTGGAGATGTTCTAACCAAAGGAGGAGGAGTTGATGAAAGTTCTACACATATTGGAGGCGTGGATGAAGCATTGGCACGTGAGGCGGGCGTCGTGAACTCAAAAAGTGCTACATGTTATCAACTCCCAGGGGCAGTCAGGTGCGAGGCTGCAAGATCGACTACAAAAACCAACAGGTGCAGAGGCGAAGCTGTCAACTGTTGGAAGAAGGAAGATGTGGCAAGACTGACCACGCAGTACCAGCGAGCAGGTGGAGCTCGGAAAAGGTACAAACCGACGGCATGGAGGGCCAAAGGTGTGAAGGATGTGGTTCCAACCGCAGGTGGAGGCAGTGCAGTCTATCAAACTGTACATCTTGAGGATCTCTCACATGATGGGTTCGGGCAGCCATGCTCGGACACGCATTCTGCATAGGTGTGCACGGTAGAGTGCTTCTGGTGACGGAAGCAGCTTCTGGGGGAGGAAGCATAGAAGAAGAACGGGAGCAAAATTCTTGAAGGAACAGACACACTTCAGTGGATAAGATCCAAGGTGGAGATTGTTGGGATATTGTCTCTTATCCTATTAGGATAATGAGAATTATCTTAACAATAGAAAAGTTCTAATTGGTGTAGACTTGGAGTCCTAATATTATTTCCTTATCCAATTCCCTTTCCTACTTAGTTGGAGTGGTATTCACATTATCCTATTCCAAATAGAATAGTTGTATCCTCTTGTCCTACTCCTATTCCGGGGTTGGTCTATCTTTGGAGCCTATAAATAGAGTAGTAGTCATGTGTTGTGAGTATGCAAAAAGAGGGAAGCCAAAAAGATAGCCAAAGGGAGAGAGAGCAAGAGTGGGATACGAGATTCTATTGTGGGTGTGGGATTGTGAGAGAGCGACAATCCTTGTAATCTTTCTGAAGGTGCTTAATAGAATTTTGTGGTCTTCTTCGTCAACATTGTTCTCTTGTGGTCATTTGCTTGGCAATTATTGGCTTCGTCGACTGGGGTCGTTCTTGTTCTTCTCGTGCATGTTCGGACTGTATCTCATATAATCGGGTTTTCTTGGGCTTGAAGTTTCCGCGTGAATCCTTTCAAATGCCATGTTCTCCATCCACTAGTATGAGCCCTATCACGTAATGTACTAACACGTTCCTTGTAGTGTTACATTGTGATCGCGTACTTGAACGTCACCTTTTCAGAGATTGTAGTGCAGATTTTCAATTGAAAACTAGTATGTTGACGTTACAAATCTAATCATAGAAACATCTAATTGTTGTTTAATCCTAGCTTCTCTAAAACACTCACTCGTGCTGTTGAAACCCTCCCACCCGATGAATAATAATGTCTACCCCTTGACTAAGTCATAAAACATTAGTAGCAATAAGATGACATTGTTTCTATATCTATTGATCCATGCACCTTTTATGCATGCGATGTATGCTCACAAATCACGTCGTGGATAGCTTATTACAAAAGTTTTTATATTTTCTTTTTGTTTGACATTGAAAATAATTAGTGATTGAATTAGTGATATCAAGGTTGGGGGATTTGTTCATGACATGGCAGTTAACTCAATAGTACACGGTACATCAACTCGTTATCTAACTACATTTGTAGAAGTCATTTTAAATTCTCCTTTCTTGGACGTTCTTATTTCCATAGACCAATCTTTATAGATGGTCCATCCAAAGCTTCTTACTCTCCTTACTTTTATACAACACTCAATACAAGTGGTCACTCTTAAATTCGCGTTCTCTCCGTCCAAACTGTATTTGGGTCTACAAACAATACTTGCATAAGTTTTCCTTTAAAATAAACAACGTTTACGTTAGTTCATGCTGTTAAAATTGGACGAGTCGAGCATATCAATCGTTTCCTGTATGAAATTCGACAACCTACCGTAACTCTTTCCTTTTCCAGTAAACCTGCTATTCCCATTAGACAAGTTTGGCATGTTTGGTTGGATTGCTAATTGGTGGATAAATTATAACAGATAAAATTTGAGAAAGGGCAGAGTAAAGTTTGATCTAAATGTCATGATCTGGCAGGAATTCTTGTTTGTGCATATACAGCAGATATTATGCAAGCAACATATCAATGATTCCATGGATGCAAAATATATATATGTACTATGGAGCCCATGAAAAGGAGAACACGCTAAAGGGTAGTCAAACCCGGTCCATGAAACGGATAACACGTTAAATGGTAGTCAAATAACCCGACAGAGGTGATGGTGGAACTCCCTAATGGAGATGAATGGGAGGTCAAATTCAGGTATGAAGCTATGTCGGACAGGTGTAGCACCTGTAAGGTGTTCGGGCACAGCAATGGTATGTGCCCTGACGAAAGGAGCAAGAGCGCCTTCAAGCACCTCCAATCATCCCGGAGGCTCCTCGAGGCAGAACCAGAAGGCAAGGTAAATCCAGACCTCCGCTGCGGGCGAGGAAGGACAAAGAAACAGTGGCTGAACAGACGACTGCTGTGGTGGTTGTCGATGATGCTGATAGTGCTGAGATTGCTTCTCCCATTGTCAACTCTACTGAAACCACTGTGGTTGTTACTGAAGGAGCTGAAGAGGGTGAGATTCCTCAGGTTGCTAACAGTAGGCAAGGAAAAGAGATTACTGGTGTGAAGGATGTCAACCCGTTCGCGGTGTTAAATCAGGTTGCTGATGATGACCCTGGTTCGCAAGACAAAGAACGCAGCAGCAGCCCGAGACAAACAAGGAACACAACCAAGAAGGGAAAGAAGAATGCCCGCCCTGAAAATGGGGGCGGGACAAGCAAGGATGTTTAATGTCTTTACTCGCATGGAATGTGCGAGGGGCCTCTTTGGCGGGGAGCCAAAGGGAGGTAAGGAAAGCTATCTGTTCGACAGGGGTCACTCTAGTTGTATGCTTGGAAACCAGGATAAGAAGAACTGTTAAAGAGAGAGTAAACACGCTGTTCCCTGAGGGCTGGGGTGCCATGTCCAACCTGGACCAGAGGGACGGTGGGTGTATCATTGTGGGATGGAGGAAGGATATCTGGGATGTGGACGTGATTAATTCATCTGATCAAGTCATCACTGTATCCTGCTGTAACCAGGGAGGTGCGTCGTTCATCATGAGTGTTGTCTATGGTGAAAGGCTTGAAGCAGACAGAACTAGTATGTGGAAGAATATCTTGGAGACGACGCAACATGAGATCCCCTGGCTAGTTATTGGGGATTTCAACAACATTAGAAGAGCCGATGAGAAGGTTGGAGGTCAAAAGGTCCCTGAAAGGGTCTTGGCAGCTTTCAATAACATGGTTGATGAAGCTCAGCTGATTGAGCTCAATTAGGTTGGTGGGCGGACCACCTGGTCCAACAAACAAAGTGGGAACAGGATAGCCAATTCCATTGATAAGGGACCGGTTAATGAGCAATGGGTGAATAAATGGCCCAATTCTTTCATCAAACTGGGGTCGGACCCTCTAAGCGATCACTCGTGGATGAGGATTGACTTGGTGGACAAACCTACGATTAAGAGACCTTTCCGGTTTCTTAACTTATGGTGTGAATGGTCTGGTTCCAAAGAGGTCGTTGAGGAAAGCTGGAACATCAATGTAGTTGGGAATGATATGTTTGTTGCCTTGAAGAAACTTCAAAACACTAAGAAGGCACTGAAGAAGTGGAGTAAAGAGAGGATTAACTTGAAAAACCTGATCTATGAAGCTGAAACCAGGTACAAATCGGTTATGGATAAAAGTAGACATGACCCTCTGAACTATGAGCTCATAAAAGAAGAAGTGGAAGCCGAGGACAGACTTCTAAAGCTGCGGAAAGCAGAGGAACTCTTCTATTGGAAAAGGAGCAGGATGGAATGGGTGAGAGATGGTGATCGCAATACCAAGATTTACCACGGAGCAGTTAAGAAGAAAGAATTGAAGGAGTGCATACACGAGTTGGTGGATGAGCAGGGGATTGTAGTCAATGGGAGAGAAGAAGTGGCCATCAATGTTGTCAACTACTTCAAAAGGTTGTACAATAATGAGAGTAGAGTTTGTTCTTCTTTTTCCGACATCTTGCCAAACAAAAGAGTTGATGACCAAATGAATGCTATGCTTGGGGCCTATGCTGATGATGATGAGATCAAACACGCGGCGTTCTCTATAGGGGCTAGCAAGGCTCCTGGACCTGATGGGATGAATGGAAGGTTTTTTCAGGCGATGTGGTATCTGATTAAAGACGACATCAACAAACCTATCAGATGTGGAACAGTGTGCTTTTATTCAAGGCAGTGTTGCCTCACATCATTTCTAAGGAACAGTGTGCTTTTATTCAAGGCAGGAAGATTTCTGACAGCACCCTTCTTGCCGTGGAATTCCTTACAGGTTTCAAAATAGCCAATAGCAATGCCAAAGCGTGCCTTAAAGTTGACTTGACAAAGGCGTATGACTACATCAGATGGGATGCACTCTGGGCCATGATGAAAGCACTTGGATTCAGTGATGTATGGATTAAGGTGGTTAAACAGTGTGTAACCTCTACTTCCTTCTCCTTCCTTATTAACGGAGGGCCGGTGGGGTTGTTTACTGTGACAAATGGAATAAGGCAGGGGGACCCCCTCTCCCCCCTGCTTTTCACTATTGTGATGGAGGGACTCACTGTCATGATGAATGAAGCTGAAGATAGTAGGAAGTTGAAGCCGTTCAAAGTCCAAAATACTAAAGTTATTTCCCACCTAATCTTCACTGACGACATCATGCTTTTTACCTCCGGGCATGCCAACAGTCTGAAAGAGGTGAGAAGGATTTTGAACAGGTTTGGGTTCCTTACCGGACTCTACATTAGCACCATCAAATCTAGAATCTATCTGTCCAAGTCTTGCGATACTAGGAGAGGAAGACTTAAAGATGTTGTGGGTCTTAATATCGGCCGGTTACCTTCCAGGTACCTGGGCGCTCCTATTGTTGGGGGTAAAGGTTCTTCTGTGGACTTTGTACAATGCCTGGACATGTTGAGGAGTAAAATTGAAGGCTGGTCTGCTCTAAGGCTATCTATGGCAGGGCGGATCCTTCTCACTAGGTCGGTGTTGCAGGCTATGATCAGATATTGGTGTGAGGTGTGTGATATCCCACATCCTACTGCTGAGAACATGAGGAAGCTCTTGGCTAGTTTCGTTTGGGGCGGAGGCAGCCATGTCGTGGCCTGGGACACCATTGCGAAGCCTTACTGCAAAGGCGGCCTCAATCTGGTCAACCCCTTGACCATGGTCACTGAGAGCTATGGGAGAAGGGCCGACAGATACCTAAGAGGTGGTGATAATATATGGACTCAGTGGATGATAAGAAGGTATGGTGATCTAAACTGTGGTTTCGACGGCAAATCTTCGAGGGTATGGAGGAATATGTGCAGAAGATGGGAGACTTTACAGAACGACTATTGTGTTGATGACAATGGTATTGCTTCTCTTGTCAGACCGAGGACGACACCATGGATCATCAGAGACGATGGTGTTGATGTGTTATGGGCCAAGTTCCTGTGGAACAAATGCCACATTCCTAAGTGGAGTACAACAACCTATAAGGCTCTCCTTTGTAGGCTACCTACTGCTGATAGGCTCGCTGGATGGGGAATACATGTAGAGAAGAAATGCGTTCTTTGCAAGAGGGAGGATGAAAGCCATAGCCATTTGTTTGGGACATGTAATTTCTTCAGAAGAAGTTGGGTGATTGTCACACTCATATGCGGGTGGGGACAAGTTTTTGATGATAGCATCACTGGGTTGATATCCAAGCTGATGGGTATGCTCGTTGGTAAACATGAGCGGGCTATAGGTGGTTTATGCCTGACAGGTGTTTGCTATAATGTCTGGGAGGAGAGGAACAACAAGACTCATAGTAGGAATTTTTGTATAGAAGAGGAGATTGTGGAGAAGGTGGCTCGCACACTTTCACGATCCCTCAAATGTAGAAAGGGCCTCGCCTCAGGTCTGTCTGAGCAAGCCAATAGATACTGGGGTTTTGTAGATAATAACCCTCTGTATATGTTTTTGTAGTTCGGTCCTGTTCTACAGGTTCCTTTGGAAATATATTTACCTATTTCCAAAAAAAAGATGCTCTAGAATGACTATAAATATTCATAATGATGCTAAGTAATCATCTACAACAATATGTCAAATGGTATATAAACTAGAAAATATTTCATGCACGATTTGTTTTACACCTTCAAAATTGTGATGTATACATGACCAAATTAGCTACATAAAAAGTATATAAGAAAATTATGTATTATATTAAATGATGACCACATAACATTGAATATTTAATAGACTTCAACAAATGACAATATATTTAATATATGATATATAAATATTGGTGGGTAGCGGGTTAGAGGGTATGGGTAATGTCTTACCCTTACCCTTACCCACTAAGGTAGCAGGTAGGCAGGTAAAGGGTAAGAAAATATTTTACCCCTCCCCTTCCCCTACAGGGTATGGGTAAAGGGTAAACGGGTTAACCCTTACCCATTGACAACCCTATTCTGAGGTCGTGCATCATAAAGAGGAAGCATTTTGACCACCGAAGACAATGTGTCCCTGGTTTTGAAATGAAAGGCATTATCCTGCAATGGGACTAATACAATTCAGGTCGGGGATGCATTGCCCGTCAAGAGAGTAGTGTATCCTTTTGGGATGCATTGGTTGTTAAGGGGCCAACGCGTCTCGGATGGAAACACATTGGTCCAGGACAGAAACAATAATTTTCTAATCGAAACGTGTTGTTTGTATGCCACAACCAATAGTTGTCCACAACAGATATACCTCTGTTGGGGGCAATGGCCGGATGCCACGTGGGGGCAGCAAATCCCTAATGGGGATGCATTGTTTCCCTATATAATGGCCCTCCTCCATTCACACAATTCAGGCATTTCTTCTTCTTCTTCACTTGCAAGTGATTGTGACTTGTTCTGAAGTCTGGTATACTGCGGACAGAGTTTCTAGCTAATTTCAGGACGGATTACTCTTCTTTGTTCATGATTGTCTTTTATTCTATTATATGGTCGGTTTGTTGCTTCTCTTCTTAATCTGATTTTTGATTGACGAGGGGTTCTCTTTATTTCAGGTGTGTTCTTTACTAAATTGTATTTAAAATAACACTTCTTTAATATAATTAAACAAAAAATAAACAAATAATGATTGATATGTGACTACTAATATAAGTTGCATAATGTACATTGTACTCTTAAGTGATTCGAACATAAAATTGTCATCTTTTGTTAAAATTTTGAAATATGCATTTTTAGAACGATTTTTTTTAGTTATAATAAGTTTTGTTGGTAAAATGCAACCCCTACTGTGGAATTCAAACTTAAAATAATTAACTGTCGGAAAATAAAAGCTATTTTTATAATGATTAATCAAGAATAGAAAACTCCCAGGAAATTATGATCTCGCTAGAATTTGAACTATCATGTTGAGAAAATATTTGATTATGAATATATAAATTGAATAATAATTTAAAAATATAATTGATAATTTATTCATGTGTTTTATAATGATAATAGCATGACATCTAGTTTACGTGAACAAATTGTCAAACTTTGATATGATGGTCAATTTTTCCTTGATGGGTACTCTAGTCCATATGTTAGACCGGTCAATGGTACACTTTTGTATACTCTGACCAAATTCAAGTTATATATTCATATAATACTTGACATCAACCACAATCACTTCGCTATCAATATATTATATCTTTTCCCTTGGGAACATATTAGAAGTTCACGATGATGATGTATTCAAAACTTTATTCTCTATTTCATCTGATGCTTATATTGATGGCTTTCTTGATAAAGTACCCATCCACCAGCATTCTAGTTCTAGTCATATAAGCCTATTGGATCAATTTCAAACAATCAATGTTAACATAACTTCCTTATAAAATCAACCACCTAAATTTTATCAAAACCCTATTATTTAGAATGAAATTAGTGGTCATGAGGTTAAGGAGGAGGAAGAAAAAATTGAACATGAAGGTGACTCAACAAGTGAAACGGATGATGATCACGACATGAATGAACTTGATTTATATGGGTAAAAATATCAAATCCCTAACACTACATTTGCCTTGAGTTTCTGCCCGAAGGTATTTTCCAGTGATTAGGTAGACCACAGTGAAATATGTAAGTGTACTTTGTTTGCATCCATATTAGTTATGAATGAGAAGATTCAAAAATAGTTGATACAAAACATTACACAATACTGGACTCAATGCTCAGACAGTCTCTTTGTTGGACTTATTTGCATCCAAGACCAATAATGTCCTTGGATTATGGATGCTTGTCAGTCCAAAAGTGTAGGTGGCATGTATAAGATAAAGTGTGGTGGTGAAAATCACACATGTCAACTAAATGTGTTGAATGATGACCATTTCTAATGCACATTGTCTTATATTGCTCATATGATCATGTCAATCCTAGTCTCAGGATCGGATATGTCCACACGAGAACTTTTTGACGACATAAACATTAAACTAAATATGCACATCTTATATAAGAAGGCATTTCTAGCAAGGAGGAAGCTCGTTGTAAAATATTTAAACATTAGGATGCATCATATCATAATATGTTAGCATTGATGATATCTCTATCACAATATATTCCAATGATAGTATATACCCACCTTGTGAATGATTTTTACCCTACAAACACCACACTTGTAGATTCAAGTGGGTGTTTTCGGCATTTGGGTTTTGTATTGCAAGATGGCTATATTGTAGGCATGCTATTAGTGTTGATGGCACATTCCTTACAAGAATATATATAAGAGCATTTCTCTTACCATAGATACTGATAATTGTGTTTCCACTCAATTTTGTTGTTGTAGTTTCAGAAAACACTAATGAATAGGAGTGGTTTATTGGTTCTCCATAAATATTGATTCCATCTATTGCAAGTTGATTAGATATGTGCATTATTTCTGACATACTAAGTGGAATTTTTCCAGCTATTTAAGTAAGTTTGAGTGGGTTCAATGTCGATATTGTCTTCAACGTCTTTGTGAAAACTTCCAAAAAAATGTTCAAATCAAAAGAGTTAAAGGAACTCATGCAAAGTTTGACCTCTACAATAGATGAACTTTAATTTGATTATCTAATGCATAATATATAGACCATCGACCCAGTTGTTAAAAATATATTTGATATCACTAAATATTATATTGTGGTCTCTGACATTTGAGAAGGGTAACAGATATCCATTGACTAGAAATCATGTCGAAGCTAAAAATGGGGTCTTAAAAGGTTATAAAGGTTTATCAAGACATGCACTAATCGATTCTAAATACTATTGTTCTATATCAATGGAGTTGACAAGGCGTAATGAAGCGGTGAAATGTGGAAAGGAGGGATGCAAGCTTCCTAGGTGCCTTCACGATACATTTTTTAAAGTCAACCAAAATGCACGCAACTTTAAGAGTTACACCATGTTGACAATGATGACTGACTTGTTGATGACATAGATGAACACAGTTTTCAAGTCAAAATGTGTCCATACAGTGCTAATAAATACAATTGGGGTTATCCTCAACAGTGGCATATACCATACAGTCTTGTTTGGTGTAGTTGGTGCTTTTGTCAATTTTTATTATGACGAACTTGTGAGCCCATATTAGACAAACAATGACTTTTATAATACATACAGAGCTGAATTTTATGATGTTTCTGACAATAGATAATTGGTCACCTTGGTGAATGTAGAGGAATTTATCCCTATTACCCCAACCTAACCAAAGGTAGGTTGGAAGACCAAAGAAAAAATAATTTGGACATCCATGGATATCGATCCAATTTAATGTATGTATAGTTGACGTAAGTGTGAAGAAAGGGCCATAACATACACACTTGTACTTTCACAATGTGATGTTTAAAATTTAGACAAGTATTTTTTTTCAATTTGGTCAAGTAATGTGATGTTTTGACTTTAGATTAGTCAAGTATTGTAATGTAAATAGTGGGACCCAATAGGGGATCCACTCAAATGGTACAATACAAGAGCCATGTAACAATAAAGTAGTGGAAGCAAAACTATTACAAAGCTACAAGTATATCATTATACAATTGTTCCTCATCATAAATGGCAGTATAGAGAAGTAAAAAGGTATACATCTATTAATTCGAGTGACATGCAAGACTTGTTTCTGAGGGCAACCCATCCATTCCATGCTATCCTCAAGTTTAAATTCCTAAATATGATATTATTTAGTACTTGTCCTCTAATGTGCCTATACCTGGATGGAAGGGGAACATGGCCCTGACAATAGGAAACAAATCCATATATAAATAAACACTGAATATGTACATATAAACGGTCGTTGGACATTATATTGGGTTATTAAGTATAGAGAATAAGATGGAAGCTAGAAAGATATTTGTTATTGATAGATGGAAAACTCTCCTCCTATATATAGGAGAGGAGGCTAGCACAAGAAAGCATAACTTAACCCTAGTGGGCCAAGACAATTAGGCTCATGTACATAATAAGCTAATTAATCTAACACTCCCCCTCAAGTTGGACCATGGGTGAAACACATGCACAACTTGTTAATACATGAAAAGGATAAAGTAGCCCCTACAAAAATTGTTCCTCTCTGACCAGAAATGATCTACCCATGAATCCTGCAATATTAAAATTGAACACTCTTAACACTCCCCTTGAAGAAGATAGTATGTTGCAGCAAACAAGTCGTCTCCCATTGATGAAGATAAGATCGATGAAGAAGCATTAATAGCAACATGTACTCCCTCTAAATTAAAAATATCTACACTTTTAGTAGTAACTACAAATAAATTTGTGAACCCTTGACGAGAAACTAGAGCAATGGAGATGGTGGAGAACATATCTATAAGTCATTTCATTCGCCATTATTTTTTAAGTGTTTCAATGCACAGTAGTTGGGATAAGAGCATTATTATAGGAATATTGTGTCATAGCATGTGGGCATGTTTCTGTGACGCACTACTATAAGAATATGCACTATAGTAGGTGTCCACAACATGGATGAATATACAGAACTTAGACAAAATGGTCGAATGATATGTCTTCTTAGTTATCTTCTCTCATGAATCTCATATCTTTACGCTACTCATCTTCCTCTATTATCTCCCTCACACCAACTACAAAAATGATTATGAAAGTACTTGAGTGGAAAGTCATAAATGTTGATAGAAAAATAGATATATAAAGGATGGTAAAAGAAATAAATTCACCAGAATGTAGCACGGTACAAAGAATAAAGAAAAAATACTATAGAATGAAAACTCAATAGAAAGAGGAATAACAATATCATAATGGAACTCAGTAGAAAGAAAATATTACTACCTAAATGAAACTCGATAGAAAGAGGACATGCACTACCGCAATGCAACTCGGTAAAAAAAATAAAGCATTACCGAAATAAGCATGATAGGAAGAAAAATTAATGCATTGTCCATTCTCCTTTTTTATGCTTTATAAATTAGCACGAGTTCTTTTGATTATCAAATAGTAAAAAAAATTTATCAAGTTTTTTCCAGTCAAAGACTGGCCAACGTCTTTTACTAGACTTGAACTTTGACATTTGAACCAAAGGATAAGAAGTCGGGAGCTGGTAACCTATTATTTCTATCGGAGTTTAACCCAATAGGTGTTAGTGAAAAAAGATGTCAGGCACTCAATGAGACGCACCAATAAAAATTCCTTTTGATTGTCATTATGGGCGCTCTTCTTTTGTTGATCGAGACCTCAAGTCTTAAAGTAAAGAAGATACTTTATTGTAGAAGATGAGATGTGTTTCCCTTTTGGCAAGGCAAACGATAGTACTAAGAGGAAATAAGTTGTGTCTTATTAGCACCGCCACAACATGCTTATTAGTCATTGAGATTGGAAATTGTGTACACAATGGAACTGAGTGTCGGACGTACGCATGCACATTGAAGAGGCCAGGACTGCTGTTATATGATCAGATCGACGATTTTTTTAATGATGCAAAGTAAATTTTATGGAATCTTCAATCTGATAGATAGATATTAGAATAGTCTCAGGATATCAGGGAATGTGACTGGTGTTTCAAGGTTAGGGCACAATGTAAAGAAGTTAAACAGTAGGGAGGATGTGGCACAAATATCAAGACACGGGGAAGTGACAAGTAGATTTATAGATTTTTGGGGAGACACATAACAATGATGATGGACGGTATGGAGAGGGTCGACGTAGGGATAAAGAAAAGATTGGATCTTTGTGAAAGAAGAAGAGAAAAGACAAACATGGAAGCCGAGATGATGCCTGATGGCGGCCAAGTCAAGGAGAAACAGTGGTTGACCATAGGCATAGGTTCTCTCCTTTCTTTTCTAAGTGTAGGATCTAATACTTTGATACCATATATAAAATACGACAGGATCTAGAAAGATATTTGTTATAGATAAATGGAAAACTCCCTTTCTATATATAAGAGAGGAGGCAAGTAAGGAAGTACAATTTCACCCTAGTGGGCCAAGACAATTAGCCTCATGTACATAATAAGCTAATAAATCTAGCAATAAGTATAAAAGAAAGATGTTCCCATTAAAAGGGGTCATATAAAAGTAGGTAAGTTCAACAATAGTCAAATCAAGAGATTGAGTCATAATATTTATGGAGAGCAATAATTAAAATAAAAGAAATATATTGCCATAATAAAATTTTCACAATATCAAAATAAAAATCTTTGCATGCATAAATATTGTAGACTAAATATATCTAAAATAAAGCCATAACACCATAGGATCATAGCCTAAAAGTAAGGAGGAAACTCACACCTCATGTGTAATATGTGTGTCCTATATAAGTGTGGTTGTAGATAAGTACCAATATTGTAGATATTCCAGTCAAACATTTAACAAACACTAGATATTAAAATATATAAAGATGGTCAAAGGACCCCTTTAAACATAATAATTCAATGCTCATAAAAATTCATAAGATTTCAAATAAAAAATATGGATGTTCAACTTTGGATTTCCGAAAAGGTACAGTGGCCAAGAAAACATCTCAATATAGGAATCTAGATCGCAATCATGAGAATGACCAAAACAAGTATGGATTGTACATACATGATCATCGTATCTAATTGTTAACGCCAACAGTATACTCGATCCATGAGGTCAAGATTTCATCCTAGAAACACATTAGGTGTGTTAATCAAATAATAGCAAGATGTGCATGCATTCCTATTATAGATTTTTGTATTGGTCTTATACTAGTCCCGATCAACTAATGACATATTAGTATTTTCCATATAAGATTGTAGTTAATATATTTCAATAATTATCAATTTAGGATTTCCAATGGGTTCTATATGATCAAAGTCACGTCCTAGAGTATATCAGATCATATCTTTAGTCTTATAAATAAATCTAATTTTGTATTAACACAAATTTGGACATATTCAGGTATATTTATATACTTTACCCTAAATAGGTCTTAATTAGGTAGACAAATACAAGTATGTGTCTATTATTTTAGAAATAATTTGAGAAGAGTTACTATAGAAAATAAAATATGGTATGAGATCATATAAGGTCATTTATAACTATATTTATTAATTTATATTCCTTATTCATAGTCATTTTTCTAGAATCCGCCTTAATGATTTATGTAATCTAGATGAAAACATTCCATTAATCCATGTTATATTTTCCAAGTCCTTACCGTATAGATTTCTAGTAAGTTAACAACATGTCTATTTAAGAGTTAGAATTGTGTATTTACCAAATATTGAGATTAGATCTTAACTCTATGTGTTAATACACCAACATAGATATACTAATATGTTAATTACCAAAATAACAGGATGCATGCTATCATCATTGTAAGATGTTACACCCTAAATGTCATGAATATTGTCTAAGGGGTTGCCTAATATATCAGAATAGTATAATACAAATTGTAAATCTATTGTTTACTGACATATATAGGTAAGTATACTCGTATGATACCATTAGGTATAGATACATCAAATACTAGTCTTCTTAATTAGTGTAAATATGTTTCATTTATCAAGATTTTGATCTGGAAAATTCTTATATTGATACAACTAATTATACACCTTCAAATCAGAGTAAAGGAAGATGAAGACTCATCTAGAGAATGATTGGATGCCAGCACATGCATGTTTGGATAATTTTCGATCATGTCTACCTCAGAGTCTAGTAGAGGCTAAGGAAGGAACTCGTTTCCCTATCATTTCCTTAAACATTGCTAAACCTAGTTGAGGATTAGACCAACACAATGGTTGTAGTAGGTGTTGTAATCTATTTGTTATTCATCAAGTTTTCTGCGGGGGATACCCATTAGGGAGAACTCAAGGATTGTCTTTTGCTCCGTCTTCAAACTATGGTTTGACCATCTATTTCTCCTAGTGAGAGGGAGTTATAGGAAGGGGATGGAGGTAAACAAGAGGTAGAATGGGGGAGTCAATGGTTGTTGGGTTGAGATTGTGACATTTGATATATTGTAGCATCATCATCCTCAGTGGTTTGGATTGGTCCCTTCACATGATGTCCTAGAAACATGGAGGATCATGGATGGTTGTGGTGAGGTAGTCACGATTGAGCATTTGATCTTTCTACCATAACTTTCATGGGTTTGTAGGTGGTGGTGGATTGCAGACTAACGAACCAATAGGCGAATTGAAGTGGTTGTCATAATGAATGTTTTTTTTCAGCAACTCCTATTTTGGGTTGATATTTCCAAGTTCAACGGATGGAGTGATCCATCGTGTTTGCGGATCTGGGTGCAAGTCCAGGTTTGAATAGAGCTATGGGGGTCAGATAAGGGAGGTGAAGTTGTGATGTTATTGGGAATTAATACTTGTGATCGACCATTGGGTTAGCAAGAGGTAGTGACCACATTGCCAAGGAGGATGATAGTTAGAAGGGAAGGAAGAAGAAATGCGGAGGAAGAGAACATAGAGGATAGGTCCATGGTGAAGGAATATGTGGAAATGATGAACACAAGAGTGGGAAGAGGTGTGAGGTCTACTAGATCTGATGAGGATCTCATGTAATCCCGATCTTGACAGCAGAATTTCTCATGGAGATAGCATTGAATCGAGTGTAGGTCGACAATGTCTAGAATTAGAGGAGAATTGACAGGTTGTGGTTAGGTAAAAGAAAGGAGGGGAAGAGGAAGAGGAAGAGAAGAGGAGGAGGCAGGACTTCCTGGTGATTTTGGGCTCTATATGGTGTTGCTTGGCACTGGTGTGTGTAGGGTAAAGATAGGTTGGGTGGCTAAGGTTTTGGGCATTATGGTAGAGTGTGAAGGATGGGGTGAGAGAAGTAGGAGAGGTAGTGAAGAGGAAGAGGGGGTACTAGAAGAAAAGAAGAGAAAGAGAAGAGTAGAATTGGTCATCAAGTAAGCTGTCGTCAGTAGTCTCTTAGTGCAAGACAAGTGACCAGAGAGGGACCGCACAAACAAGGTAGGGAAGGAGGCGTTGCGGGGATTAAATGATATTCAATCAATGGACTTATATAAACTTGTAAAATGCATGGCTTGTAAATAGCATTCTTCTTAAAATTTAATTGGAGGAGAAATGAGCATCTGATTGACTCACAAATTGATGTGTTGACTAATTAAGGTGTGAAGACTTCAATTCAAAAATTAATTTTACCTTTTCAAAATCACATGATATTTTATTTTTTTTCTTGTATGTTAACTATATGTTGAATGCCTTTATTTATCTTGATTAATCATTTATAATACAATATTTCATATTTTCTAAATTTCTTTTGTAATTTAATCCTAGGAAGAATCTAGAGTCTCATATTAGGATGAACAACATTTATTAGTAAAATTGCACATAAAATCCTATGATCGAATATATTTGATTATTCGACCCCAACACTTCATATATTAAGTATATTTATACATTCATGATATTATTTGACTCTAAGTAATCTTTATTTATCTTGGATAAGGGAATGAGGTACCTAGTTATTAGTTTGATGAAAAGTAATAATAAAATTCGAGGAATAAGGAAGGAAAGTTCTATATGTTACAACACTCCACCCAATAAAAGGGATCCCAAAAATCTATTCAACTATAGCCAGGTAAACATACTAGGTTATGTTTCCCAACCTAATTATATATATCTAGTTTTCTTAATAAATTGGGTCATAGTACATCACCTTGTACCACACCTATAGTCCTATACAAAGGTAAAACTATATCATTTAATATGTCTGGACATCATTAGTCTTCTCATACAAGATGTCGAGCTAGGAATTTACACTAAAACATAGTTTTGTCTTAGGAGTATTATATTTATTATTTAGGTGATTATAACTTCCATTTTATCATGATTAGCATCACTTCAAATATATATTCATGATTAGTTTTCTTTAGTAACTTACATTACTTATTTTCACCATTTATATTGGGGAAGATACATTCTAAAACTTATTATAATTATGTAAATAATATTCATGATGGTAAATTTTAGAAGGCTAAACCATCTACCCAGTTATGTGGCAGCTACATACTTATGACCTTAATATGGGATGTTCTCATGTATTACTTATTACAACCATTTTTTACCTGAGATAGTCCTAAGTTAAGTAGCATTCCTAAAGGATAAAGCATCATTACTCCACCCCATAAAAGGATTATAATGGATCCTAATTAACCATCTAGAGGCAAAATGGGTAGGTCAACTATGCCATTTATACTAAAACTCATTCTTCATGCTTCATGCATCACTCTAAGGTCTATGAACTAAGGATTTGTCATGCTAGTGGAGGGGTT
The DNA here is from genome assembly GCA_963693085.1 of Alisma plantago-aquatica. Taxonomy (NCBI): domain Eukaryota; kingdom Viridiplantae; phylum Streptophyta; class Magnoliopsida; order Alismatales; family Alismataceae; genus Alisma; species Alisma plantago-aquatica. The sequence continues at coordinate 285,723,885 of OY856415.1, read as the reverse complement.
ATTCACTGAAGAATTTCTCTACAACTTAAACTTTCTTGTGGCGGTGGCTTGGCTTCCAAAACCGTAGATAAAATGTGATAGCTTGTCTTTTTTACATATAACTTATTAATTAAAATAAATCTAGGGATAGAATCTTGGGAAGAAAATACAAAATTGGCACCAAAATCAATCTAAGAACCAATCTAGTCACCCTCCACAACACAATACATATATTGTTCTTCTATAGTTGCATGATTCTACTAAAAGGGTCTAATTCTTCGACACCTAATAGGGCATCTTACTATATATCTAATATATAAGCATAGGATGATGAAGGCTTTTTATGCACATTCACTTTGTTGAAACCCTAATAAGGCATAACATCCATTATTCCCCATGTAACTCTTAATCATGAAACATACTACCTAATCTTGGGACCTAATGAAGTCACAAGATTAATCGAAGTTATGGGAAGAGATCTAGAATTTTTCCCAACACCAACTGGTTTACAATCATAATGCCTTCAAAATATAAGGTAGATTATATAGTAAACCTACTCATCTCAATCACTAGATAAATCAAGTACATTATTTTTAACATCCCAGGTTTTGAGTCCTCAGATGAAATGATTTTAAAAGGAATGATTGGACTACCCAAATCAACAAGGTGTACCTCATCTTTGGGAAGCTCCTCACTAAGAATTACAAAGTTAAGCATGCTCAGTTTGGAGTAATACTAGCATGGGTGACTAGTCGAGAAGTTCATCTTTTCTTGCGTGTGAGCGAGGACAAAGCACACAGTTAAGGCAAATGGTGGTCTATGGGGCCAATCATCATTTCTGAAACTCTACTAGAGCCCTAGACAGTGGGTCCATGAGTTACAAATAGCAACATAGCCATGACCCCTCTAGTAGTTGTGGCCCACATGGGCATGTGGCATGCCATTCTTGAGTTTTGCAGTCCATGCATGTTGGAAAGGGTTGTCCATAGTGATGTAGCCACCCTTATGCTAGTAGCCCTAATTAGGAGATGGGTGTCCATGGGCCATTCTGGGTCTACACTGAAATGGGAGGAAAATATGAAGTCATATAGTTGATCCTTGACAAGAATGTCAAGAGTCTATGTGAGGGATATTGTAATGTCCCAGGATTTGAGGCCTCAGATAAAATGATCTCAAAAGGAATGATTGGACTACCCATATCAACAAGGTGCACCTCCTTTTCGGTAACCATGTCACTAAGAACTCCAAAGTTAAGCGTTCTCAGTTTGGAGTAGTACTAGGATGGGTGACTAGTCGGGAAGTTCATCTCTACTTGTGTATGAATGAGGACAAAGCACATAGTTAGGGCCAGTGGTGGTCTATGGGGTCAGTCGTCATTCTTGAAAATCTACTTGATCCCTAGGTAGTGGGTCCAGGCGTTACTAAAGAGATGACAGAAATGAACACTTAAAGATGTCTATTAAAACTTATGGATTTAATCAACTAAACCATCATATAAGAGTTCTATAAAGTTCCATGAGGATGGTATATCGGCCTTTGATAGATGGATTTGGGAAAAGCAACATGTAATATTCCATGTTGAAGGCAACACATTCCTAATCGTAAAGGAGTTAATTCATATTATTACTTGGTATTAAGGAAAAGACCTCAATTCTAGGGTTTACTTTAGGGTTTTACTTTTGTCATCCGAGCATGCTCATACCAATGTGGATGTGTGCATGGCATTTTATAAGACAACATATAAAAGGAGTTGAAGTGAGAAATAGGGTAAATCCTAGATATGATTACTCAAGTCAACCTATGTTGGGAAATATGGTATCACAATAGGCAGCAGAAACAAAAAAAAATAACTGCCATATTCCCCTTTAAATAGTTGATCACGTCAACAACTATGTAATGGGAAGGATGGTTATCAAGGTTATACATGGTCCTAGATAAATTATAGTGAATATCCCCTTGCATAAGTGTACACATTTCTTCAAGTTGCACCCAAATAGCATCAGCATTAGCTTCGTGGTTGATCACCATAGACAATAGTTGACATCACCCACCTAGAGGCAGGAAATAGCCTCCTCGCCACTACAGTAGTAGTCCACATAGACCATCGAGAACTCCTTGCATTATAGACGAGCATACAAGAAGTATTTTTCCCTTCTATTTGGTGTACTAGCACCAATCTACACTCCCACAATTGTTCTCCCTTGATATCCCTCCCTTTGACGGGTATGACTTGATTGAGTTCTCTTAGTTACCACAACCAGAGAAGACAACAATTGTCAGAGCTAATTGACGTATCTAAGAAGCCCCCAGTACCCCTCTATTTATAGGAGGGTCAAGGTCAAGGTTCACAGTCTGAGCGAGATTCAAAGGGGATGGAATTTTAGGAATTTTCGCATCCTGCGAACGGCAAAATGGTTAGTTCATTGTAAGACCCCTGACCTAGCTTTTTGGCTAACCTTGTTTTCTTAGCATAATAATATGCTTAGAACCATAATCTAATCCATTGACGTGCTTTAATATCATGTGACATGCTTATGTATTCACTTTGGCCCAGTTATGCTCTGTGTGCTTGTTTTGGACTTAATTGTAATTTAATGATGTTTGGGGTTTATCTTGCAATTTTTCACATGTTTGATTTCCCTCTTATGTCTTGGCATCTTGTTGAGGAGATTTTTGCTTGAGGGATCCTTATTGTACCTTGTTTTGCTGAGGAGGGAAGGGTGTCTCCTTGAGTGGATGTTTAGGGTTTTGCATAGGTGTCTTGTGTTGATGATTGACCTTGCTTGTGTTGACCTTTGAGTTTGGCTTCCAGTGACCCACCTTGTTGTGTCTTCGACCTTAGTACCTTCCATTGATTAGGTTTTGAATGCACCTAGTGTCCTTGGTGATCGAAGATCTAAGAAAACCCTAAGATGCATTCCATGTAGTCGATGATCTTTCCCTTGCTTCTCTTTGGCCGATTGAGTTTGTGGACCTAGTAGGTTGTTGAAGTCTTATTTGACCAATGGTCCTTTGGACCTATTGAGTTCGATGAACTTTTTTTGTTTTCACTGTCTTAGTTGCATGCATTGTTTTAGTGGTTGCATGGTTGGGATATGAAGGACCAATGCATGCTTTGTTGGTCACCGAACCACCCTAACCTCTCTTTTTTTTTGGTCGGCTAAAACTCATGTTGCTATATAAACCAAAAACTTTGGGCTTAATTACAATGGATAAACCCCTAAAAGAAGAAACCTATTTTATGATTGCATAACCACATAGGGATTGCATCATACTATCTAAGACTAGGAGCAAGGAAAAGTTAGGGGCTATACCGATCTATCAGAGACAGACACATCACAACCATCATCAAAGTACTAGTAACAAAAGCAAGAAAAAGACACTAACAATAAACCATCCCAGAAAGTGTGCCTCCTTTGCAGCTGATGTAGAGCCCCTTAGATCATTGTTTGAGGACTCTCCTGATGAAAGATGGCAAGTCTTCAATGTCCCATACTCAAAACAGAGAACTACATAAATCTAGGTCCTTCCATACAGGGTAGAAAGACCCAGTCGCAGGGAAGATGTAAGTCTTGGCTTTGGCAGACTGAAGCAGACAGGAAAATAGGGATCAAAACTCTCAGCTTCTAAGGTGACATTTAGATGTCCACTCTCACCAACCAACTAACATTAAAATCACTTCTGAAATTGTGGCAGAAAGAGCAACAGCCAAGTGTAACCCTCGAGGCTGGGAGCAGAACTATCCTCAAATCAGTTACAACCAACCAAAGCAAGGCAAGAAACTCAAGGCATACCATCGTCAAACTGAGAAAACATAGTAGAAGAAAGTAAGAGGGTTAGATAGAGTCATCAATCCAAGGTATCTTGTCTTGTCTAACTCTCCTTATCTTCTTCTTTTTCTTTCTTACCTTCAAACTTTCACTGAGTTTAAAATCCAGGACCTCAGGGTCAGGTTCATAAGAACTGGTGGACTCAGCATCAGACATGGGTTCACACCCTTTGCGATAATCAAATGCAATCCCGGATGCCTGAAGAATCTTGTTGCTTTGTGGAGTTATATTTATATTAGAGAGGGTGAGTTCCCATTCTAAGTCTAAACCATCTGCTGCTGGGGAGCAGAATGGGTCACAGTGCATATCTGGTTCTTCAACTGGTATCTGGATCTTGCTTGGAATCCCAGTGATCTCATTGGTTAAGCTAGGAATACTCTTGGAAGCAATTTGTCGAACAGGTGGGGGGCCTCCAGGTCTCCCTGACCGGATCTGCAAGTCACTACCCAGCATCTTCCGCCTGGACTCTAGGGGACAAGATGTGAATCTATGCCCAAAGTGCTTGCACTTGGAGAAAAGGAGGGGCCTGGAGATGAATTCAACGCCAAGCTTCTTCGGGATCTCATATACCTCGATCAAGACTTCCTTGGGGAAGCCAACACTGGATTCAAGCTCCACGCACACTACAGCCTCTTTGAGGTAATTAGCTGATAGCGTCGCCTCGTCAAAATCAATTGGACGACCAAGAAGACTAGCTATACCTTCTAATCGGTCCAGCGTCCAGGGGATACCTGGATTAGCGATCTTGGACCATACCATAAGTTTAGTAAATGAGAGGGGTTGAAGAGGTTCGGCGGGAGCCCACGGATGCACGATGACGAGATCCCCATCAAGCATCTAGGGAGCTTCATTGAGAATCCTTTCTCACTCGTATCGGTCAGAAGCTTGATGACGAAACCCTCGACTTCCTCAACCACAATATGGAAATCCACACTCGGCCTCTAACACCACTTGATCCATCTGAGAACTTGGCCCCTGAAGGGCTTTCTCCCTGTAAACCGGAGGGAGACATACTTCTTCCAACTGGGTTCAGAGTCCTTCCAGCTTGAGAACGAGAAGACCCTCTTGCCTTCCTTGACGGTTGGCTCCACGAACTTGAGGTTAGGGGTGTCGTCGCTCACTCGACCCAATCGGCTGGACCGAATCCAATCAGAAATAGGAGGAGGATCGGAGGGATCACCGCCCTTCTCTGGCGGGTGAGTTGAAGAGGAGGGGGGTAGGGGTGAGTGCTTATAGATGTCGCCCCTTTTGGATCCACAGGATTCTGAGAGGAAGAAGGTGTGCTCGCTCCGTTAGTCTCTCTTGAGCCAGTCAGAGGAGTCAGAATCGACTTTGAATCATCCTCTCTCCCATCCTCTGTGTCGCCGCTACCACCCTAACCTCTCTCCTACACTTGAGTATATGTACCCCTATTTTCCCATGGATATGATTCTTTTTGCACTCTCCTTCCCTTATTTCATCTTTGGATCTCATCCTTGGTTATCTTGGTAGTGAAGAAGAGCTCACCCTTAGAGCAAGGTGGTCAAACCCTTGCATGTGGTGATATAGCATTAGAGCTACTCTTCCTTGGTGATCCTTTGGTGATCTTTGATCCTTGGTAAGTGGTCTATCCTCTTGATTTTGTTCTCTTGCAAAACCCTACCTCTTTCTCTTCTCTTGGCTAAACCCATGGGTTACCATGGTAGTGCTTCTTGAACAACTCCTCTCTACTTGATCGAATACATGGTTCTCCATGGTAGTGTTGAGTTTAGTTGGATATCTCCTCTCTTCTTGTTCCTTTTCAGCCTAGAAGCTTTGCTCCCTCTGTCTTATCCTTTAAACTAGTATTATCTTATATTATGAGGTGGTGACTAGCTTGGTCATGGAGGTGATTAAAGCTAGGTTTCTCTCTCTCCTTTGGAGCTTCTTTGCTTGGAGGTTGTTTGACCATAATCAAAGGTGAGTTATATAACTTTCCTCTATATTATTGTTGCATCATCATGCATGTAATTAACCTACAAAAAAATTTGATTATAAGTATTATCATGATGATGATGATTCTAGTGTAACTAACCTTCTTGCTAAACCTAATCTATGTGGTTGAACTCTTGTTGATGATGGGAATGGTGATCCTTCATGCATGTGCTTAAGTTTTGATCTTTCATCTATTAGTGCATTTGTTTCTCGTTTGATGATGAGGGTTTTTTAGGCATGCATGCTATATTACATGTTTATTTTCTCTCTTGATCTTGGTTTCACTCCTTATTTGCGTGGTTGTCGAAATTAGGGTTTGGTTAGGTTTTCTCTCTCTTGGTGATGATCAAATTCTAGGTTTTGGATGATGTTGTCTTTGATGTACCTCATTCATTGTGGTTTTGGTTTCATGTTAGTAAACCACCATTTTTAATCATGGTTTGATAGTGGTTTTCTCTCCCTTGATGTTCTTCATGTTAGGGTTCAAGTGGTCGAAGTTTTGTGATGACTTTTGGTCATTAAGATGGTTTTGTTGAGATGGTCGCATAGATGACCATGTGTCCTTCGGTCGATGAGTTTGCTTCCTTCTTATTCGGTCCCCATGGTCTAACACATGAGAGTATGAAGGGTGGAACTCCCTCTTAATTCAATGAAGGGGTGAGGGTTCCCTTCGGTTGCATTACTAGTTTTTCTCTTCGATTGAAGGTGGGATGTGTTCCCTTTGGTCGAAGGTGTGATAGTTTCTCTTCGGTCGGTTGAGTTGGTGATGGTCTTCTACCTTGATGGTTTGTTCTCTTAGAATGCTTAGACTTGGGGCTTAGATCCCTTTTGGTCTATGAGGATCCTTGGTTAATATTTTTCTAGTATGGTTATCTCGTGAAGATAATGGTTGACTCAATAGGTTCCAACATTGTGGGAGGTCATGCTACTAGGGTTTAAAGTTACTTGTTGTTTGGAAACCCTATTCGGTTAACTATGTTGAAACCCTAACCCTAATTGAGTACATGATGATAACTTTTTAGTTGCTTGAGCAATTAGCATGGTGATGTAGTATTTGCTCTCTCCTACTTGTTGTAACCTAACTTGCAGGTTGAATGAACATCATAGTTGAATGATTGATGTGGTGGCATATGTGTGACATGTACATGGTGATTATGAGCCTTTATGAGGCATTATGAGATAATGATGTATGAAGGAACTATGTGAATAGGTCTTATGACCTTGGCAGAGGCTTAGTACCTAATATTGAGGTGATTTCCTCTAGTGATGTGATGAGGGATTGATATCCCATTACAATGTGACAATGGTGATGGCCTTATGTACAACAGTGAAACAGTTTCATGTGGTGATGTGATCATCCTTATGCCTTATATGTTTTATATTTTCTAAAGTTGCAATCTATCCTTATCTTTGTAGAATTTATTTAGGCTTTGTATGTTTAGCTTGATTGATGCAATAAAGGATACCCAATTGTCTTAACTAATCAAGTGAAACCCCAATCATATAGTGTCTTGTATTGTAGATTCGTCACAATGTCATGATTTACTGGATGGTGAAATGAGCATTCCTTTCATGAAAGCTCAGAGTTACATACTATTGAGCATATGCATTTTATAGGGATGATTATTGTCATACCCTAGCATGAGAATATTTGAGGTTGTATCTCAGATGATGTGATTCAGTATATGAAATATAATTTGAGGATGGTTGCAGTCATACATTGGTAGGAGAACGGATGTGGTCGATCTTAGTTTCACTATTGCCATGGCCTATATACCAAAGGTGGACTATGCGGGTTTGCATGTTGACCTTAGGTTTCGTTGTGGCATACTCATACTGGCCGAGGGCAGATGAGATCTTAGGACACTTAGATCTTGTACAAAACTGATTTCAATTTAGTAGTGGTCAGTTGGAGTTTGAGTGGTATGCCTCACTCTCCCCATGTCATAATAGAAGATGTCCTATATTTGTGAAGTATATCTGTTTAGGGTTAAACATGATTCACATTGGATGATTACCCTTGTCTTGGGTGCTTATACTGCCTAGTTGCTTTATAATGTGGAAAGAGAAATCAGCTGTTATACATGTTCTTCATATTCCTTCTAAATACATAACATGTTCTACTTATATGTTGCAGTTGCTTAACTTGTTGATCCTACGTAGCTAGCCTAAAGTATTCATTTAGCTAAATCTTCTCATCTTATTAATAATGTTATTTTTGACATATGAATAATCATGTGTTTACAATAATCATTGGTGGAGAGTCATATCTCTCGCCAGGACATTGGTCTCACTTAGTGGGTTTTCACACCTTTTTAGGCAGTCATCAGTAGTAGGATAGAGACCATGTTCTTGAGGAGGAGGAGCTTGAAGATCAGTGAGATCAGAAGGATGGATAAGTTGTTGTGTTTTGTAGTAGATTCATATGTGTCATCCTTGTACTCTCAGGTCTGGGAAGGGTAGTGTTTTTTAGATGTTGTACATCGATAGATAGGTTTGGGAGTATGTTTCATTTTTACATTTGTCTTGTATATGTGTCTCTTATATGTGAATAGATATCCTTTGTCATAGGATGTGGCCATGTGCCAAGTGAACAGTTGTAAATACCTAGCATGGTCAGTTATATGGTCAAGTTTGTAAACTTCAATGTATTATATCCTGCTTTTATTGGTTGTATAAGATCAATTTTAATTTACCCTATTTTATGGCAGTGTGTTGAATTAGTTGGTAATTCAATGCTTTGGTTTGATGTTGATGATTTGTGAAAGATGGTTTTGGAGGAGGCTCACTCTTCTATGTATGTTATGCATCCAGGAAGTACCAAGATGTACCACAATCTGAAAGACTTGTATTGGTGGCCTGATTTAAAGTGCGGAATGGGTGGGTTCATAGCGAGGTGTCCTCTGTGTCAATAGGTCAAGGTTGAGCATCAAAAACCTATAGGGATATTGGAATCGTTGCCCATACCACAGTGGAAATGGGATCATGTCACGATGGACTTTGAGGTTGGTCTTCTTAGGACAGCCAAAGGTCATGATTCCATTTGGATGATCATGGATAAGTTGACCAAGTCAGCATACTTCCTTCCTCTAAAGATGACTTATACCACAAAGAAGCTTGCATAGATATATGTTTATGAAATAGTTTGTTTGCATGGTATCCCAGCTACCATAGTGTCTACAAAGGTCCTTAGTTTACAAGTCATTTTTGGGAAAATTTGTACATAGTGATGGGTATACAGTTGAGGTTCAGTACAACATTTCACCCACAGTCAGACGATCAGTCGAAGAGAACTATTCACACTTTGAAGGATCTCTTGAGAGGATATGTTCTACAGTTTTTGGGCAGTTGGGATGTGCACCTGAACTTGATAGAGCTTTCTACAACAATAGCTACCAGATGAGCATTGACAGGTATCGTATGAGGCTTTGTATGGGAGATGTTGTTAGACTCCATTGTTTTGGTATGAGATTGGTGAGTATCATCTTTTAGGTCATGAGCTTGTACAACAGACAGCAGAGGAGATTAAAGTGGTACAGCAGCCCATGGCAGACAGAAGTCGTATGTTGATAATTGTCGTAGGCCCTTGGAGTTCCAAGTGGGAGACAAGGTGTATCTAAAGGTCTCTCCTTAGAAAAGGAGTGTTGAGGTTTGGGGAAAAGGGTAAGTTGGCTCCCAGGTTTATGGGACCTTACCCGATGGTGGCATGTGTTGGGAGGGTAGCTTACAAGTTAGATCTACCTCCAAAGTTTCACATGTTGCATCCAGTATTCCACATTTCTATATTGATGAAGTGTCACCAGAACACAGAGCTAGTGTTGTAGTCAGTGGAGGTTGAGTTGGAAGAGGATGTGTCCTATGTGGAAGCTCCAGTGTTGATCTTGGATAGAAGGGTAAAATTTAGAAGAAGAACGATATAGTCTTGGATAAGGTTTTTTGGCATCACTGTGGCATGGAGGAAGCCACGTGGGAGTTAGAGGAAGAGATATGTAGGAAGTAGTCGTCTCTTTTTTGTAGGATTTTGGGGGTGAAATCCTTGTTGGGGGTTTATGGTTGTAAGAGTCCTAACCTAGATTTTTGGTTAAACTTGTTTTCATAGCATTATTAGATGCTTAGAACCTTAATCTAATTTGTTGAAGTGATTTAATATCATGTGGCATTCTTATTTTTTCAGTTTGTCCCCATTTGAATAATGTATGAGCTAATTATCCTATGTGTGTTTGTTTTGTACGTAATTGCCATTTACCCATGTTTGGGGTTTATCTTGCAATTTGTCACATGTTTGATGCCCCTCTTATGTCTTGGCATCTTTTTGAGGAAAGTGTTGCTTGAGGGTGCCTTGTTGTACCTTGTTTTGCTGAGGAGGGAAGTGGTGTCTCCTTGAGTGGATTTTAGGGTTTTGCTTAGGTGTCTTTTAGTGATGGTTGACCTTGCTTGTACTGACCTTTGAGTTTGGATTTCAGTGACCCACCTTGTTGAGTCTTCGATCTTAGTATCTTCGGTCGATGAGGTTTTGAATGCACCTAGTAGCCTTGGTGATCAAAGATCCAAGAAAACCCTAGTATGCATTCCATGCGGTCAATTATCCTTCCCATTCTTCTCTTCAATCGATTGATTTTGTAGACCTAGTAGGTCATTGAAGTGTTCTTCAACTGATGGTCCTTTGGACCAAGTGAGGTCAATCAACTTCTTTGGTTTTCACAACCTTAGTTGCATGGATGGATTTAGTGGTTGCATGGTTGAGATATGAAGGACAAGTGACATGCTTTGTTGGACACCTAACCACCCTAACCTCTATCCTACCCTTGAGTATATATACCCCTATTTTTTCATGCATATGATCCTTTTTGCACTCTCCTGTCCTTCTCTCATCCATGGAACTCATCCTTGGTGATCTTGGTGGTGGAGAAGATCTCACTCTTAGAGCAAGGTGGTCAAACCCTTACATGTGGTTATCTAGGGTTGGTGCTACTCTTTCTTGGTGATCCTTTGGTGATCTTTGATCCTTGGTAAGTGATCTATCATCTTGATATCATTTTCTTTCAAAACCAACCTCTTTCCCTTCTCCTGGACACACTCATGGGTTACCATGTTAGTTGACACGACTTTACTATGTGTGTAAAATGCAAGTGTACGCGTCTTGCAATATAGGCCAAAAGAGGCCCGAATTGTCAAACTCGGGGAAACGGTGTCCAGAGACCAGTACTGATTGTGATCTTATGAGCTAGGTCGAAGGAAATTGATTGAATTAGGGTGTTTAAACTGAATGAAAAATAAAAATTGAAAGTCAAAGTTGATTTAATCAAATGGTGATGGATTCCTTAGAACATAGTTTCACTATGGGTAGCACTGTACATATCCTCCTATTATTAATATAAATTCTCTCCTAAATCTGAATAAAGAGCATGTAGCTAGAAATTACCCGCTTTCACAGTGTAATTTCCCTACCTAAACTAAAACCAATCCCATTCTCATAGAAATTGATTCATTAGTTAAGTGCAGTTGGTTTTACTCTGGGTAATCTCCTCCCGTTTATGCCCCACCTTTCACAAGGGACGCTGATAAACGGGTGAACCTATGTGTTTCTAACCCTTAATCCCCTTTTCAATAGATATTAAGGATCTGAGACTCTATTTATGGTGATCAAGCATAAATAGATAAAGAAAATCTCATAGATTCATATTTAGATATTAATAGAAGAATCTATATTAAAACATAAAATTCATATACAATGCATACCCGGGCTACTCTCGGGTCCTAAGGAATAAGGGGTTTATCCATGTATGGTTTCTGTAGTCAAAAACATGATAGAGAAGAAGAAAAACATGGGAAACATCAAATGAACTATGTTAACCCCTGGAGAAAAGCTACTTTGGACGATCCCCTACCAAGCACGATCATTCGACTGTCTCTCGGCTACACAATGATCCATCGAAAGTGTCGAAATAAATCATGGATGTGACCTTCAGACCCGTTCTCTCCTCCTCCGACTCTCTGGTCTCGAGCACTTGACTACAGTGTGATCCTTAGGTTTGGTCGTCCTTTCACGTAGTTATAGCATGGATTTTTTATACAAAATAGCACCAGCCGTCAGATTAGATCGTTGTTGTAGATTGTGTCTGAGTGGCCAATCTCGATACTATCAAGATGACACTCGGTAGTACTAAGTCTTTAGGGTTTTGGAAATGCGCCCACTCTCAGTACTATCGAGTTGAGTTGATAGTACCGACTCAAAATTTGGCACTCGACTCCTCGCGCGTCTGATGTCAACTCGGTACTACTGACTTTAGTGCTGATGAACCGAGTTGTTCACAATTCTTTGGCAGAGCTACTGATGGTGAGTCGGTACTACTGAGTTGAGTGTCGGTAGTACCGAGTCTGTGTGTTGCTTTGGTTGTCTTATTGATGATAATTCGATACCACCGAGTGTTGACTCAGTAGTACCAAGTTTGTCTGTCTTCAGTGAACCTAAAATACAACCAAAAGTGCCTTAGCTTCTCTGCTTGATAAAACTTATTAAAATTTGATTAAAAAAATACATAATTTGATGCATTACTCATAGCAATTTATGCATAAAAACTCAAGAAAAAACAAATGTGCGCACAAAATTAAGGGAAAACATGCCTGTAAAAATGACTAAATATTAGTACATCATTAGTGCTTCTTGAGCAACTCCTCTCTACTTGACCAAATCCATGGTTCTCCATGGTAGTGTTGAGTTGATTTGGAGATCTCCTCTCTTCTTATTCCTTTTCAGCCTAGAAGCTTTCCTCTCTCTTTCTTGTCCTTCAACCTAGGGTTTTCTTCTCTTTTGAGGTGGTGACTAGCTTGGTCATGAAGGTGATCAAAACTAGGTTTCTCTCTCTTCTATGGAGCTTCTTTTCTTGGAGGTTGTTTCACCGTAATCAAAGGTAAGTTATATAACTTACCCCTCTATTATTGTTGCACTCGTCATGCATTTTATTAACCTACACTAAAAACATGAGTATAAGTATTATGATGATGATGATGATGATGATTCTTGTGAAACTAATCTTCTTGGTAAACCTAATCTATGTGGATGAACTCTTATTGATGATGGAAATGGTGATCCTTCATGCGTGTGCTTAAGTTTTTATCTTTCCCCTATTAGTGCATTTGTTTCTCATTTTATGATGAGGGTTTTTGAGGCATGCATGGTATATGAAATGTTTAGTTTTCCCTCTTGATCTTGGTTTCACTCCTTGTTTGAGTGGTTTCTAAAATTTGGGTTTGGTTTGTATTTCTCTCTCTTGGTGATGATTGGATTCTAGGGTTTGCATGATGTTCTCTTTGATGTAACTCACTCCTTATGATTTCAGTTTCATGTTAGTAAACCACCTCTTTTGGTCTTTTTTTGGTACTCTCCCCCGATGTTCTTCATGTTATGGTTCAAGTGGTCAAAAGTTTGTGATGGTTTTTGTCACTAAGATGGTTTTCTTGAGATGGTCGTGTAGATGACCATATGTCCTTCGGTCATGGAGTTTTCTTCCTTCTTCTTTGGTCACCATGGTGTAACACATGAGAGTATGAAGGGTGAAACTCCCTCTTCAGTTGATGAAGGGGCGAGGATTCCATTCGGTTGCATGACTTGGTTTTTCTCTTCAATCGAAGGTGGGATGTGTTCCCTTTTGTCAAATGTGTGATAGTTTCTCTTCAGAAGCTTTAGTTGTTGATGGTGTTCGACCATGATGGTTTGTTCTCTTCAATCACTTCGACTTGGTACTCATACCCCCTTCGATCGATGAGGATTCTTACTTGTTTGATTGGTATGGTTATCTCATGAAGATAATGGTTGACTCAATAGGTCCCAATAATGTGGGAGATCATGCTACTAGGGTTTAAAGTTACTTGTTGTTTGGAAACCCTAATTCGGTTAACTATGTTGAAACCCTAATCCTAATTAAGTACATGATGATAAAATTTTATTTGCTTGAGTGATTAGCATGGTGATGTAGTATTTTCTCTCTCCTACTTGTTGTAACCTAACTTGTAGGTTGAATGAACATCATAGTTGAATGATTGATGTGGTGTTATATGTATGAAATGTGCATGGTGATTGTGATCCTTTATGAGGCATTAGGAGATAATGATGTATGTAGGAACTATGTGAATAGGTCTTATGACCTTGGCATAGGCTTAGTACCTAATATTGAGATGATTTCCTCTAATGATGTGATGAGGGATTGATATCCCATTATAGTGTGACAATGGTAATGGCCTTATACATGGCAGTGAAATAGTTTCATGTGGTGATGTGATCATCCTTATGCCTTATACATTTATATATCTTCTAAAGTTGCAATCTACCCTTATCTTTGTCGAATCTATTTAGGGTTTGTATGTTATAACTTGATTGATGCAATGAAGGATACCCAATTGTCTTAACTAATAAAGTGAAACCCTAATCATGTAGTGCCTTGCGTCGTAGATCCATCATAGTGTCAGGATTTGCTAGATGGTGAAATGATCATTCCTTTCATGGAAGCTCAGAGTCATATACGATTGAGTATATGCATTTCACAGGGATGATTATTTTCATACCCTGGTAGGAGAACAGTGAGGTCGTATCTCAGATGATGTGATTCATTATATGTGACATAATTTAAGGATGGTTGCAGTCTTACCTCAGTAGGAGTACGGCTACATTCGTATCTTAGTTTCACTAGTGCCATGACCTATATACCAAAGGTGGACTAGGCTATTTTATAGCTTGACCTTAAGTGTCACTATGCCATACTTGTACTAACATAGGGTGGATGAGATCTTAGGACACGGGTACTCCTCGATCTTATACAGAACTGATTTCAACTTAGTAGTGGTCAGTTGGAGTTTAAGTGGTATACCTCACTCTCCCCAGAGCGTGATAAAAGATGTCCTATAGTCATGTAGTGTATTTCTTTAGGGTAAAATATGATTCACATTGGATGTTTACCCTTGCCTTGTGTTCTTATACTGACAAGTTGCTTTATAATGTGGAAAGAAAAATTAATTGTTATATATGTTCTTCATACTCCTTCTAAATACATAACATGTTTTACTTATCTGTTGTAGTTGCTTAACTTGTTGAGCATGTATATCTAGCCTAAAGTATTCATTTAGATAAATCTTCTCATCATGTTAATCATGTTATTTCCTACTTAAGAATAATCGTGTTTTTACAATAATTGCTAGTGGAGGGTTATATCTCTTGATGGGACGTTGGTCTCACCTTGTGGGTTTCCTTACCTTTTTAGGCGGTCGTCAGCAGCAGGGTAGAGATTGTATTGTTGAGGAGGAGTAGCTTGGACATCACTGAGCTTAGAAGGTTGGATAAGTTGTTGTGTTTTGTAGTAGAGTCCTATGGGTCCTGGGAGTGTAGTGTTTTGTAGATTACATTGATACATAGTTTTGGAAGTATGCATTGTTTTAACATGTGGCTTGTATATGTGGCTCTTATATGCAAACAAATATCTTTTGTAATAGGATGTGTCGATGTTCCAAGTGAATAGTTGTATATACCTGGCATGGTCGGTGATAAGGTAAAGTTTGTGGACTTCAATGTAATATATTCCATCTTTGTTGGTTATATAAGATCAGTTTTAATTTTCCCTATTTTGTGGTAATGTTCTTGATCAGTTGGTAATTATGTGCTTTGGTTTGAGTTATCTCATTTTGTATGGCATCGAGTTGTCACATTCCGGGTGAACCAATCGGTTGGCATGTGAGTCAATCGGTTCAACCCTTGAACTAGTCGTTTAATCATGTTTCCCAATCACAATTGTATTGACAATTAATATTTGATCAATGCATTACATGACGTTAGCACTAATCCTTGATCTAATCGAATTCATCAACTAAGCTATCGATTCATAACCTAAACTGGTCATTTCATGGACCTTACCCAATCAGATCACTTAGTGAACCGGTCATCTCATGGACCATATTGCCAATTTTGGTTCAATTAACTAGACACTCCAACTGACCATTCAACACTTGAACCAGTCAGTTTAGAGTCCAGTCAAATAATTTTTAACCATTGTTGTTTATATTGGATACGTAACTCTTTACTAATCAAGTTTAAACTATATTCATGAATGAACTCCTATTCCAAGTGTATCCTATGTGTGACCCTATGAATTCCAATTTACTTTGGTAGTGAATCTTCATAACTAATTTATGACATCACAAGCAATGAGTGGTATCTCGCAACACATCATTGTTACCCAAGTAATCGAAAAGTTGGAGAACAACTTCAACCTATAATATGTGATTGATGTTACAATGATTATATATTTCCTTTATCACTGATATCCTCATTGAACTCAAAGCATGGAATTGTCATCCTCTCAACATTTAATGCATGTTCCTTGAACTAGAGAAGACTGTCTGATATATATATATATATATATATATATATATATATATATATATATATATATATATATATATATATATATATATATATATATATATATATATATATATGTATATATATATCTGAATGATCTCATTCTTTTCTCAATAAAGGTGGAAGGGCTTACTATATATATATATATATATGTATGTATATATATATCTGAATGATCTCATTCTTTTCTCAATAAAGGTGGAAGGGCTTACTGAGCAATATATATATATATATATATATATATATATATATATATATATATATATATATATATATACATATATATATGTCAACTCAATATCATACTTTGATTCGCATGTGCATGTGCACGCTTTTCTCAGTCTCAGTTATCAAGTGTCCTGGATATCAAACTCCTATAAGATGGACAAATCCCATCTACATCACTTACTGTCATCCCTATGTGTCACAATGCACCCAAACACCACCTTTATGGCAAACCATATTCAAGTTCATGGTGGATGATGTCAAAGTACATCAAACAATATGTGATGTGTGTAGTGATTTTAGGTCTAAGAACCACAATCACCACCATCACTATAAGAGATGAATTTGACTACCAATCATGGTTTCCATGTATCACTCTCAAGGTGGGTTTGTCTGATACATTGTTCTCCAACAAGTATCTATGTGTTTTATTTTATATCACATATCATGACTTAATAAAATTTTGTCATCAACCAATAACACAGTTTATTTTTACGTGTCATTGTTGTCTATCAGCCTTCTACAATAACATTTGACTAGGGATACAACAAGAATGTATATACTCTTGATATCTGAATGATCTCATTGTTTTTATCATCAACATTAAGACATACATTATTGAGTAATATCATTCTTTAGACATTCATTATGTTTCATCATTATCTCATAACTAAAAGAAACCAAATAAACTGGAAGATTACCTTTATTATTTATGAAATAATTTACAATATATGACAGTTACAATCATCATATGATTGGCTCTCTGGGCATACATATCAATAGACTCCCACTTTCTCTTAGAGCCAGTCACCCACAAATATTATTCATAGTGATATTTAATCATGTCCATCATGTTTTTGCTACGCAAGAGCTTAATTTAGCGGGATAGAAACATTTGCCTCTAGTTAGTATATTACATTTCTCACATCTCTTCATTGTACAACCTCTTATATGAGATGGAATTTTCATAGTACTCTATCTGAGATTCCTCCGCCTAACCAGTAGGTCCATTTTTGTCATAGTATTTCTACTGTGTCATCAGTGGTTGGAATGCTCATAAGTTCATCTATATGAACTTCTTATTTCATACAGCATCCTTTGTTGTGTACATAACACTAGGATACTCGGTTTCCACTATAGAATTTAATAACTGCATATTGCTCGAAACTTCTCCAGCTTATGCTTCTTGTATTAAGGTCAAACAAAAGTTTTAGATTGTGATCAATAATTTTCTTTGTCATTTTGGAAGCTTACATCAGTGTAAACCTTTACACCCAACTCTTCCTTATTGCCATAATCTAGGAACTAATTTTTTAGTACTTCTAAGTACTTATGTTCTATGTGGCATTTCAATGACCTTTGTTGCAATCTAATTGATATCATCTCGTCATGTCCAATACATACAAGTTAATGGGATGAGTACGTTATAGTGCATACATGATAGATCAAATTGTGAATGCATATGGCATATTGCTCATGTTTTCCCATTCTTCACAAGAATTGGAATATCGAGCTCTTAAAATACTAATGCCAGGGAACATGGACAGATTTTCTTTCACTAAGTGTTTCACGTTGATCCTCTTCCACATTTTTCTAATGTACATAAACCTGCTCAGGTCAAGAAACTTTCTAAAACTATCTCTATAGATCTCAATTCCTATCACATAGGATGCTTCGTCTTAGTCTTTTATAGAGAAGGTAATTTCCTTGCCAATTTTCAATACTTATAGCATAAGGATGTTATTCCCAATCATTATGTGTAATATATATATGTTCTCTGACAAAATATTTTGTGATAATTAACTTCTTCTTGACTATAGTCAAACCCTTTGACAATCCTGTCAAATTGAAGATTTCATCTCTGAGATGCTTTCTTCAATCACATTGATTGGCTTTTGTAGTTTATAGAATTTACTTGCATTTATGGACTTATAAACCTTCAAGATGTGTCACATACACATCCTATTATTTATTCCTATTATGGAATGCGGTTTTAATATCCATATGCTAAATTTCATAGTCATATTAAGATGCAATAGTAAGCATGTTCCTGATGGATAGCAACTGGTGAAAAATATTTAATCATGTTCAACACTTAGAACTTGTTTGAAAACCTTTACATCCAATTTGCACTAACATCCATGTTCATAATATCCTTGAAATCCCAATTGCACACTATGGGTTTTACCCCTTTAGGTGGTACAATCAAGGTCATGCCTTGTTGCTGTATATTGACTAAATTTTGGGTATAATGGCCTCAAGAGAAATCTCATACTTTGGTCCCTCAATAGATTCTATATAGGTTGTTGGCTCATCATATTATGAAAACTCACCGCCTTTATAAGATGTCACAATCTGTCAAACTCAAGGTGTGTTCTATTAGAACTGTAAGGTTTTGTGTTACATTGGGAACTTGAAATTCCACAAAAATTGTGATTCTCCTTGTTCCTACTATACCTCTTTAGGTTTAATGTTTCTTGTTGATCTCAAACTTTTTGAGTTCAACTATACTCCCACTTATTTCTTTGGAATCAAATTCCTCATTAGGAATTCAACCATCCATGTAACATACACATTTGTTGCCAGATTGGAAGAAAAGGTAGTATTCAACAAACTAACTTTTTGGTGACTTGTGGATAAAACCTTTCAAGAAACTATTTTCTTATAGAAGATTTCAATACTAATCCTTGTAAAAGACATATTAGGACATTTCCCATGCCATATCTCATATGGTGTCTTTTGAAACATTTTAGACGGTACATTGTTTTAGTGTAAAGCATGTTCCCAATAAGGAATTCAAAGATTAGTTAGATTCATTGATAATCAAATCATGACTCATCAGGGTGTGATTCCTTCTTTCTGATACATCATTATGTTTCATGTGGAGTTCATTGTAATACATATAATTGTCTCTCCAGAAGGTCGTCAAACTCTTGGTGTAAAAAATCAGTATTAGTCATATATCAAAGTATTTTAATATTTTTTACCCAGATGGTTATGTATTTCATTCATGATCTTCTGAATACTTCAAGAGATTCATATTTTTATTTTGTTAAATACAAATCTATCACATCTACTAAGATCATCAGTAAATATAATGAGGTACTTATAACTACCTATAGCATTTATTCTAAAAGGTTTACATATATCAATATATACAAGCACTAATAGAATATTCTCTATCCCACTATATGTAGTGAAAGGTGCTCTTGTCATGTTTCCCAACAATTAAGATATGCATGTCTCTATTGGTTCAATAACCAAAGAGTCTAGACATCCATCATTATGGATCCTAGAAATGTATTTCTCATTTATGTGCTTTGGATGACAATGTTGTAGGTAATGATTATTTGAGTTATTTGGTATTTACATTACAAACATTTATCTTTAGATCTAGTAAATAAAGACCATAAGACATTTGGGGCAGTGCCATAAAATATCTCATCCTTTTGAAATAGAACATCGACAATATGTGATTTCCATATTCTTCCTTGTCCATACAAGATTCAGAAAGTAAAATGTTTCTATTTTTGGAAGATATGAAATATTTGTTCATTAACACTATTACATGCCATGTAGGCAGAGATAAATTATAAGTTCTAACTGTAGTAGTAGCAACTCTTGGTCAATTTACAACTAACAACCTGGCCTTTCCCTTTTGCAAAGGGTTACTTCTTTTCAGATCTTGCATATTGAACATATGTGATATCTGCATCTGATATCAAATACCAAAGATGAAGAAGTAGTCAAATTTATCTCATAATGTATATACCTGTAGTGTACATCTCTATCCCCTATTTTTTCTTTAGTTCCTCTAGGTATAGAGTGAAATTCCTCTTCCAATGTCTAGGCTAGTCATAGTGGTGACAATTGCCCCCCTTCTTCACCCCTCCCTGTGATTGGAGCACTGAAGACTTGGGCTTTTGTCCAACTTTAGAACTTTTCTTAGCTTTGCCTTTACCCTTGGACTTCTTTGTTGATCTGTTGATCATCATCATAGATGTGGGCTTGTCTTTCTTCATTTGTGCCTCAACTGTTCTCAACATGCCAACTAACTTTGTAAACGGCTTGTCAAAGTCATTCATGTTGTAGTACATGACAAACTAACTGAGCAGTGATTGTAGAATCACATCATTGGCCAACTCTTGACCAAAGGGAAATCCCAGTCTAGTAAGGTTCTCCACATATCCAATAAGCTTTAGCACATGAGGACATACTAGATCTCCTTCTTCCATGTTACATTTGAATAGTGCCTTGGAGACTGTTGGATCTATGAGTGATTAATTCTAGAGGGGGTGAATAGAGAAATAAAAACTTACACCAAATTGAGTACACCTTCAAGATATATCACAAGGTAAGGTTGCTAATATAAATTTGAGTGCAACTTTACAAACATACCAAGGATGAGAGAGATTGAACAAGCACAAGAACACAAACTATGTAGAGTGATTCCTTACTCCAATCTAAGAGTAAGTCAGTCCACTACCTAGAGACGTCAAACTCTAGGATTTTTCAACCATTTCACCTTTCTTATATTCCATTATAAGAGATACAATACATGACCTTCCTTTTTCGGGCCAAGGATACCCAACCTTCCCTTTAAGAAGAAGGGAGCCAACAACCTACCAAAGGACTTGCCTATCCAAGACCAAGAGTCTTCTACTTTACCAAAGACTTACCCACTTTGCAATGAGTCTTCCACATTCACCAAGGATTTACCCACTCTTGCACAAGTCTTTCGCCTTTAAGGAATTGCCCACTCTTCTTGGATCTTCCGCATTTGACTTCACCTTCACCAAAGAGAAGCTTTCACCAAGGGACTCCTTTTCTTCTTCTTCTTCACCTCTCTTAGACAAGAGAGAGAACCTTCATATTCATGGTTGAAAGAAAGATTGGGAGGTGGAGGAAGTGAGAGCCTCACAAGATATACATGTAGGACTAGCTCTCTTACAAATCTCCTACTCACTCTAATGGATGTAGCAAGTGATTAAGCTTGAGAGTAGAAGATGGTTGTAGGAGGAACTCAACTATAATATAGGGACCTTCATAGTGCTTGGATAAACATGGGATGAATCCCAAGGGGTCCTATTTATAGTTGGGTATTCCTACTAGCTAGTGGGAACACTTAAGGATGAATACTAGCCATTTGGAGTGTTGCAACGGATATTTTTGGAAAATCTCTTTAAAGTGATTAAATATTTGATTGAAGTACCTTTTTTATAAGTTTAGTTACAAATCATACAATCATTACAAGTAATTTACAACATGATTATAATAGAGATACATCATATTACACAAAAGTGCACTTGCGTTGATTTTGACATTTCTTTTCACCAAGTTAGGATGTGCAAGTTAGGGCATTTGGAGTGTGTCTATATCTAATCTGATATCACTCAAGTAGAAGCATTAGACACAAATAAATGGAATAGTTAGTTCTCATTAAAAATAGGGTTTAGTCAATTTAGACCTTGAGTCAAGATTCTCCCCCTTTTAAAGATGACAAACCATTCCATAAATGTATTGAAAGCTTTTAAGTAAAATCATACCTTCAAAGAAACCTAGGGGTTTCAATAGAATTGAGGTCATGTGCTTCCCCTCTATTGATGATCATGGAGTTCTTATACTCTCCCTCAATTGATGCTTTTCTCCTGCATGGTCTTTCAAAACATTTATCGAAACTATGTCTTCTACTCATATATGTTTTACATATATGTCTTCTCCCCTTAACATAAGACATGCTTTCTCCTCACGCGTGCCTTCTCCCTGTCTAACATAACACATGACTTCTCCCCCTTTGTCATTTTAAAAAGTAGGGGTTTGAAGAGCTAAAATGAAATGTGTTAGAGAAAGGAGATACCAAAATTTTGAAAGGAGAGTAGAAGAGAAACACTAGGGGCTTGTCCAAACATAGTATGTAAAGCAAATTAAGACATACATTTGAACAACCCCGAATGCAGTTCTACCAAACAACCCAAATAAGGCTATTCAAGCAAGTAACTCAAGATAGTAGATATGCAATTCAAGGAATAAGCTTGAGCATGTATGAAACAAGATACAAGCATAGCATATAATAGAATACCACTTGATCAAATGATGAAAAAGGCTAGAACTGTATGTATGTGAACTACTAGTAGATGATATTACAAGTTAGGACTACTAGTAGGATCTAGATCATATCAAAAGATGCACAAGTTAAAGATCAAGCCATGAGTAGATATAGAGATATATCCAAACAGAGAGATATGTAGTTTCATAGGCAAGAAAGGATATAACTCACTAGAAAATATATATTATTACCAAAGGATGATTGCCACTAAGAACCTTGAGGTTCTATCAAAATAATATATACAACTAGATAGATTTTGCAAGTTATAGCGCAACAGAAGCAATTTAAGACACCACTAAGAGATCCAAAGAGATAATCATTAAAACCTGCATAACAACTCAAGACAATAAATTGCAAGATATAGAGATATCAATTTAGAGCAATTAGAAAGATAGAGATTTATGCAAGATAGGCAATTTAAAGCATGTCAATATGCGCATATAAAGGTACCAAGGGGAGTGCCATAGAATAAGTCTATTGGTTGAGAAATTCAAGTTGACAGGGAAATTCTTATCCAAAAAGCCATCTTATTAATTGTGCACAGTGTTGTCAGTTGAGTTTCTAGGTTGAACTTCTCGACCAAAAATAGTTGTTGGCAACACCCATTGGTTCTTGTCGATCGAGTTTCTTACAGGACAAACTCGACCAACAACTGTTACTGTCAAAATGCACATATATTTTAGAAAAATATATCTAGAGGTATGATAAAAATATAAACCATGTTTTGTGTAAGCAAGTTAGTAATGCACTATGAAAGAATTAGAAATATTTTTTGAGAAAGAAAGAAGTGAAGAGAACCATAATATATCACTTTTGACTCAAAAACCATATGTATAGTGCATACTAACTTGGAAAAAACACATTATAATTGGATATGAGCAAGAATGGTATTACCTCTGTTCTTACCATTTCTTTTCTACTTGTTTTCATCCCCATACATATCTCACATTTCTTCTTTTATGTAGATTAAGAAACAAAATTTCAAATCCATAGCTCATGTCAATCCATTTGCAAGTGACCTACAAGAAGAAATATGAAATTGTCCCCAATCATATTTTTGGGTCCGGAGGGGTTAGCTTAGCAGCCAAGTCCTATTGCTCTTGGGTGCTTTCCTAAAAGGATAGTATGTAGAATATGACCAGTTTCACTACAATGATTACATTATCTCCTAGCCTTGGAACTAGCAGATTCTTTATTAAAAATTGAAGGTCATTTGCCTTTGTTGTTCTCTTGGATAGAATCAAGTCCAATACCATCTCTAGCCATTTTTTTGGTAGTATGGTCTAGGATTTGATTAAGGTTCCTTTTATCATCTAAGAATCTTTGCATAGAAGATCTCAAACTATGATTATCATGCATAAGAGAAGTAATAATAGAATACAATTGATTTATATTATCTCTAGCATGCAAAAGATATGTTTCTAAGCAAAGCGATATGGTCACATAAGAATCTTTATCAATATGAAGAGCACTAACACCATTATTTCTATTAGTGGAACTAGAACAAGATCCAAGAATATTGATTTTAGTAAGAAAGGAAGTATTCTCATTTTCAAATAAAGCAATCTTAGAAAGATAGACACTATTTTCATATTCTATTCCTTGTAAAATAAAATACTTGTTCTCATTATCAGTTTTAAGAACAACAGTATCAAGCATGAGAGAATTCACAATGTTACTATGCTCTTCACTAGAACCATGCAAAAGAGGTTGAGCTTCTATAAATCCAATATAATCAAGCAAGCTAGCATTTACAATCTTAAGAGAATCTACTTGACTAAGATAGGCATATTTTCATCCAGCAAGCAAATATTAGCATGTTCAAGATCATCCTTTTCTACATGCAAATTATCAACAATTCTAGCAATCTTTTTCTTTTTCTTTTTAAAATACTTAAGAGAGGTATGAGTCGCATGAATAATGCAAATTAAAGATTCTTTATCTACAGATTTTAGATTTACCTCATTTGAGTCTTCACTTGTTCAGGAAATGAGAGAGAAATGACATTCTCCATCTTCACTAGAGCTTGAGCTGGATCCTATACTAGATTCTTCACTTGAGCTTAAGTTGGAGGAGTCACTTGAGCTTGAGTTGGAGTAGTCACTTGAGATTTTGTGCCATTTCTCCTTCTTATTGTACTTCTCTTTTCTTCTCTTGTGATGATGGGTCTTTTTGCCTTGAGGACAATCTTCCTTGAAGTGACCCTTCTTTCCACACTTGAAGCACCGGATAGATAAGGGAGAATTGTGTTTGTAGAGTATATACATGGAGCACATGGCATCTTCTTCAACTTGAGAGGATGGAGAAGCTTGACTCACAATCGATTCAACTTGGGCTTTAATTTTAGATTACTTCATTCTCTTGAGCTCTTTCTCTTCTTCTCTTTCTTCTTCATCTTGCTTGTCAAGTTTGACTTCATGAGCCTATAGATTTCCTATGAGCTCTTCAATAGGAATATCACCAAGAGACTTTTCTTCTTCAATGGAAGTCACCTTGAATTCCCACCTCTTGGGGAGAGTTATAAGCATCTTTGAGTTGATCTCTCCTCTATCCATAGGATGACCTAGGATGTCAAGACCATTCACAATTGGGTTGAGTCTTGAGTACATTTCTTTCCCATCTTGAAGTTTTCAAGGAGGTCTTTGAGCATGTAGACTTTGCTTTCCTTCACTTGATTTGTCCCTTCTCAAGTGATGCATATCTTTCTCCATACCTCATAGGTCGTATCACAAGAGGAAATCTGGTTAAACTCGGTGGGGCATGTGGAAGCATAGAGAATTTTGATGGATCTTGCATTCAAGGTTGCTTCATCCCATTCTTCTGTCTTTGTCTCCGGTAGCTTGTAGGAAAAGTCCTCCATTCTACATATAGCTCATGACTTGATCCTTGGATGTATTATTATAACCTTCTTTTCCAATAGAGGAAGTTACTCTCACCAATGATTAGAATGTCGATGAGGTATCTCCCACCTTGATAATCACCCATCTTCTCCTACTTGTGGAAGTATGCTTGGAGAAGACTCGGTCTGATACCACTTCTTGGATCTATGGGTGATTGTCTCCACAGGGGGTGTAAATAGATCTATAAAAACTTAAACCAAATTCATTAGACCTTCAACATATATCACAAGGTAAGGTTGCTAATATGAAATTCAAGTGCAACTAAACATACATAGCAAGGATGAGAGATACTAAACCAGAATAAGAACACAAGCTTTGTACAGTGGTTCCTTACTCCAAACTAGGAGTAAGTCCGTCCACTTCCTAGAGAGGTCAATCTCTAGGATTTTTCAACCATTGCACCTTCCTTATATCCCATTATAAGAGATACAATACATGACTTTACTTTTTCGGGACAACGATACCCAGACTACCCTTTAAGGAGAAGGGATCCAACAACCTACCAAAGGACTTACCTATCTAAGACCAAGAGTCTTCAACCTTACCAAGGACTTACCCACTTTGCAATGAATCTTCCTCCTTCACCAAGGACTTGCCCAAACTTGCACAAGTCTTCCACCTTGAAGGAATTATCCACTCTTTTTGGATCTTTCACCTTTGACTTCACCTTTGCCAAGGAGAAGCTTTCACCAAGGGACTCCTACCCTTATTCTTCTTCATATCTTTTGGCCAAGAGAGAGAACCTTCATCTTTATTGTTGAAAGAAGGATTGGGAGGTGGATGAATTGAGAGCCTCACAAGATATACATGTGGAAATAGCTCTCTTACAAAATCTCCTACTCACTCTAATAGATGTAGCAAGTGATTAAGCTTGAGAGTAGAAAATGGTTGTAGGAGGCACTCAACTATAATATTGGGACCTTCATAAAGTTTGACTAACCATGGGATAAAGCCTAAGGGGTCCTATTTATAGTTGGGGATGACCACTAGGCAGTGGGAACACTTAAGGACGAATACTAGCTGTTTGGGATGTTGCAGTGGATATTTTTTTGAATTTTGCAACACTCCAATGGCTAGAAACACTTTTTCTACACACTCCATATATTTCATTTGGTCAAGTTTACTTTTGGAAAATTCGACCAATTACACTATGTAAGAAAGAAAATTTGAAGCATCAGTCGAGTTTATCCTGCATGAAACTCGACCAGTTGCTTAAATTTGTTTTGCCAATGCAGGGTGTCAGTCGAGTTCTCTGTGTTTGAAACTTAATCGAACCTGGAAATTTCCCAAGATCAATCTTAGGCATCAGTCGAGTTTCTAGGAAGAAAACTCAGCCAATCAAATTGCCTATGATCAATTTTGGAAAATGTCATTAAAGTGCTTAAATATTTGATTTAAGAACTCTTTGATTTTTTCTAAGCTTAATTACAAGTCATATAATCATTAAAATTGATTGACAACATGATTTTAATTGAGAAACATCATATTCTATAAAATTGTACTTGCATTGATTTTGACTTGTCTTTTCTCTAGGTTAGGAAGCACAAGTTAGGGCATTTGGAGTGTGTATACCTAATCTGAAATCACTCAAGTAGAAGCATTAGACACAAATAAGTAGAATGGTTAGTCATCATCAAAACAAGGGTTTAATCAATTTAGATTTTGGGTTAATATTGAGCTTGAGTCAACATAGACCAATATTTCAAAAAACGACTACATGGACCGCATATGTGGCGGCATATGCAGTTCACTCCCTTGACCAAACCGCATATGGGAATTTAGTGGCTAAAATGGACTGTGGCCACATATACAGATGCACAGCCACATATTAGGCCGATTTGTCCCCCATTTTTTAAAGGAAAAATCGCTAAGCTAGAAATTCTTTAACATCACCCCCTATCTCCATATAAATAAAACCATCACCTACATTTAGCCTACCATTTACTCACATTTCCTTTGTTTTGCATTATATTCATCTATGATTTTTATACAACTAGCTCATTATTGCACCTTTGTATGTATTTAACAAGTGTTTGATTGCATATTTGCATAATTGAATCTAAAATATGTAGTTCTTCAAATTATTTTTGTAATTATATGATTATTGTATATTACGTATATAATAATTAAAAAATTAAAAAATCAAAAACCACATATACTTCCTCATATACTACTGCATACCACATATACTTTATTCAATGACCTCTCCAAAAGTACAACGCATATCATTTTTTAAAACCATGACAGAGACACCATTTCTCTATTGTCTTGCCTACATGTGTTACATGTTCTTAAGATGTGTTATCATCTCAATAACATACATGTTCTCATGTTTTCTTAGCAAGTCATAGTTCTTGGATCATGGCATTAGGCATTTGACACCAACGACATCTCAGTATACTTCTTTTAAGCATCTGTCAGCTTTAGGTACAGTGGGAACTAGTTCATTTGGATATGGTGTCTCCATGACATAGAGCTTGTGCTCCTATGTGAGAACAATTCTCAGCGTCCTGGACCCATAGAAAGTATTCCCATTTAACTTGTTTTTCTCAAAGATTTAATCGCAAAGAAAATGTGTTGTTGGTTGTCATTTGATTCTACAATAGAAATTTGCAATTTTGTCAAAACCTTTTGATTTGATTTGATTTGATTAAAATAAAATTTGATGATGTTTAATTAGGCCTTTAATTAATTTTTTCAAATTAATAGCCCTCACATATCAATTCGGAAGATTGCAGTGCACAACCTTTTAGTGAGAGAAGATACAAAACAATTGAGTTATTACCCGGACAACGCCAGCGTCTGTAATCAATCATTAAGGTAGGCAACTTTCACCAATTGCATCTTATGCAATTCTTGGATAGATGGTATGTGCAACTATTTTTCACAGTCATTTGCATGCTTCTAAGCACTTAATCTCATTAAGATCAATTAGTTAAGCCGGACCTGAAAGCCAACATGATAGTAATGCACCCTACTTGGCAGGCCCGCATAACTACCATCACACTTCCTCGAGATTGATACCGCACCACGCTTGGCGTGCCCACATGTAGGTGGTTAAGCTTTTCATGTGTGTTGCTCATGGAAAGAATCTAAGACTTAACATGTTGATTGAGGGATTTTATATTTATAAATACATCTGCATGTCCAACCACCACATATTATAGTATGTATCATATACATGTTATATCCCACAAATGAAAACATGCAATTAAAACATAAGCGATGGTTATGACAATAATATAGAAATTCTTTAGAGCCACGAGGAATTAATATCATCTAAGGTCTACATCAAATGCAACAACATGTTGTTGATGAAGATCTATTCTTGAACCAATCTAGGTTGATCGATTCAACCCATAAACTTATTGTCTTGCCTCTTGGTCAGTCGGTTGGTCTGACAGACCAGTCATCTAGCCTCTAGTCCAATCGATGTTTGGACACCTCCATACGCTCAGTTAGACCACTGATCGGTCACTTCAGCTCCCCCTATCGTTTGTCTTCCTCAATCCTCCAGCCAATTGGCTCATCTTTTGGAATGGGCAGCTTGTCTGGTGTTGAATGTCTTCTTTGTCATAACAAGAATTCAAACTATCCTAATACTATTAGATATTACACGGTAATAGAGAAACCTTGAATGGAAGGAGGGAATAATACTTTTGACATGTAGAAGAGAATATAGAGGCTCGATATGCAAATCGAGATAAAAAAACAAATAAACAACCACATCCAAGTGCACAGATCTAGGGTTATTGGCCATAACCATGATCCACATCCACCATCAAACCAATTTTAGGGCGACGTGTGTAAATTGCATTTGCATCATATCATATACATATACATATACACACACATATATATTAGTTGGAGTTGTATGTAGTATTTAATTTAATATGCATATTAATCGTTATAACTATTCACATTATATGCAATAAATAAGTGAAAAAAATGAAAATCTGATCATATTAATTAATTCTCAAAGCAAGTAAATTAACATGGCTTGAATACTACTATTGGGAAATATGGCATCGGAATAGGTAGTAGAAAAAAGAAAAATAACTACCATATTCCCCTTTAAATAGTTGATCACGTCAAAAAATATGTAATGGGAATGATGGTTAGCAAAGTAATACCTAGTCCTGGAGTAAGTCCAGCGACAATCCCCTTGCATAAACATACTCCTTTCTTCAAGTTGCAACTGGACAGTGTCAGAAGCATCTTCCTAGTTGATCACCATGGACAACAATTGACCTTGTCCTCTGAGCAGTAGGCAACAACCTCCTCACCTCTATAGTAGTAGTCCACACGGACCACCAAGAACTCATGTCATTCTAGAAGAATAGACGAGTTGTCCCTTCTAGTCGGTGTACTAGCACCAACTTGCACACCCATTATTGTTCTCCCTTTCTATCCCTCCCTTTGACGAGTAGACTCGCCCAAGTTCTCTCAGTTACCCCAATCAGAGAAGACATCAATTGTTAGATATAATTAATGTGTCTGAGAAGCCCCCAGTACCCCTCTATTTATAGGAGGGTCGAGGTTAGGATTCCCAGTCTGAGTGGGAGTTGAAGGGGATAAAATTTTATGAATTTTCACATCCTACAAATGGAGAAATAGTCAATTTAGGGGTGAAATGATCTGTTGACATATGAGTCGGTCAGTTCAACCCTTGAATTGACTGTTTCATCATGTTTCCCAATCACAATTGTAATGAATATTAATTTTTTATTAATGTATAACTTGACATCAGCATCAATGATTAATCCAATGAAATTGATCAACCAAATGTTCGATTCGTAGAGCTGAGCTGATTGATTCACTTAACCAATTGTCTCATGGACCATATTACCAATTCCAGTTCAAATAAACTGACATGCCAAATGATCAATCTAACACTTGAACTGGTCAGTTTAGACTCTAGTCAGTAAATTTTCAACAGTTGTTGCTTAATTGAATGCCTAACTCCTTCATAATCAATTTTAAAATGTATTCATGAATGAAATCCTCTTCCAAGTGTGTCCTATGTGTATGACCCTATAGGTTCCAAGTTACATTGGCAGCAAATGTTCATAACTAATTTATGACAAGTAATGAGCGATATCTAGAAACACATCATTGTTACTCAAGTAATCAAAAAGTTGGAGAACAACTTCAACCTATAATTTGTGATTGATGTTCAATGATTGTATAATTCCTCTATCACTGATATCCAAATTGAACTCAAGGAATGGAATCGTCATCATCTCAATGTTCAATCCATGTTCCTTGAACTAGAGCATATAGTCTGAGATATATGTGAACTCAATACCATATATTGATTCATATGCGCATGTTCATGTGCATGCTTTTCTCAGTCTCACTTAGCAAGTGACCTGGATATCAAACTCATGTAGGAGGGACAAACCTCATCTACATCACTTACAGTCATCCCCATATGTCACAATGCACCCGAACACCACCTTTATGGCAACCCTTATTCAAGGTCACAGTGGATGATGTCAAAGTATATCAAATGACATGTGATGAGTGTAGTGATTTTAGGTCTAAGAACCACAATCACCACCATCACCATGAGATAGGATTCTAACTACCAATCATGGTTTCTATGTGTCACTCTCAAAGTGGATCTATCTAATACATTGTTCACCAACAAGTATTTACTTGTTTCATTCGATATCACATATCATGAGTTAATGAGATTTTGTCACCAACCAACACACACTCTAGTCTTATGTGTCATTGTTGTCTATCAACCTTCCACGATAACATCTAACTAGGGACATAACAAGAATGTACATACTCTTTACATATGTATTATTTCATTATTCAGGTCATCAATCTAAAGACATATGTCATTGAACAATATCATTCTTTAGACATTCATTATGTTTCATCATTATATCATAATTGAACAAAACATAATACATCAGAAGATTGCCTTTATTATTAATCAAATCATTTACAATATATTCCATTACAATCATCATACGATTGGCACTTTGGGTATACATACGAACAATCTACACTTGTTAGCAATCCAATTAGCCTCCTATACAAACATGAAACTAGAACCAAATGATATAGAAGTCAACCCACAAGATGACATTTCTACCTCCATAAAGATGTAGGGAGAACAGAGTTACTAAATATTGAGTCTTTGCCACATAGGCAGTTTGGGGGGTAAAGTTGATAAAAAAAATAGTCATGGATTAAAACCCTAGTTGGTATGACATGAATCGGGGATAAGCTTATGAGTAACCTATATATGGTTACTTATTACTGATGTAAGGAACAAATTTAGAATAGCTTGGAAGAGCCAAGTTACTAGATGCTTAGGCTCTGTTACCATTTTGCAAAGAGTGTGGCCTGATAGGGGATCCACTCGAATGGTAAAATAGAAGAACCTTGTCATAATAAAGCAGTGCAAACAAAACTATTATAAAGTTATGAAGTATATCATTATATAATTGTTCCTCATTATTAAAGGTGTTATAGCAAGGTAAAAATATATAATCTATTAGGTCTAATGACATGCAAAGCTTGTTAAAGAGAGCAACCCATCCATTTCAAGCTATCCTCAAGTTTATATTCTTGAATATGGTCTTCATGATTGCTTTTCCTCTAATGTTCCTACACTTGAGTTCAAGGGGAACATCACTCAGTAAATAGGCAAAAGACATGTATCAGTGAATACTAAGTATGTGCATATAAACACCAGAGGTGCATTATATTGTTACAAGTATAGAGGAAATATTTTCTCATGTAAAAGGTGTCATATATAAGTAGGTAAGTTGAACAAGAGACAAATCAATAGAATGAGGTGTAATATTTATGGAGAACAATAATTGACATCAAAGAAACATCTTGCTACAAAAAAAAATTCACAGTTTTGAAATAAACAATACTATGCATGCATAAACAATGTAGAGTAAGTATAGCTAAATAGGGTCACAACACCATAGGATTATGGCCTAAAAAGTAAGGGTGAAAATGTGCACCTGAAAAACTATGCATGCCCTATATTTAAGTACCAATATTCTAGATACTAGTCAAATATTTAGCATGAACAAATAGAGTGTCAAGACTAGCATTTCAGTCGTAATTCATGTCAGATATTAAAAACATAGAAAGAGGGGTCAAAGGACCCATTTAAATAGAATAATTAATGTATGTAAAAGTTCAAAATATTTCAAATAAGTAAATTTGGATGTTAAACTTGGGATTTCCAAAAAGGGGCAGTGGTCAAGAAATTGCCTCAATATAGAAATTTAGATCCCAATCTTGATAATGCCCAGAATAAAATAGGGATTCCACCTACTGTATCATCATAGCTAATGGTAAACTCTGACAATATACTTGGTCCATAAGGTCAAGATTTCATCCTAGAAACACATTAGGTATGTTAGTCAAACAACTGCAACATGTGTATGTGTTCCTATTATAGATTTTCATATTGTTCATATCCCAGTCCCAATCGCTTAATGACATATTAGTATTTTCCATAGAGGATTGTAATACACATATTTTTCTATAATTATCATTCTAGGGTTTCCAATAGGTTATCTATGATCAAAGTCACGTCCTAGATCATATCAAATCGTATCTTTATGTCTTATAAATAAACCTAATATCGTACTAACACAAATTTGGACATATACATGTCGATTTATATGTTTGAGATAAATTAGGTCATAATTAGGTACGTATAACCTATTATTCTGGGAATGAGTTGAGAAGAGTTCCTGTAGACAAATAAGATATGGTATGAATTTAAATAAGGTCATTTATAACTATCTTTATTCATTTATATTCCTTAGTATCCACTGTAATGACTTTTATAAATCTAGATAAAAACATTCCAGTAATCCATGTATTTTCCAAGTCCTTACTGTATAAATTGCTATGTTTAAGTTAACAACATTTCTATTTAGTAGTGAGAATTTAGTATTTACCAAATACTAAAATAGATCTTAACTATGTGTTAGTACACCAACATAGATATACTAATATGTTATATCAAAATAATAGAATGCATGGAATCATCATAGTAATATGTCACAACCTTAATGTCATAAATATTGTCTGGGGTATTACCAAATATAGCATAATAGTATTATAGAAAATTTTAAATGTCTTGTTTACTGACATATACATTGTAAGTGTAATTGTATGATACCATTAGGTATAGATACATAGGCTACTAGACATCTTAATTAGTATAGAGATGCCTCATGTATCAAGATTTATACCTAGTGAATTTTTATCAATTACAACTAATCTAACTATTTCAAATGAGGGTTAAGGAACATGAAGACTCACCTAGAGAATGATTGAATGCTTGCACCTGCATGATTGGATGACTATCAAACATGTCTCCCTTAGAGTCTAACATAGGCTAAGGAAGGAACTCATTGCCCCCACTAGTTCCTTAAACATTTATGAACCTAGTTGAGGAATAGACCAATGTATTGGTGGTTGAAGGATTCATAATCCATCTATTCTTCATCAAGTTTTATGTGGGTTTCTCATTAGGTAAAATTTGAGGACTGAATTTTCCTCTTTATTCAAACTATGGATGGGAAATCTGTCCCTACTAATGCAAGGGAGTTACAGGAAGAAGGTGGAGGTAAAGAGGAGGTAGAACAGGGGAGTCAATGGTTATTGGAGTTGTTAGGCTTGATTTATTGTAGCATTGACATCCTTAGTGGTTTGGATTGATCCCTTCACATGATATCTCAGAAATATGGGGGATCGTGGTTATACTGAGGAGTTAGGAGGTCATTGTGGGTGAGAAGTAGAGCTTTCTACCCTAGATTTCATGGTGATGCATGTGGTGGTGAGATCACAGATTGGAAAACCAAGAGGTGGGTTGAAGTTGGTCGCCATGATGAGTGGTTTTCACTAGCAGCTCCTATTTCAGGTTGATGTTGCTAAGGTTGATGGATGGAGTGGTCCATATTATCTACAGATCTGGGTGTAGGTCAAGGTTTGAATAGAGATACGAGGGTCAGACAAGGGAGGAGAAGTCGTGATGTTATTGGGAACTAAGACCCGCCATCCACCAATGGATTTCAAGTAGATGGAACCAACACTACCAAGGATGAAGATAGTTAGAGGGGAAGGAAGAAGAAGAAGAGAGGACAAAGAGAAGGCAAAGGATAGGTCTAGGATGAAGGAATATGTGGTGATGTTAAAGAGAAGAGTGGGCAGAGGCAACTAGGTCTACTGGGTCAAAAGGGATGTCGTACAACCCTGGGCTTAATGGTGTCAACTCTCATTAAGGAATAAATGGATCACTGTGAAGGTCGGAAATGACTAGTATCATATGAGAAGAGGTGGGTTGCCTCTACGTCAAGGAAAGGAGTGAGAATACGAGGAGAAGAGCCTTTGTGACAATTTTGGACTTTACTTGGCATTATTGTGTACATGGTGAAGATAGATTGGGCAGGTAAGGTTCTAGGCACTATGGGAGGGAAGGATGGGGTGAGAGAATTAGGAGAGGTAGGTGGATAGAAAGAGGAAGTGGCAAAAGTGAAGAACAGTGAGAGAAGAGTGGAATCGGTCATCTGGTAAGGATTCATCAATAGTTTCTCGGCAGAAGATGTGTGGCGAGAGAGGGACTGCACAATTAGGGTAGGGAAGGGACGCATTATGGGGATTAAATGAAATTCAATCAATGACTAAGATAAACTTATAAAACACATGGTTTATAAATATCATTCTTCTTATAATATAATTGGAGGAGCAATTAACATCCATTTACCCCGAAATTGATGAGTAGACTAATTAACGTGTGAATAATTCAATTCTAACATTCATTTTACCTTTCCAAAGAATTTGATTTCTTATTTCTCTATTTGTATGTTAAGTATATATTTCATGTGTTTTTTTTCTTTTTATTGATCATTTATGATATTGTATTTCATATTTACTAAATTTACTTTTATAGTTTAACCCTAGGAAGAATCAAGAGTCTCATATTAGGTTCAACAACTATTAATTAGTGAAATTGAACATAAAACCCTATGATCTTGTTTGATTATTTTACCCCAACACTTCATATATAAGGACACTCATACATTCATGCTATTATTTGACGCTAATTAATCTTTATATATCTTAGATAAGGTAAAGAGGTACACAATATTAGTTTGATGAATAGTAATAAGAAATTTTGAGGAATAAGAAGGCATCTAAAGTTTGGTATGTTAAATGTAACATTCTAAATTCAATTTATTCAAGTATTGTAATGTTTTCATTTAGTCAACGAATGGAATATTTTAGTTTAGTCAAGTAATCTAGTGTTACACTTTAGTCAACTAATGTAATTTTTCAATTTAATCAATTTATATAATTTTCCAATTTGGTCAGGTAATGAAATGTTTCAATTTAGTCATTTGATGTAATGTTTTGTTCCTTCTTTATATATATATGGATCCTACATAAGTATGATTTTGACTCACCCAACACCACTTTGGGTTGTCAGGTTGGCATGTTACTGACCAGGGTGTGTTGCATAATGTTTCTTTAGTGGCTTTTGTGTGGTTCATAAGTTACAGCCTATCCACCTAGATCCCAAAGTAATCACTAGCCTAGTTGACTATTGGGACAAGGCTAGCAACACTTCTAGGTTCTTATGTTTTGAGAGATCATCGTGCTTCCAGACATTGTAGTTTTTCAGGGTCTTAGGATAGATGGGTCACCGTTTAGATTCACATACCCTACATGACTAAATGAAACATAATATGTGTAATATGCTAAATCTACCTATCCTAAGTTCAAAAACCTTAATCCCAAGAATAAGCGGTTAGTTTGATTGGATATTTAGAATTGACCAAACAAAATTACAAATATACTTAATACCCTTACCTATATGAAAATCTAATGTGTGTAATGTTAATAACTCAAATGTAACCTAACCATGGATACATGTAGCCTTGGCCATGCGCTGGATAAATGAATACTACTCATATGTAGTTGACTAGAATATTGAACCTAACCTTGGACTTCATACATGTTGATGAGGTATATGTGATATATCATAATCATGTTGACCTATACCCTAAGTTTTAAATATCTAATTGTAACATATATATATTTGGTATGAAATATGGCACAGTAGTAACATTATTTGTTTAATCACGTAAAATATCTCAATAAAAACACAAAATGGACTAATAACCTAACCATGACTTAATTTATCATAAATATGTATGTCACCTTGTTTACTAATACACACATAATGACTAATGCATAACTAGTAATCTGATATGACATAATTATTAATCTTGAATATAATGTCAATAATATATATAGTGGAATAGTAATTGGTTGTTCAATGTAAGCGAAGATTACTAATGTTTAATCATATAGGTTCATATGAACTAATGGATATAATGGACTTAATGGGTAAAATATCATTATGTGTTAAGATAATATCATGTAACTGTTCTACAACAAGGTTATTGTAACTTGGCTTAAATCCTAAATATTGATAATTAATGTGATGTATAATAATTAATATTAAGATAATTGAGCTAAACCCTAATTATATTAGAACCTAGAAAAGGAGGTCTTAAAAGTTAAATCTAACTCCAAAATCAGATGCATTGGGTCCTAATTCATTAACATGGCAAGTTTCACTTATATAGATAATGGTTGAGGTCCCAACCCAATAAAAGAATATAATGGCTAAGTGTTGTTAATGGTAATGTAAATATGATCAAGATTTTTATTCTTTAAATTGAGAAATCGATCAAAAAGTGGTCACCTAAGTCACAGTGTTATGCTCTCAAGGGAGCCACAACATATATGGCCCTCTTTTGTGATCATAGGATTTTGATCAGTGAAACCTCACTTATCTCCTACCTTTAGCAGGAGTCCTCTCACACTAAAATAATAACAAGGTCTTCAACCCTCTCGATCTCTCTCATATCTCCTCCTAGGCCCAAGGTGTCTTTCCCTCCACCTTTGTCTCTCAAACTTGTATTCAAAAATCTTTAACTCAATAGCATTTCATTTTGCCAACATCCCATTTGACTCAAGACTTCTCCTTCTCCCATGTTTCCTTCTCTAGTTGGGATCCTCAATGCTTAGAGCCTTTACATCAAAATATATACCACCATGAAAAATTGCCCACGTCTATCAGTAACCTTTTTTACACCCTTGGTTGTTGAAAAGACTTTGTGCCTACTCATCTATGGCTAGTCCACTTGTGGCATCCGCCTGAGGTTCACAAAAGGTCTGGGACCTCCAAGAGAGAGCTTGATTATCAAGGCGACTCCACGAGGTGAAGTGAAGACAACCGCACTCCAATTCACATTACTGATACTCTTCCCATGATCTCACTCTTTTAGATATCTAATGTCAAAACATTTTGTGGGTTCTCTCCCTTCTATTGCCCTTATATTCCTCTTTCATCTATTTGTTATGTACTTCGACTTTCTAAATTTGTTCTCAGTTTTTTTTTTGGAATAGGTAAAATTTGTATTGCCAAAAAACTTTGCTGAACTTTACATAGCAGCCACACCCGGCTGAGCATCATATAACCAGGTTATACAAAACCTGTTGTATGAGTAAGAGCTAAATTTGTTCTCAGTTTGGTTTTGGGCTTGTTGTTCCTATCTTGTTCAGTTGGAACTTCCTCTTTGGTCGGCCATGGTGGCAGATGTCCAAGGCACCTATAGACACATTGTGTGCTTTTCCATAAGCTTGGCGAGCAATGGCGAGTTTGGCGGGATTGGATTTTCTTTTTATTGGTCAGCCTTTATTGTGGGTTCTCTCCATAGAGTTTGGTTGACAGATGTTAGATTTATCATAGAAAATGAAGAAGATTATTGTGTGGATTTTTATGATTGTAACCCTTGCTTGATTTCATTTTTGTCACGCAATACATGGGTATTTCCATCCTTTTGTTTCTAATGCGATATCATGTCGCAAGTTCATTTAAGTGAATAAGTGTATGCCCTATCACACATCAAGAAAATGATGTGTGTGACAGGGGCTTAATGGTCTTTTGTCTTAGTTTTTTTATCTAAACATCAGTACATACCATTAAATTAGTGCATCATAAATGATTCTCTATTATTCAGAAAAAACACAAATAAATATTCTCCGGAATTAAAAAAATATTCTTTACCTAAATAAATATAATTGTTAACCTAAATCCAATGATAAAAAAGGTTCCTTATTTGGGTTTTAAGTATACACATTAATCAATGAATATACATAAATAATTTGATAATAGGTGATGAATACCCTTCTCAGACCTAGGGTTTGACCCTCTCATGTTGTAACATACCAAAACCTAGGATTTTGTCTAATTCCATGATTAGGATGTTAGTAAGTTTGGTTCCCTAGATTTGACAAAACAAGGATAAACTTAAGCCTTAATGTATATTGTTAGTGCAATAACATAAATAACTCAATGGTAAACCCTTACATATTTACTTTTGAAAATAAATATAACACATTAAGTGGAAACAAGTTCTATAATCAACATCATATATCATAATACACTAATATTAACATAATAACTTAATTATTTGATGAAATGTAAGTAAATTCATTAAATGTATCACTTATATTCTCTTTTCTATATAATATTCATATAACTGGTATAATGTACTTAAAATACGTACTAAAATAACAATTGGAATTTTCATGTGCAAACATCTAAGTTAAAGTGGAATTAATGGATGAAATACGTTAAATCAATAAAAAGTGGAATTTTGTGCATAATAATTAAATATAACTCTTTTGACGACAATGTGAAGATAAAAGGACTCTAAATAATAAATAATAATACTAATGATATAATATTATAATAATACAATAGTAATGAGAAAAAATCACAATGGTGCCATAACCCATAAAAGGAAATCTCAGAAGTGAAATATAATGGCAAAACCATTCTTTAGGTCCCAATTAGTTTGTGTGCCAAGTTTCATATTATCTAAACAAGCATACCTATCCTAGTTTCATTAATAAAAAAATGTAAGATAAGGCCAACAATATGTCAAATAAATAGTAAAAAGAACTTCTATGGCTTATACATATATAATTTAGGTAAAGTTGTAACAAAATAAAATTATGATATAAGATAAAGAGAAACAATGGTGTACATGCATGTTAAATCTATGGAATTTGATCATGGTATAAACTCTAAAATGTATTCACTTTCTAAATAGAATGTGACTAAGGAACTTACAACAATGTAGAATACACAAGATGTTTTAATAAATTAGAAAAAAAATAAAAGACTAATTCTATATACTTAATGTTTCAAAGAAGTAAATAAATGAAAACAATCATGTTAACATAACATAAAGGAAACAAATATTTTAACTCGGTTATATATATGGTTGAAAACAAGTAAATATTTTCAAATTTATATAGTCAATTACTTAACTCAAATAAGAAATAATCATAATCTTGAGTAAAAGATTTCCTTAGTAAACCTCTCTATTACCTTCTAAAATCTTTAATAACAATAAAAAAGGAAAATGGTTTGATAGATAATGTTTACATCGATTTAGAAATTCATGCATCTATAATAATTAGTATTGGATATGTAATTTATCAGCACCTATCTCCTCTGCAAAAAAATTAATGTAATATATATAATAAATTATATGGTTGTCTCAAATTTTGAATTTTTGATCGAACATAATATTAATTTAATATATTCCTTTCATTAAAATAAAGTTCTTATACATGTTTCTAATGACTCTAACTTGAGAAGAGAAATATTGTGAGAAAGTTACTTCATAATGGGATGAATAAGTTTATATAATAGATTGATAGATGGACTAATAGAAAAGTAATTTAACAAGTATATACTACATAATTGTACATTAAATTATTATACACATTTACATTGAGTAAATGATTACACAATGAGATATCTAGAAGTCTCTTTATTGTAAATGAAGTAGTCAATATATTTGTGAGCATGTTGTTAAAAAAGGGAAATTTATTGAAAAACGTAGACATAAATAAAAGGAATGGGAATGACATTTTCCATATTTATTATTCCTTTATGTGTTAACAAATGCTTAAAATTTTTTCCTTTTACAATATATATTACATATTTTCCCTAGTAAACAAAAATAGATAAGTTTCTTTCCACCTAAGATGAATAGTTCTATATATAGACCCCTTTGTGTGGCTTTCACACACGTAGCAATCACTTGACCAATAGGACATCGACTGCTAACCTTCTCCCTTATCCTCCTATTCAAGTTCCTTGGAAAAGTTGTCAAATCTCATAAAACAATTCATATGGTTGTCCCTTCTCAACTTTTAAACCCAAGAACCCTGACTTGAATCAAAGGTTTGGACTTCGACAAGTTGAGAAATATATTTGAGGTATGTTGCATTCCATATTATTCTTATTGAGCAATAAACCTGTTTTTCATCTCTCTCTTGGTCCTATGGACAAAATTAGGCTTCTCAATTTCCCTCTCTTCTGAGAATTTATTTCATGTGAGAGATTCTATGTTGATTTTAATCTTGTGATCATATTACTTTGTTGGATATTATTTTTTACTATAACGTGTACTTTTTTTCATGATAAAATCCTAATTGAAGATATTAACTATTTTGCCCACTTTTGTGGTGGATGTTTTATATTGTCCATTTTTGTGATGGCAATTTAATTAATTCTATGTATATGACTGAACGTTTTACTTGCATCTACATTTTACATGCTTTATGATTCATTATCCCTAGAGTTGTTTAATTATTTGGTTTTTATGGGTTTATGTTCCATTTATTTTTGGGATGGAGGTTATGTGCCACATACCCTAGGTTATGTGCCCATGTTATTTTGGGATGCAGGCTATGTGCCCCATACATGGGTTATGTGCCCACTTTATATTTATTTGAGAGTTTGGTTGTGTGTGTTACTCTATCATGTTTTAAGGTTATGTCCTTAGCCACCATTGTTATTTATATTATAGTGGTGCTATGCTTATCTCATGTGCATGCAATTTGATTATCATTGTTATGGGTTTTGTGCCCTAAATTTATTGTGTGTGCTTTTATGGCACAACTCTTATATTTTATTTATGGTAGGTATTCTTCTTAATTTTGATATTATTGAAATTATTATTCTCTTTATATCCACTTGGATAGTATTTCCCTATTCTATGTAAAGTCTTATTTTATTTTATGTCCTTTTCCTTATATTGCTCAAATCTCGATTAATATGCACATATAGGCATCTATGCTGATAACTTTTACTCTATATTCTCTTGTGGGGTATGCTTCCAACCCCTAGGTAGGGATCAAGGAGGAGAGAATCAAGGTTGACTAGAACAACTTCAAGAGTAGATAAAACTTCTGGGGAGCTGTATTTGAGGTGGTTAGATAATCCTCTGTTGAGCCTATGTGATAGTTAGTTTTCATATATAACACCTTGCATGATGAGGGATGGTGATAATATCAAACATTCTAATAGTTAGATATTTTTTATTCCGCTTCTACATTTGGTATCTTGAAGCATGCTTTTGAAGAAATTGGATTATCATCCCTTTGTGATTAGTTGTGTGATTGGCATATGGGATGTTTCCTTTTATTTGATATAGTAGGGAGTGGATCCCCTCTCGAGTCCCACTTTTTACACCTATTGAGACATAATTTAAGGTATGTCACTTATCTTTGTGGGCCATATTATAGAATGGTTTATATTTTCTCTCTTTTTAACTTAATTGTGGAATATTTCTTCATTGGTCTCTTGGTTATAGATATCTGAATTAATTGGGTTGACTCTCTTAAAATTAGTCTTATGTAGTGTTGTAATTGTAAATTGAAACCTACTCTTATATATTATTGTTGTTCATTCAACTTTTATCCTAGAGAATTGATTGATCCATTCATGTAATGGAAACCATAATTGATACATGTTGTCCATGAATGTATCATTGATCATATATGTACATATTTATGATGCCTTTCTCATTTGGATACTATATAGTGATCTGATTAATATCTCTCTATTAAAATGCATGGTTTATTTTTACAACTAGTATAATGTGAACATTTGCACATTAGGTGGTGAATTCCTATTGTGTGTATTTTGTGTATAGGAGAGTTAGATGGTGTTTCATGTTCTCAAGTAACAACGTGGTAATTCCATTACTCCCCAAAATATTGCAGTGGAGATACCCTAATCTGTGGATATTGTGGTGATTCCATATACCTTGTGATTTCTTTACACTAGTTGCTATCATGATAATCTACATGCATAATTCTTAATTTTATTTTTGTTCTCTAATTTCCCTCTCATTGGGAACCATGTTAACTTTATTGTTGGTGTGCTTTACTTCTTATATGTTTTAAAATCCCTATCTTGAGTGCATACCAGCATTTTTTGATAAACTTCCACCTTTTATTCTCTTATGGGGGCAATCCCAACCTCTTAGGTGAAGAGGATTTTACCATAGGTGACCTTGAGATCCATCTTGTATAGGAATAGTCTTTTTCTTGAAAATAGAATGGAGTAAACTGGTTGCCCTCTATATCCTCTTAACTCTAGTTTAGTTTCCTTTAATTTTTGGTGATGGAATTATGATAGAAATGACAATTGTAATAGTCAAACTTTTATCTTCCACTAATACACTTTTGATATTTGATACATTGCATACATAAATTGTAGTCTGCCATCTTTTGCGGAAAAATGATGATGTCTGACATTGGTTGAATCTAAGTTTCCCTCAAGTAAGCAAGTGGCTCCCCTACTGGGTCCCACTCCTTACACCTTAATACATGGTCTTGCATTTGTGATCATTACTTGGGGAGTGTACCATATGGGATGTCCACAAGGCACATTATGACACATTTTTGGGATTGATTTCACCATGGGGAATGAAGAGTGTCATGTGGTAGTGAGGATTTTGTATACTACATCATTTCTACTTTACTTCTTGGGTTGTTACCTTTTTCTACAAAGTATTGAAGACTAGGTTCAAGTATGATGTGTCCCCTTTGTGGATGACTTTTCCAGCTGTATCACATTGTCTTGGGGTGTTGTAACTCTAGCATACTTATATATGGAGTTGTACAAGGTTAGTACCCGC
The DNA here is from genome assembly GCA_963693085.1 of Alisma plantago-aquatica. NCBI lineage: Eukaryota > Viridiplantae > Streptophyta > Magnoliopsida > Alismatales > Alismataceae > Alisma > Alisma plantago-aquatica. The sequence goes on along the minus strand of OY856415.1, from coordinate 285,680,404 downwards.
TCCAAGTCTAAGCCCCACTTTTCTGGGTGTGTATGTCAACTGTAAATGTGATGTTGGGAGAGGATAATAATTGGACGCCCATGATCACTAGATATGAATTACGGGAGAGTGTCTATAGTATGTTCCTTTGTATTTCAGCTAAAGAATCAACACAATATAGCATTGTATAACTTCTTGTTTATAAAACTTCATTATGTCTCAATAGTTATCTTTTTTTTATTCAAAATATTGAACTCGGAGAGGCTCTATCCAATGTTATGATGTAGCCTTTGACCATATATTCCCTCTCAGGTGACATCTACTTTTACTAATGTACTTCACTTTAATATTATATATTAAGTAATATTTTATATGATGTATGGTGTACCATCATTTGTGATCAATAGATGTACTAAAGTCATCACATAGAGGAGACTCTAAAGAGGTTTCCACAACTGTGTCGAGAGGGATGTGATATTTGATTGGCCCAAGAGCATATACTCTAATACATGGTAGTAGAGTGGCACCTTTTAGATAGAGTGTTTGGACAGTTCTAATTTGTTTGATTACAACCTACTATTGCCTTTCCATAACTCAATAAGATAGATGGAAAAAGTCATGCTACTAAGCATTAGATGCATCTCTATAGGAAGTAGGTGCAAAAGATGGATAGTAAGGATCATGCTACTAAGGATTGGTTGCATGACTATGGGTATAAGGTGAAAATCTAGAACAACATATGTGAGCATCTAATCAACCCTATAGTGGTAGAGACTATCCACATGGCACTACACATGGTTTTATATACATTACTCAGTGCACCCTCCACCTTGAATAACATACTACCAAACCTGTTATGGGTAGAAATTAGTGAGTACAATTATAAATTTCCAAATCTATTTAACTATTACATTTTATTTTCTTTTCTTTATTAATTATTATATACAATTGGTATATATTATTTATTGCTTATATAATCATGTTAACAGGTTCAATCACATGTGTGGATCTGAGTTGTTGTGTAGCATGCCCATGCACATATTTGAGATGATGTATACAACATCTACATGACCTGCTTTGAGATTCTTCATGATTACACTCTCCCATATCAAGTAGATTCGTCCACTCATACCTCTACCACTGCTCATGATCCCAATTCCACTCATATATCTACCGTTACTCCTAATCCCATTCTCACACGTACCTCTACTATTGCTCATGATCCCATTCCCGCTCAAACCCCTGAGTCCTTAGTTCGTGGGATAGGGGCATACATGTCACTACTTTGTAACATGTGGTTTATTTCATACACCACCCCATTACCTCCACAGATAATGCACTACTATGGAACATGTTGTTCTTCTTCAATTTTATACACCGCAGTCCCACCACCAGTTCTTCATTAGAATTGACTCCCACCTTATGCTACATGTTATCGACTCTATTTGATATTCAATTCTCTACCTCCACCTAATAGCATACATCTTAGTTTTCAGAGACCACTCACCCCACTTCTACCTTTCCATTTCTACATTGAACCTCACTAGCTACACATGTGACATCTATTGAGCCTACTCTAGATGAGATCCCTACTCAACAATCATAGGTAGAGGGACGTGGACGTAGAGGACGTGCTTAGTTTATTTTTGTGCATGTTATACAGTTTTGTGTATGTTCTTATATGAAGACATTGATCTATATTGTATATAGGTATATCATATACGTCCATTATATATGGTTATATGCTTGTATCATGATTTTTTACTATGCTTTTTATGATATCAATTTTTCAAAATTGTTAAAAAATACTATATTTATTGTACTAAATACAAGTTAATTAAAACAAGTCGATCTGTATATTATCCTAGTGTATTGCCCAGCATTCTTAGTACAAGATATCAAAAGTGAAAGAGAGAATCCATTATTGTGGCAAAGAGGATGGGTAGAGTAGGGTGTAACTCTCTATATGAATAAATAGATGTAGTGGTCTTGTTCAAAAATATATTAGTCAACTAGTATTTCTAATGAACAAAACAAGATATGTCATTATTATACACATAAACAATAAACAAACAGTAATAAAGCAAATAAAAAATGAAAATAGCGTCTTGCATGGAGGCACAATGCTTTCCCTAGAGGTAATACATCTTGCGTAGATATGCAACGCTCTATTGTGGAAACAAAGTGTCCTCCTTGGGGTCGCATTGTCTCGTACACATACTATTTTGAGAAATAACATGTAATCCATGCTATATTGATAATAAAAAAACAAAGAACCTATGCAATAGACAATAGTAGGGTAGAACAAAATCCCTGCAACCACCCCCAATTGGCATAAGAATAAGTAGTAAGTCTAGTTGTGAGAGTAGTTGGCACAGACCATGATCGAAAGTTCCCTTAAAGTAGGCAAGATATAATTAATAGCATTAAAGAGGGACTATCATAGATCGGGAAAATATAGTCACAGTTATTGTACATGTGTGGAATATCATGCATGGTAAATGTAAGATATTGGAGGGCACATGTCGGAATGCAATATAAAGTAGGGAAAGATATAGATAGTTGAAAAGTGGAACTAAGATTAGATTGAGTATCCACAAGAGCAGCAACTATATTATAAGAGAACATGGAAGCATGTACCAAAATATCCTAGACATAACTCTATTGGGATAGAAAAAGGCATATAGTAATTTGTGTAATTTGGGTAGCAAGCCAATGATACCACACATGGCATGTTTTCTTAGTACCATATAGCAATATTAATAATAACTAGATGCATAGAGGTTTGGGCTGAAATGTAAACTCAGACAGTCAGTGCATGTAGATTGCTTCATTTAAGTCACCATTTTTGTCATCAAGTCTATTTGCTTGTGGGGGACATCTTATCTATCGGATCTGCCACTCTATCTCCTTCTTCTTTCTTTTTCAGCCATTGTGCATGTGTCATCTTTTGGATATGATTCTTCAAAACATGGTTGGTATCTTCTAGGGGGTGATTTAGTAGGTATTTTCCTATTTGTATGTGGAATAAATGATTTTCAAGTCATTTACTGCTCCATCACAACCAATATCCGCTCATTCTCCTAGCCATTCTTCCCCCTATCATCCATGTCACTTCTCAAGTTTACCAAAAATGAGAATAAGGATACTCAAGATAATTTGGATGTAGCAGGACTAATGAAAAGACTATCATTTCATCATAATCCACCTCCACCTACTCAAAGTTCCAAAATGTTCCTTATGATGTTGAAGAGAAGCATCCAAATTAAACATGTGATAAAAGATACAGAGGTGGTGATAATATTAACATCAGTATGAGTAGAAACCAAGGTCAATGCCTTATTCTGTGATAACGCACACTACTTGTCATGTAGAGTTTCATTCTAGTTGGATCTCAAAGGGTGATGATAGAGTATATGATGGTAGTTAGGATGATGGTTTGGGTGTGAAAGATCATAGGTGTGTAGGGTTTGAAAACTGCATGTCAGGAGCAGGTTTCATAGCATGCACATGGATCTTAGGAAAAAGATAGGAAGGTATTGGTGTTGATAGTGGAGAGTATGGATCTAGTGGTGGTAATTATTTTGGGTTTGGTGGAGTTGTAGATTCATTGGGTTGCATGTTTGGTGAGATCAGTGATCCAAGTAAATGGTGGAGTATAGGAGTAGGTGTAAAGTCAGACTTAATGAAGTATATGTGGATGGGATGGATGTAGTAGGATTACTGAAGTAAAAATGTTCTTGTCATGATAACTTTATTTGTGGCTAATTTGAAGCAGTAGCATCAATGGTGATTGAATGGGAAACCAAGAAAGACATGTGTAGTAGAGTGTGGATCCATCTTGTGAGTTGTTATAGCGTTGATGTAATATCCTCAATTTTGGTATATTTTAATTACATAAATATGGATCCATGGTGAGATAAATAATTTGCCAATGTTAACTATTAGTTGAATAATAATGTTGATCACCTGGTGGCATGGGTGTTTGGGGCACAAGTCAAAGAAATAAAATAGATTTCATATTTTTCTGGTTTTCAATAATCCAATAACGTTTCTAGCAAAAGAAAGAGAAGAAAATCAAATAAAAAAGGGATTTCTAAAAGAAATGGACAATTGGTATTTTAAATATGGAATTATGAGGAATACACTATAAAAGAGAGTTTTCATACATAAATAAATATTTATGGCCTTGTGAATTATTGCATAATAGAATTACAAGATAATATGCAAGTTCCTAAGGAAAATAAATACATGGTTCTTATCTAGCCGGTTTGGCAACACATGTTGTGAGACATCAATTGGTATTGTTTTGTATATTGGGAAAAAATAAGAAAGAAAAGGGATTCTAGAAGTTGGGAGAAAAGGGACATTTCCTGGGATAATGGCATTGTTTTAATAAGATGTGTAAGGAGCAAGTTTTATATATAAAAGACCTCCCAATGAACTACAATTACTAAATATAATCGAGAATGTTTTTATGAATTGCCATGGAATGAGAATAAATGATGTACCAAAGAGAAATAAGGACCAATGTGCACCACATAATTATGAATATTTCTTAATGGCTTTTGTTTTGCCACTAAAGTGTCATGCTTTCCTAGATGGATTTTGGTATGACAACCAAGTAATATGGAGTTTTGATTTAGGAGATGACTTAATGAAAGAAAAGAGAAAGAGAGAAAGATAGTTGTATATTTGTTATCATGGCATATGTGTTTTATAATGGAAAGATATCGAATGCCTTCCTTTTGACAACAATATATACTTTCCCATAAGTGGTTTACATAACCACGAGAGAGATAGAGATATTAGTAATAAGAAAATAAAAAGGAATACATGATTATACCATGCAATCGCATACATGGTCAGAGGCACAATGGAGTTGGAAAGTATTAAAGGTCGGGGGTTTGGAAAACCAGTATCGAAGAGGTAGTACCCAGAGAGGCCTTCATGGGGATAGTATATATATATATATATATATATATATATATATATATATATATATATATATATATATATATATATATATATATATATATATGGGTCTCCTTTCTTCTCATGGAACACCCTCTCCCTCCTTCTTCATCATCTTCCCTCTTCCTAATACTAGGGTTTCCCCTACGACGTGTATGAGGGTTGCATTGCCCTCTCCCATTAGGTTGCAGAGTCCTTGGCCTGCGTGCCCAAGGGAAGCTTTAGAGATAGTCAACTGGCTCCTTTCTAGCAGTGCCCCTTCCTCCTCCTTTGTTCTTCTTTCCTGCTCTTGGGCAAGGTCTTGAATCCAGCTTTGAGCCACAGTTGACAGAGCTTGGGTAGCCTTAATAGAGCACGCCCCTCCTATCTCCCTTTCCTTCTCAAGTGTGTGTCAGAGGTAAGGATTTGCTTCCTTCTTCTCATCAGAAGAACTGGTTGCAACTTCAACAGCCACCCCGGCCTGGCTGGCACCGCAAGCATCAACGGAGGAGAGAAGGATCTCTCTGACCCTTGCAATGGATATGCGAGGATGAGAGGAGGAGAGAGGATTATCTTGGGGAATGTGGTGGTGGTGAAGGGACAAAGCTCAGGTGGTCAACGTCCCTGGTCATGCTGCAGAAGGCATCGGGCACGGACCCTCGTCAGGCGGCAGATGTAAATCACAACCCAGGGAAGGAGAAGACGACAGTCGGATTCAGTAATGAATCGGCCACTTAAACTGGTCCAAAAGATAACTAGAGACTTGAGTTGCACCCAGTGTGGTGTTGGGTTGGAATAACACTAACCAATGATAAATCAACATGTGGCAACACATTAAGGTAAATGTAGTGAGTTATGATTAATTCATAGAAAATGCTAGGAGTGTCCGAAAATAGCAATATTATATATCAAAATGATTGGGAGAATGATAGGAATGCAAATAAAATATAATTGAGATCTAATTAGGCTTCTTGTTATAAAAGTAGGGTAATATATGACAAATTGGTGATTAGCACATGGAAATTCTTATTTTGGGTACTAAAATGTTGGAAATATTAAAAAGCTCTTCTTTATTGTTGTTATCTGACATTATTGAACATGATGGAAATCTAAGATGATCATGATACTAATAATGATACTAAGGCCCTAATATGAATAATCATACATAGGAAGTAATTAGGGTCAATATCATATTTGCTATATCATTAAGGATCATAATTGAATCTAGTGTTCAAATGTAATAACATGGTAGATTCGATGATGATGGCTACACTTGCTATGAATTAGGGTTATGAGTCTTTAAATCAATGAAAATGAGAACTGGAGTATCAAACATAATCCTAATGATAACTTGATACCAAGGAAACCTAAACCCTAGATTAGGACCCAGGTAGGGTTTAATCTAATTAATCTAACTAATATGATTGGTGGCACTACATACGTGCAGAATTCTTGATTTTCCTGCTTGACTGGATAATATGCTTAGAGAATGTTTGCATAATCTGCATCTCTCGCCATCGAGGTACATGGCTACATCTATGAATGATCGCCTTACTTTGTCGGCACTTTCTGAGGTTTTTCTCGAGGATTGAACAATTAAAATGTTGACTGTTTATTTAATTATGTTCAATTATAATGCCACTATGAATATCACATAAAAGAAAGATTATGTGAAGAAAATGCTAGTTAATATTTGCAAGTATTTGTTGGAATATATGTTATTATTTACTTGCTCATTTTGGGTGCACCCCACGTACCAGTATGGCAACACGCTGACCACGTATATGTTTCACGTCATTTTAGGTATAAACTGATATACATGATGAAGAACATGAAGATAAAGATGGAAGTTACATGAAGGTAGTAAAGATTTAAAAAGCAGAATTAGCTAGTTACTTCTTCTCAATGTACAGCTCTGAGAATAGAAAGTTCATGTAAGCCTCTTGTATATAATTTTTTGAAATAAATGAAATTATCTGCTATTTTATATTGTTTGGTTAAAATATGGATCCTTGGGCAATGTTTGTAGGTAATGGCTCTCATATTTTTGGCCTTCCTTAATTTAGGGTTGTTGAAAAGTGTGATCAGTACAGTTGATGTTAGTATAGCACAGATGGTCAAATACAAAAAGGTGGTCATAAGTTGGGTGCTTGAGATAATGTGTGAAGGTTTGTGCACGGATAACACTTTGGTAGGAAGAATGTTGTGGAGGTGGCAATATATGTGTAGGTCCTAAGTCGAGTAGGTGTGAGAGAGATTAGTATGAGGAAGGATTGTGCAGATAGTATCATTAATAAAGTGAATGCGGCATGCATACTTTCCATTTTGGGTGGATGCTCAAGGGCAAGAGAAGCAGAAAATGAAGCCCTGAGTGGCATAAAAGTTGTAAAGTTGATATTTTTCCATATACACATCCAATATCATATTGAAAGGATTTTATAACATAACTGAATTGGGTAAGAATAAAGGCAAGAAAACTTCATATGTATATTTTTATGAATTGAGAATATAAAAACTTATAATAATCTAAGAATTAGGTAGTAGTGGAGCAGGAAATGTACTGACACCCGCTTGGTAAAGTTGATGTTGTATGACTGAGAGGTCACAAGTTTGAAACCCCCAAGTAGTAGTGGAAGAAGATTTAGTTTAAACATGGAAGGTCCTCAAATTTATCTATATAATTTCAAACATAGAATTTGAAATAGTTTAAGAACTATAAAAGACAAGAACAATATGTTTTCTAACTTGACATGAATCACATCAATAGGAGTTTTGTTACTCATCACAAAAAAATGTGATGGTCATATCGAAGGTGATCTATGACATATCCACCAAGATGACCAAGAATATTATAATAGACTAAAGATTGGGCAACAACAAAGATGATAGTGGGAGAAGTGGTGGACCTAGATGCTATATACCAACAAGATGTCATTGAATAAAGATCTCTCTAACTATTTCATCATTAATAAGAATTTCCACACCAAGATCCTACATAAAAAATACAATAGGGTCAAATTCCACAAAAATATTCTTGCCAATAGTGAATTTTGCATAAAAATTAGATTTTAGATCACTTAAGGGGCATGGAGGATGTTTTGAAGGTACAGGGATGGTAGGTGTGTGTATTTTTCAATATTTGAATGCAATAAGTGGAATGTGACTACCATGTTTGACTAAAATATGGTAAGGGATGTTTGAATTAATATATATATATATATATATATATAATGTGTGAATTTATACATATATGGTTAAGGTATCTTGATTTGTGTCAAGTGAGGGTGGGGTCCGTTTTTGTATACAAATTTTCAATTGGTTCCTAAGGGTCATGGTGTTGAAAATGCTTTCAATATCTTCTATTTGTAAGTACTTCGAGTTTGAAACAAGAAATGCATGTGTTTCCTTTGATCATGAATAGGGGCCTAAGACGTTTGCACAGAAGGAGTGTGTACTAGAGTTATAGTCCATTGAGTTATCTAACTATGTCGTCTAACAATTGTTCTTTCTAGTAACAATGAGGGCCATAGAGTTAGGTCGTGGTGTCGCTTGAACCATTACGAGACATACATCCTTATGGTACCCCGTGTTAAGACGAATCCCAAGTCTATAAGTGTGGGTGTGATTGGGGAATGAGACAAATCAGGTGCCTATGTTTTGGGTGCAAGCAAATATGTGGAGGAAGGTTAACCATTGGTGTCAGTATGATGATGATTGTCAATGTACAACATGGAACACATGGTAATAAACATCGAGAGGGACATGCTCCTTTTTACTGATATATAATGATCATCCCAAGGAATAAGATTCACTAAAAAATTAGGATTTAAGGTCTAAAATAGATCGAGAGAGGAAATTAGGTTAGTGAAAGGATGCAACATATTTCATTCTCCAGATTAGAAGATCTCAACCGAGACCCTAAGTCCACATCAGGGTCACAAGCCATGTATTAGACAAATTAAATGTAAGACCCCTACCTAGATTTATGGTTGATCTTGCTTGCTTATCATAATTATATTCTCAGGTACTTAATCTAATCAGAAAATGTGCCTTAACAACATGTGACGTGCTTGTGCTTCAAGTTTGATCCAGTTTAAATGTTGTTTGAGCTAGTTATGCTATATGTGTGCTTGTTTTGGACCTAATTGTAAATTACCCATGATTAGGGTTTTCTTGCAATTTGTTACATGTTTGATGTGCCTGACGTGTTTTGGAATCATTTTGGAGAGAGTGGTGGCCTTGGACGCCTTGTTGTACCTTAGTTTGAAGAGATATCTTGTTATGTTGAGTTCTAGGGTTTGCTTGGATGCCCTATGTAGATGGTTGACCTTGCTTCATGTTTGACCGATGAACCTTGTTTTCAAAAATCACCAAGTTGTTCTTTGGTAGTGTTCCTAATGGTTGTTGATGTTGTAGGTGTTCCTAGTGACCTTGGTGGTCGATGAGGCTATGAACCCCTCTAGGTCGCCAAGAAACCCTAGGTTGTTTATGTGAACGATGGCTTTTCCTTCTCTATGAGATCGATGAACCTTTGGTCCTTCCTGAATGCTGAGAAATTTCAGCGGTCGATGAGATTTGTTGCACCAGGTGATCATTCAATTTCCTTATTTTTAACAATCCTTGTTGCGTGGAGGATGGCAGCATGACGGAGCGGCAGCACGCTAGGGTTTCAAAGAAGATCAAGTGCCCAGGAGGACGATGGAGATCCTGGAGGGATGGGAGGTGGTACAATCCCGTTGCGAAACACAGGGATGCAATTTCTATTTGCAAGTCAAAGGAATCTTGGAGAGAAACTGCAGGAGACCAGAGGACAACAAAACCCTAGTCGTTCAGAGATGGAAGTAGAAGGAGCAGACACGGCCTTCCCTCCGTTGGGGCAGTAGGAGCATAGCGGACCGCAACCCCATTCAGGAAATTCTGACGGTGTCAGTGCTGTTTCAACCAGCCAACAAATGCATTATAAAGAAGCAGCAACCAGACATCACGAGAACAACCACTGCTACATCTAGATAGATGCACATAAAATCGGTATCAAACTTCAAAAGGAAGATATCATTAAAACAGAAGTTGAAGGGTTCCCTTCATTCAGCCTCAGAGCGGAAGCACGTAACAATCTGTTGAAACCCTGGCAATTCACGGTCGTCGTCAAGCTCATCGCAAGGGACATCGGTTACATGACTCTCAGAGACAAGATTTGCCTCATGTGGGCACCTGATGGAGGATATAACTTAATCGACCTGGACAACGACTATTATCTAGTGCAACTTCAAAAATTGGACAATTACCTGAAAGCTCTGACTGGCGGTCCATGGCCTTTGTTTGGCTCCTACCTCACAGTGAAAAGATGGAACCCAGGCTTCTCCCCAGAGAAAGCACATTCGGAGACCTTCATAGCGTGGGTCAGCATCCCTAACTTGCCCATCCACTTGTACCATGATATGCTTCTAGAGGCAATCGGAAACAGAATAGGTAAAACAATTAAGGTTGACACTAACACCACATATCAACGATGGGGGAATTTTGCCAGAATAGCTATGGAACTGCAAACCGGTAAACCCCTTGTACCTATTTTTTACATCAAGGGGAAAATACTTATGGTCCAGTATGAAAATATTCCCTACATCTGCCTCTGATGTGGACACGTCGGACATCTGGAGAAGGAATGTGTGACCCACCCTCAACCACAGTCTGCGACTAGTGGGGATAGCTCTGGAGAAACCAGTAGCGTCGAGAATAGGGACCATATGGAGACCTTTTTAGAGTCGATACATGCACAAACTATTGTGTGGAAGCCAAGGCAGAAAATTTAGGAGTAGACCAGCAAGCACATGACCACACAGAATCGATTCCAAAACTTGGAAGAACCAGAAATTAAGGAAATTCAGGATATGGATGATGAGGAAGCCCCAGGAGTTGAAGAGGTTGCAGAAAGAATCACCCGAATTTACTGGAGAATGAAGAAGCAGAAATCAAGAATCAAAAGAAAGAACAATACTAACAATCAACGACCCCCATTCGGGGAGTCCAACGTTGGAAATCAACAATCAACACAACCAAAGAACCCAGCAACTCAGACTAAAAGAGGGAAAGGCAAGGAAAATTTCCACTCTGCAGTTGTCTTGATCGGTGATAAAGTCACCACAGGTACCAGATTTACCCAATGAGACACCATACAAACTCCCTATTGAATCCTTTTTTATGGGAGCATCTGACCCAGATACAGCCCAGGCGTTCTACTTTCTTGGAAGGGGAAGTTTCGGGATCCATCTGTGCAATAGGAAGATCATGTCCATGGCAAAGCTGGTTGAACCAGACTCAAAGAAGCAGGGCAGGAGAGGCATGAAGGAAACATCTGAGGTGACGAAGGAAGGAGAAGGTGGTCCAACTACGAACCCCTTCAAATGAATGTACTATGTTGGAATGTGCAAGGTATCTGCCACAAAGATACCCAAAGCGTATTTAAAGAGCTAGTCAGAAAGTATAAGATATTAGTATTGGTTGTGATTGAACCATGAACCAGTAGAGCACGAGCGGAGGCCATTATCAGAAAGTTGGGGTTCCCTTTTTCTCACCGATTTGAAGCCATCGGATACTTTGCGGGAATCTGGCTTTTGTGGAAGAACACCATTACGGAGATAGAGATCTTGATGAGTCACAGACAATTCATACACTGCCGCATTGATGGCAGCTACTTGTTGATGTTTGTTTACGGCAGCACCGTTTGGGAGGGACGACGCCTCCTGCAGAACAGGATCCAAACCATTATCCATACTGTAGACCTACCCTGGGTGGTCCTGGGAGATTTTAATGCCTACCCCAAACCTAAAGAGAAGATTGACGGTATGGGATTCGATCGTAGGAGTTGTGAGGACTTTAATGATGCCTTAGCTGCTACTGGTTTAGTCGAACTTGAAGCATGCGGCCCACGCATGACCTTTAAGAGAGGACTACTACATGAGAAGTTAGACAGGGTCCTAGGCAACACCCGTTGGCCAGAGAGAAGCACGCAATGTCGAGTGGAGGTGGTCGAGCGCCTCCAATTGGACCACGCACCACTTCTTGTGAAACTGGGGGCATTAGAGAGGGTGAGACACATATGAAGGCATAGAACCACGCAAGCCAGCTGGCAGCACACTGAAGGTTTCCAACAACTAGTAAATGAGGTGTGGATTTCCAACCAGGAGTTCACAGTAGCTACAAGAGTATTCCTTGACGAGGCATCAGACTGGAGCAACAATGAGCGAAAAAAGAATACCTGCACCAAACGAGCACTCTAGGTGCGCCTACTACTGGCCCAGGAGAAGCTAGCGTGCAAATACAACCAGGAGATTGAGAATACATTGCTGGATATCCAGTTCAAGTTGAATGAAGTACTCAAGAAAGAGGAACTTGATTGGCAACAACGTGCTCACTGTGAGTGGATCCACTCCGGGGACAAGAATACAAAGTTCTTCCATGCCTTCATAAAGGAGAGAAGGTGGAGGAATAGGATCACTAGACTGGAAAATGAGGAAGCCAACTAGCTTGACAATGAGGATGACATTCATGACCTGATCTTGGGTTATTTCAAACAACTCTACACAGAAGACAAATCAGGTGGCAGACGGCACCACTGCACAGTGTACATTGGGACCTTCTCAGTGATCACGATGCACCAGTAAGATCAATTGGGGAGGAAGCCAGCAGAAGATGAAGTGCACAAAGTACTATTCTCCATGGAAAAATTTAAGGCCCCTAGGCCTAACGGAGTGGACTCCAATTTCCTACAATGTAATTGGAATACTATTAATAATTCCTTAACATCCTTTGTTTGTAATATCTTCATAGGAAACCAGTGGGACAGAGACGTTGTGAATGTGTTAATGGTCCTAATCCCCAAGAAGAAAAAACCTGAGATGTGCGCTCAACTCAGGCCTATCTCGTTGAACAATGTATGCATGAAAGTGGTGATGAAGATCATCGTGGCGCGCCTTCAACCTTACCTCAACAGTTGGATCGACCCAGCCCAGTCAAGTTTCATTCCAAGAAGAAGGATCATCGACAACACCGTTTTGGTTCAAGAAGTTGTCCATTCCATGGAGAAGAGGAGAACCAAACATCACACCATGGCAATCCAACTAGACCTCACCAAAGCATATGATAGAATGAGCTGGGAGTTCATTGTGGAGACGCTTCGTCGCATGCCCATCACCGAAAACCTAGTGGCGATCATCATGGGCGTGATCTTGACAGGGTCCACGACCATTTTTTGGAAAGGCAAGGAGTCTACAGCATTCCAACCGACCAGAGGAGTTAGGCAAAGAGACCCACTATCCCCTTACATCTTTGTCCTTTGTCTAGATCGGCTAAGCCAAGCTATTCAGGAATTGGTGGCTCAAGGATGATGGAAAACTGCTACTTTCAATAAGGGTAAAACCCAACTCTCACACGTCTGCTTTGCGGATGATATTATGCTCTTCGGGGAGGCGACTGTCACACAAGCCCACACTATTAGTCAGTGCCTCAAAAAATTTGAGTGTGCGTCTGGACAGCTGCTAGCCAAGGACAAATCCAGCATATTTTTTAGCAAAGGCACACCTCAATCTGTACGACGGTGCATCTGCAAGAAATTGGGAATGGTAGGAACTACCAATATCGGCAAACACCGGAGGGTACCTATCATCCACCAAAGAAATAAGAAGGAACTCTACCTCTCAACTACAAACGCAATAGAGAACAAAATTGTTGGATGGGCGAATAAATACCTATCATTAGCTGGAAGAATCACCCTAGCCTAGTCAGTGCTAACCCACTCAGCTACCTACCGGATGCAAACATCGGCTATCCCCCTAACTATATGTGACAGAATAGATCAATTGATCAGGAGATTTGTGTGGGCTGGCAACTCTGAAAGAAGGGGCATCCCTCTAGTAAAATGGAACAAAGTTATCACAGATGTCTCACAAGGTAGTGACACGCTTTTTACGTGCGTAGAAACGCAAGTGTACGCATCAGTGTAATATAGGCCTTTGTGAGGCCCGAGTCGAACTCAGGGACACATGAATTATCGGAGACTACTACTAACTACTCGCAATCAGCTAGACCGATTAAATAGTTGGGAGTTGTTGTGAAATTAAAAGAAAAGAAAATAAAACAAAACAAAGCAATCGATTAAATGTTTAGTTTAATCAATTCAAGATGAGATCTTTAGGATTGCGGTTTCACCACGGGTTTTCATTGTATTAAATTCTGTATAGTTACTCAGATTTATCTCTCTATCTGGGTAGTGGCCTGAAATCAGAATCACCCACTGTCGTGGTACAATTCACTACCTATGTCTAGGTTGGTTCCACCGTCGTAGTAACCTATACCCTAAACTAGGTGCATTAAGAACGATCTCTCGGTATCCACCATTAACCTTACACCACCTTGTTCAAGGGATTTGTCAATTAACGTAAATTTCATCTCTTTTCAACCATTAATTCTTCTTTCAAAGTAATTAAGGGCATTAGATTATTATTATGGTGATCAAGCATAACAATATAATTGAGAAAACAAAATTATACCATGGATTTAAGAGATAAAAGATGAATTACTATGATAAAATTGTCATACAATGAATTCCCGGGCTACTCCCGGTCCTAAAGACAAAGGGGATTGGCCCTGCATGTTCATCTCAGAGCAAAACGTGGTAGAGAAAAAGGGAAACATGGAGAAAAATGTGATTGAGTGGTGAAACCCCTGAACAGAGAAGATCCAATCGCTCCTTGGCGTAGAATACACGTTCTCCCGCCTTTCGGTGGTGGAAAACGTCTTCTTCGGCATCCAGAACGGCTGGGGCATGCTTCTGGGCTTCATTCTTCTCTCCACACCTTCTCGGGACGTGTGCAGTGGCTAATGACGTGATAGATTGCTCTTGGCCACTGTCATTAGGTATAATCACCGAGTTAGGTCACCAAATAATCACAGTCGTCGGATTTAGATCGATCTAAAGCAAACTTGTATCTTACGGTGTAGATACCATCGACGCGGGTCGATGGTATCGACCTTGCGTGATAGCGGCAATTCTTCTTTCCCTTTTGCATTGCGCCTGATGCTATCTCGATACCATCGACTCGGGTCGATGGTATCGACAAACCTGTAGCGACGGTTTTGTCCTTTTGTGTCGTTGTTGCTCCACCAGTCGATAGTATCGACATAAGCGTCGATAGTATCGACTCTCTTCTCGCTAGCAACCTGATGGTAAATCGATACCATCGACTCTCCTGTCACTAGTATCGACTTTCTTCTGCTCCTTGCGGCTGGCAGCCTGTGGTCCGGTCGATGGTATCGACCACTGTCGATGGTATCGACAGTAGTAGATACTTGTTTTTCCTGAAATTACAACACGAAACCACATAAGCCTACACAAAACATATTCTTGTAATACTTTATGCTCAAAAATACGGAAATAAGGGAGATTTTACATAAAGAAGTATCATAGACCAAAGTAGATGAATTATGCAACATTAACCACAGAAATGACTAATAAATGCATAAAACACAATTAAAACCAGTCTATAAATGCAACTCAAAATCATCGCATCAAACTCCCCTAAGCTTGAACATTGCTCGCCCTCGAGCAACTAAACTTTAGAATAGAATTGCTAGAGTCAACTAAAGAACAAATCATCACAACAACCATCAACATATGATTCCCACCGGACATTCACATTCCGGCCCTCGCTAACCATGGAATGATAATTACCCTAAAGGCAACAGTAATCATCCATAAAAGATATCCACCTCAAAACTGATGAACACTATCACATAAGGCAGTTAACATAATAAAATTCGCCGGTCCAGACTCGGTGCATCTTGTGATCTCCTATACTACGTTGCTCACCCTAAATACCATCTAAATGGAAGCAGCTCTCTTGATATTCATAAGTGAGGAGAAAATCACGGTGGCCTACCAATTCGAGCAACAGATGGATGGAATAGGTGGCTAATGGAAGAAATGGAAGCATCATACAGTTTCAACATGCATAAAACAAAAATGCCCTAAATGATGCATTTGCACATGAAAAATGCCCTAATGCCTAAGATTGGGTGGAATGATGCATGCACTAACATCCCATCTCAAAATGAGATGGAATATCTAACTGAGCTACATCATGTTCCATCTTAAAATTCAGGTGAGACTGTGTTCCTTTCTCCCTCTTATTCTACTTGCTTCTCAATACTTTCTTTTCTTTTTCTTTTTTTTCTTTTTTTTCTTTGTATTTTCTTTTCTTTCCGGCCCTTATATCCACAAATGACAATGAATCATTTGTTGGGTTTACTTTTTGTGCATAACACATATAAGTGAATTATTTAGAAGGTATGGAACAAATTAATTCACCATTAGAGAAGAAATAAGATACATGATGTGCTCTATGCATAAATATTATGAATGCAACTAAATGGCATGCACCTAAGGGTAATGTGCATGTATAACTATCCTATTTTTTATGCAAAACATGTGAAAGAGGTTGCAATGCAAGACCTATCTACATGACATGCAATCAAAAAGATTAAAACCGTAAAGTACTTCCAATTCTTATGGTGGATTGTGAAAAATAATGAGGTGGAAAGATCATAAGACTAATTGACTAAACCTTTGAAAAGTATTATATGTCCCTCCTTACTGACCTATGTAGTAGTTAAGAGGTTTCTCTCTCTTACTTCAAATTAGAGTCTCATTATCATTTGGTCAGTTTAGGCTCAAACAACCAATTCCGTCCACTTTTCATGAATCATTAGGAATGTACAGTTGTGATTTTTAGTTTTAAAGTTGACAAAACTAATCATTTTCTTAAGTTATGTGCTCAAAGTTGAACAACTCAAGCTTGCAAACACTCAAAAAAAAATTTAATTTTCCCTTAATTCATATGTATAAGCAAGTGAGATGACACATGACTTAAGACGTCCACAATTACACTAGATAGAATGTGGATCCTATAAACAAACTAAGCTTGCAAGAAATAAATAACAAGAAAAAAAAACAATAAAACTAAAAACTGAGAAGATAAAAGATAGAGCTATTCCAACTCCCCCCCAAGCTTGAATTTGACTATGGCCTCATAGTCAAAAACAATCTTAAAGGTTGGAACAGAGATACCAATTTACTCTTCTGGCAGAGGCGGGTACTGTGGGGTCGTGGGGTCCCAGGATGGGTACTCCCCCTGGAAGCTCGGATCAAACGGGGGCATAGGTGGAGGTTGTGGATACCCCCCAAAGTAGTTCTGGCTCCAGTAGTGATCATAAAAGGGTTGTTGTTGCATCTCCATCCTATGCAACCGGTCATGAATCTGTTATTGGTTGTCGAGGAGGAGACGCTCATTTTCAAAGATCGCTCTCTGATTGTCAAGTAACCGGTTCGTAGTCTCTTGAATACCGGTATACACCGTAGTGTGATGTTGTTGTGTCTGTTGTATGTCCTGCAGCATAGCATACATGCCTTCCATCGAATAGACATCCTCGCTTGGCTGCGAGGGCGGTGGTGGTGGTGGAGGCTGCGAAGATGAAGATGCACCCAGATGCATGGGAGGCCGCTTCCTAGGTGCCACTCGTGCCCGAAGAGGAGTGTAGGCCTCCTCTTCCTCTTCAGCCTCGTCATCATCGTTGTTGTCGTCGTCGTTGTCGCCGTCTTCATCGGAGTCAGCAATGTCTATGATGGGCCATCAGAAATGTTGAGCCCCTTCGATATGGAAGACAGGATCGGGAAGCGAGCATTCTTGGTAAGCATGGTTTACATGGCAATGGGCATAAGGTAAACCATCCTGAAGCAGGATCAAGTTGGATCGGTGAAGATGTTGCAAATTAACCTTGCTTATGCTGGAGAGCGGAGTCAAGGTTGAGAAGTTCAGCCCAAGGTAGTGTGCCAGCAGAGTGATGAGTCCTCCAAAATGAATTGGAGCCTTCCGCGTACTCCACTTTACCGCCAACACTCGCTGCAGAAAGAAAGCTTCCCAATTGCACTCTTGGCGCTTGAGTAGCTTGTGCAAGAAGAACAGGTCCGTCTCTTGGAATTTGCTAAGGGACAGATCACCCCTAGCAAAGAGAGTGGAACACAACATCCGGTGGAGAATCCACATGAACGGATGCTCGAAGTCTGCTACCATTGCATTGTGGTAGCTCACTGATTTTCCCGGAGGCACCATCACAAGCTCGGCGAAGATCGCATCGTAGTCGGTCTGGTTGGATGGCCGCCGGTAGTCACTTCGCGAATGGTTCCAGTTGTAGATCTTGTTGAACTACCGGAGTGTAAGATTGTATTCATTGTTGTACATCCGGAAAGACACACGGCCCTTGATCCACTCGTGGTCCGTGGTGATGATGTCGTTTGGCACAACATAGACGTCCAGTGATGCCATGAATTCTACCATCAGCTCCTTGTAAGTAGGCCATTCATTGAAGAACGGCTGGCCATCGGCATGGAACTCCATCTCGTCGAGCATTCTGCCCGTGTTGTGCATCTGCCCCTTCAGAACATAGGCCATATTAGCCTTGAACCCCAAGTTGCAGATCGTCTCCCGGTCAACATAATGGGTCGGCTCGATTTTCCTCTTCATGATCTCCTCGTAGATCTTCTTGACCTCTACAGACGGATGAACAATCTGCGGGCGTGGAATCGATGCAGTCGGTGGAGGCACAAATTCCGAGATGTCCATCAGGTTGGCGCATGAAGAAGACGCATCAGCAACATGCACCATGGTTGCGGAAGAAGGAGAAGTAGAGAAAGAGCTCGGTGAAGATCGAAGAAGGAAATCTCCGCTCGATGAAGAACGTGCTCCTAGATGCTCGTCGCCGGGCTCGGATTGCTCTGGAAGATGCTCGGCACAAGTAGAGGAAGAACTCGTCGAAGGTGTCACGTCATATGATGACAAGCCCTCCCTTATATAGCTGATGTCGGCGCTGATGTGTGCCCGTCGATACCATCGAATTGGGTCGATGGTATCGACACGCGTAGCACAATCCGTACTGCCGCTGGTATCGACGGTCGTCGATGGCTGGATTTGCGGGGCCCAGATCGCTGACGTTTCGATACTATCGACAGGTGTCGATGGTATCGACCCGTCCCACGGATCGACTTTCTAGTTGTAGCAATCGTCGTTGATCTCCTCTCATGGATCGGTGATGTGTCGTGTCGATACTATCGATGCAAGTCGATAGTATCGACTTCTGGTTAGGGCAACACCCTCGCGAGGTCGGCCGCCGCCTTCTGTATGTGAATGTGTCGATACCATCGACAGGCACGTCGATGGTATCGACTTCTCTGAGATGATTTCTTCTGAATATCTCCAGAGATCTCGTGAGTATCGACACCCATGTCGATACTATCGACCTCTAATGTGATCTACCTATTGGTGTATCGACACCATCGACGAGGCCGTCAATGGTATCGATGCAGTGCGATTTCTGCAGTCACCAACCTATACCCTGGTCGATACCATCAACACAAGGGTCGATGGTATCGACTCTGCCTCAGTCCTGCACATTGAGCAAACGATCACGGTATCTTTTTTACACTAAAAAAAAAGTCAAAACAAATCAAACTACGAATGTGAAAGAAACTAAACCAAAGTATCGATGGTTGG
Organism: Alisma plantago-aquatica; assembly: GCA_963693085.1. Classification (NCBI taxonomy): domain Eukaryota; kingdom Viridiplantae; phylum Streptophyta; class Magnoliopsida; order Alismatales; family Alismataceae; genus Alisma; species Alisma plantago-aquatica. The sequence continues at coordinate 285,660,872 of OY856415.1, read as the reverse complement.
GTTGCCTCCCAACAAGCGCCCTTATTTAACATCTTAGGCTAGATGACTTGAAGCTCGTCATGCATCTGGAAGTGCAATGAGCTTGACCTCATTCACTTTCCTTGTGTAATCTTCACCAAAATACATCTTCAAACATTGCCCATTTACCAGAAAGGTTGTCTCGCCATCGCGCACCATGATTGCGCCATGTGGCCGGACCTCCTCTACGGTGAATGGTCCACTCCATCGGGATTTCAACTTCCCGGGATGCAACTTCAGCCTGGAGTTGAAAAAAAGCACACGGTCTCCTTTCTTGAAGATGCGCATTTGAATGTGGCGATCGTGAATCAACTTTGTGCGCTCCTTGTAGATCCGAGAGCTTTCATAGGCATTCATCCGCATCTCATCAAGTTCATTGAGTTCAAGTAACCTCTTCTTTCCCGCTTCATCATAACTCAAATTTAGCTTCCTCAGCGCCCAATGCACTTTATTCTCTAGTTCCATCGGTAAGTGACAGGCCCGACCATAAGCCAACCTAAAAGGCGTAGTGCCTATAGGTGTCTTATATGTCGTCATGTATGCCCACAACGCATCCGATAGTAGAGTACTCCAATTCTTCCTCATGGAAGCCACAGTACGCTCCAAGATCTTCTTAATCTCTCAATTGGAGACCTCCACTTTCCTTGAGTTTGTGGGTGGTATGGGGTACCAATGTTATATTTGACCCCATACTTTCTCAACAGTGCCGCAAACTTTTGATTATGGAAGTGTGTACCTCCATCACTAATGATCATCCTTGGTACACCAAACCTGTAGAAAATATATTCCTTAACAAACTTGCACACTACAGCGGAATCATTAGTCCTTGTGGGTATTGCCTCTACCCACTTCGACACATAATCAACAGCCAAAAGAATGTACAAATTAGAATTTGAGGACACAAAGGGTCCCATAAAATCTATACCCCATAAGTAAAATACCTCAACCTCCTGGAATACATTAAGGGGCATCTCTTGTCTTTTCTAAATGTTACCCGCCCTTTGGCAGGAATCACATTGCCGCACAAACTCATACGCATCCCTAAACAAGGTAGGCCAGTATAGGCCACTTTCCAGTACTTTGGCTGCAGTGCAAGAACTTGCATGGTGACCGCCCGTCGGTAGTGTGTGGCAATGACGAAGAACACTCTTGTATTCCACCTCAGGTACACACCTGCATAAAACACCATCCCTGCATTGCTTCAAGAGAATTGGGTCATCCCAGAAATAATAGCATAAAGAATGGAAAAATTTCTTCTTCTCTTGGTAAGTCCAATCAAGCGGGATGATTTTGCAGGCAAGATAGTTCACAATATAAGAAAACCACGGGTCTTTAGATTTCACTTCCAAAAGTTGTTCGTCCGGAAATGTCTCGGTAATGGGTATGTGTACATCTTTTTCATCTACCCTCTCCAACCTAGACAAATGGTCTGCGACCACATTTTCAATCCCCGCCTTATCCTTGATTTCAATATCAAATTCCTGTAAAAGCAAGATCCACCTAATCAATCTAGGTTTGGCATCCTTTTTCTCCATCAAATACTTAATGGCGGTGTGGTCCGTCCATACTACGACTTTCAATCCAACTAGATATTGCCGAAATTTTTTAAAAGCAAAAACAACGGCAAGCAACTCTTTCTCAGTAGTCGTGTAATTGAGTTGGGCGTCATTCAGAGTTTTAGATGCATAAAAAATCACAGTAGGTCTATTATCCACCCGCTGTCCCAACACAGCCCCAAACGCGAAATCGGATGCATCACACATTAGTTCAAACGGCTTGGTCCAATCTGGTGTTTGCACAACCGGTGCGGAAATCAATTTTTCCTTAAGCACGTTGAACGCATGTATACATTTTTCATTAAAGTCAAAAACAGCATCCTTTTCTAAAAGCTCAGATAAAGGTTTGGCAATTTTAGAAAAATCTTTTATAAAACGACGATAGAAACCAGTGTGACCTAAGAAACTCCTTACCCCTTTTACCGGATTCGGTGGGCACAATTTAGAAATCACTTCGATTTTTACCGGGTCTACCTCCAAACCTTTGCTAGACACTTTATGTCCTAGCACTATTCCTTCACTCACCATCATGTGGCATTTCTCCCAATTGAGGACCAAGTGTGTGTCCTCACAACATTGCAAGACCTTATCCAGATTGTAAAGGCACTCATCAAAAGATGCACCATAAACAGAGAAATCATCCATAAAAACATCTAGACAGTGTTCTACCATATCAAAAAAAATGGCGAGCATACAATGATGAAAGGTCGCCGGTGCATTACATAACCCAAAAGGCATACGGCGGTACGCAAATGTTCCATAAGTACAAGTGAAGGTAGACTTCTCTTGGTCCTTAGGATCAATCGAGATCTGATTGTACCCCAAATAGCCATCCAGAAAACAAAAATGCGATCGGCCGGCTAAGCGCTCTAAAATTTGATCAATAAACGGAAGAGGAAAGTGATATTTTAGCGTAGCGGCATTCAATCGACGGTAATCTATGCAAACACGCCACCCAGTTACCAAGCGGGTGGTGACAGGTTCATTTAATATATTATGGGTAACAGTGATTCCCCCCTTTTTAGGGACTACCTGTGTAGGACTCACCCACGTCGAGTCAGAAATAGCATAGATGATACATGCAGAACGAAGCTTAATCACCTCCTTCTTAACAACCTCCATCATGCTCGGATTTTATCGACATTGTGGCTGAATCACCGGCTTGGCTCCCTCCTCGAGTTGAATCTTGTGATGGCACAAAGTAGGGGAGATCCCCTTGATATCTGCAATAGACCACCTGAATGCTCCTCGGTGGTTCTTCAGCACGATCAGCAACTGGTCCTCCTCCTCGGTGCTCAGATAAGCTGATATAATCACAGGCAGCTTTTCTTCCTCCGCTAGAAATGTGTACTTAGGTGCGGTGGCAACGGCTTCAACTCCAATTCAGGTGGGCTGATTAAAGATGATTGAAGCGGTGGTGGGAGTTCGCCTAAGTCTTCATAGTACCTCGCATAGAAGCACGACAACATTTGAAGCATCTTGGCACACTCCTCCAGTGACTTTCTTCTCATCCAATCATGTGTGATATTGACTAAGCAGGCTTCAAGTGGTAATTATGGATATGCATCAAAAACCAAATTTGTTATGGCCTCATCTTCAGTAGAGGGGGGAATGTCCTCCTCCTCATCATTCGGAAAACCTACAGCCTTGCTAAGGGATGCCACCTTGGTCTGCTCCATGATGTCCACAGCCAATGTCCCTTTTTCCACCTTGGTCATTACATGAGCCATATCTAAAAATAGCTTCCCTAGACAAAGTGAGATATTGTGATCAAAATACTTTACCATGTGGCACTGCTCCTTGGCTTTAGATGACGTGGCGCTAGAAGCCATGACCATCTCGAACCGATCATCGGCGATACCCAAGGTCAAACAACCTCTCCCCATCTCAAGTATCATGTCAGCTGTAGCTTGGAAGGGTCGTCCCAGTGGTAACTCATTGCCTTGTTCATCTTGCATCTCCATTACAACAAAATCTACTGGAAATACAAAACGATCTACCTTCACCAACACATCTTCACATATGTCGTATGGCTTCACCACAGAATTGTCCGCCAGTTGGATTGTCATGTTGCTCGGTCATGGCTCTTTTAATCCCAGCTTCTTGAATGTAGAAAGGGGCATCAAGTTTATGATCGCCCCGGAGTCACATAGCGCTTCACCAAACTTCACTTTCCCAATGTAACATGAGATGTTGAAGCAGCCCGGATCCTGCCTCTTTGGTGGCAATGTGCCCATGATGAAGGCACTCACCTGCTCCTTAAGCACCACAACCTCCATGTCTGGAATTTTCCTCTTCTTAGTAATGACGTATTTCAGAAACTTGCCATAGGATGGGATTTGCTCAATTGCTTCCAATAATGGTATGTTGACGGAGAGCTTCCTGAAACTGTCTAGAAACTTTTTAAATTGGGCATCCACTTTCCTTGCCTTTGCACTATTCGGATACGGGACAGGGACAGCATGTGCCCTTTGATGCGGTGGCACATAAGGTGTCCTTTTCTGCGTCTCCTCCTCATCTACAATATGATTTTCAGTAGCATCCACTGTTATCTTCAACTGGTTCTGTGACCGGTATTGGCAGCTCCTCAGTGGCCTCACCTTCAATTTCTACTTGGGGTTTGCTTGGTTCCTCGGCTCTGGGGTTTAACAGCTTCTTGCCACTCCTTAGAAATATGGCCATCGCCTGTTGGTTTCCTCCTGGAATATTTGTGTTACCCGGAAAACCTTGAAGCGTCGGCTTCTTCAGATTGGCTATCTCAGCTGCCATTTGTGCCATGGATGTCTCTATTGTCCTCATCTGAGCCCTATGGCTCTGTAGTGTCTGCCCGAACTGGTTCATAAACTCCCCCTGTTGCTTTATCTGCTGGCCAAACGTAGTCATTAATTCTTGATTTTACTTTATCACTTGGTTGAGCAACTCCGTGCTCTTGTCCTCCGCTACTGGATGGGGTTTTGCATCAGGGTCCTACAAAAAGTTGTTCGGATCCTTCCAGGAGAACTTCTTGTCTTTCCTCCATGAGTAATCATTATTTCTATAGCCTTGTTGCTACCGCATGTATTTGACTTGTGCCTCATCCTCAGATTCAGTATCCTCCTTTGCAAGCAGTTTCTTCGCAAGAAGGTCCATCTTCTCATTCAGCTCCTTGATTGCTTTTGACTCCCCTGCTACTCGAACATGCTCAACGGCATCCCTGTCGCCCCACGATTGCTTCTTGGCCATGTTCTTAAGGATTTCCCAACACCTCATGTCGGTGTTGTTCAAGAAGAATCTTGAACCTACGGAATCAAGGTTACTTCTATCATGATCAGAGAGAGCAAAATAGAAGATCTTGACCTGTGTCTCCTTGTCAAGCCCGTGGTGCGGGAGCCACCTTAGCACGATTTGAAACCTTTCCCAAGTCTCAGAGTAGGTCTCTCCTACTTTCTGAGTGAAGTTGTGGATCTTCCTGATCATGTCATTGGTCTTCTCGGGTGAGAAGAACCTTTCAAAGAAAACCTCCACCATGTGGTTCCAGGATTCCACATATTCATCATCCAGGTTGTGCAACCACTCTCGTGTGTTTCCCGCTAGAGAACTCGGGAAGAGCTTCAAGTAGAGAGTATCTTGTGGAAATCTGTCTATTTTATCATGTCACAATTTTCCACAAATTGGCTTATATGTGTGACCGGGTCTTCATTCTTGAGCCCATGGAATGCATTTGACTTCACCAAGTTGATTAACGCAGGATCAATCTTGTATGTCAGAATATTGATCGCCTACTTCTTGATCGGCCCCTTTGAAGTGGATGAAGAAGACGCCTAGATCTTCTCCCATATTGTCTGTGGCTCTACCATTTCTTCTTGTTCGGATTCTGAGTTTATTTCTTCCAGATGGTCTTGATTGTAATCCTCCTCGTCTTCCGGTCCCAGCAATGGGACCTCTGGTGTGTGCCGCGTGTAGTCGGTGCTACGCGTCTGCACCATGCACAGTACCTGCAAAAATAAAAATAAAATTTAGTAAAGTGCTTGACGATTACAAAAATTAGAAAATGGACTGTGAATTTTTGAAATGATTTTAAAATAATAAAAATAAAAAATGGCCTAGAGTGGCCGCTCGCAGTACTCATAGTACCAACAATTGTCGTGTCCCCGACAACGGCGCCAAAAACTTGACACGCTTTTTACGTGCGTAGAAACGCAAGTGTACGCGTCAGTGTAATATAGGCCTTTGTGAGGCCCGAGTCGAACTCAGGGACACGTGAATTATCAGATACTACTACTAACTTCTCGCAATCAGCTAGACCGATTAAATAGTTGGGAGTTGTTGTGAAATTAAAAGAAAAGAAAATAAAACAAAACAAAGCAATCGATTAAATGTTTAGTTTAATCAATTCAAGATGAGATCTTTAGGATTGCGGTTTCACCGCGGGTTTTCATTGTATTAAATTATATATAGTTACTCAGATTTATCTCTCTATCTGGGTTTGGCCTAAAATCAAAATTGCCCACTGTCGTGGTACAATTCACTACCTATGTCTAGGTCGGTTCCACCGTCGTAGTAACATATACCCTAAACTAGGTGCATTAAGAACGATCTCTCGGTTTCCACCATTAACCTTACACCACCTTGTTCAAGGGATTTGTCAATTAACGTAAATTTCGTCTCTTTTCAACCATTAATTCTTCTTTCAAAGTAATTAAGGGCATTAGATTATTCTTATGGTGATCAAGAATAACAATATAATTGAGAAAATGAAATTATACCACGGATTTAAGAGATAAAAGATGAATTACTATGATAAAATTGTCATACAATGAATTCTCGGGCTACTCCCAGTCCTAAAGACAAAGGGGATCAGCCCCGCATGTTCATCTCAGAGCAAAATGTGGAAAAAGGGAAACATGGAGAAAAACGTGATTGAGTGGTGAAACCCCTGAACGGAGAAGATCCAATCGCTCCTTGGTGTAGAATACGCATTCTTTCACCTTTCGGTGGTGGGAAACGTCTTCTTCGGCGTCTGGAACGGCTGGGGCATGCTTCTGGGCTCCGTTCTTCTCTCCACACCTTCTCGGGACGTGTGCAGCGGCTAATGATGTGATAGATTGCTCTTGGCCGTCGTCATTAGGTATAATCACCAAGTTAGGTCGCCAAATAATCACAGCCATCAGATTTAGATCGATCTAAAGCAAACTTGTATCTGACGGTGTCGATACCATCGACACGGGTCGATGGTATCGACCTTGCATGGTAGCGGTAATTCTTCTTTCCCTTTTGCGTTGCGCCTGATGCTATCTCGATACCATCGACTCGGGTCGATGGTATCGACAAACCTGTAGCGACGGTTTTGTCCTTTTGTGTCGCTGTAGCTCCACCAGTCGATAGTATCGACATAAGCATCGATAGTATCGACTCTCTTCTCACCAGCAACCTGATGGTAAATTGATATCATCGACTCTCCTGTCGCTAGTATCGACTTTCTTCTGCTCCTTGCGGCTGGCAGCCTGTGGTCCGGTCGATGGTATCGACAGCAGCAGATACTTGTTTTTCTTGAAATTACAACATGAAACCACATAAGCCTACACAAAACATATTGTTGTAATACTTTATGCTCAAAAATACGAAAATAAGGGAGATTTGACATAAAGAAGTATCATAGACCAAAGTAGATGAATTATGCAACATTAACCACAGAAATGACTAATAAATGCATAAAACATAATTAAAACCAGTCTATAAATGTGACTTAAAATCATCGCATCAGGTGGCATGGGTATTAGGAGTGCAAGGGAACATAACAAAGCCTTACTCATGAAACTCTCATGGGAGTTTATCAACCGCAGACCGACCCAATGGGTCATCATGATGACTCACAAATATAGCAGAGGTGCCAATCTCACCGAACATGGGTCACCCACCTGGCGGGCAATTTGACCCCTCATACTGGACATTCAGCGAGAGGCGAGGTGTACTCTTGGTGATGGCCAAAGTATAAATGTATGGTCAGATGCTTGGATTAGGAGAATCCAACCACCGACACTTAGACCAGGGAAGGTAGTTCCCCCCCCCATCTATAGGACCTCATAGTGAGCAGCATGGTCACTAATGAGGGGGAGTGGGATAAGGCCTTCTTAACTAAATGCTTCACACCAGAAATGGTGGATAATATCCTCTTGATGGGCATCCCACACCCCAAGTGTGGACCGGACGGCTAGTTCTGGGACGGTGGCCAGCATGGAAGATTCTCTACGGGAAGCACATATTCAAAGCTAATCAGAACGAAGGCTCAGACTACTGATGGAAAATGGATGATCATTGCTAAGGATAAGGTGACCCAACACATCTGAGTTTTTGGGTGGCTTATGGGACATGATAGATTGCTTACCAACCAACTACACTACAATCGGGAGATGTCTACCTCCACATAGTGTAGTAGGTATGGAATGGAGGAATCCACACTGCACGCGGTTTGTGAATGTCACTGGAACCACCAGACTTGGCGACTGATCAGACTGAATTTAACTAACGATTTCTTCTCCATTACAGGCATCAAAGAGTGTATTGCCTTAAACCTTAGCTCTCGACAGGAAGGTGATAATTGGCATAGCATTTTCCTCATGGCCTGTTGGCTACTATGGAAACAAAGAAATGAATTTGTGTTCAAAAATAGAACTCTCACAGCCAAAGTTATGTACTCAAGAATCAGAAGTGAGGTCCAATCATTCCTTGAAGCGTCGGATAACCAAAAGACAGCTACTAATGAACAATCGAGCAAGCGGCTACAAAGTCTGACCACCCCATAAGCTGACCTTTACCTAAATGTCGACATGGCGGTGGATAAGAGGAAGAAGAACATGTGCACCAGCTGGGTCCTACGGAATCACAGAGGTACTTGGAAGGACGCCGGTGCCCGTATTCTAAGAGGGAACGATCCTTTGGAGGGGGAGATGCAGGCCATCTCACTGGGGATTTACATGTTAATTGAGAGTGGGGCTACTGCTACATGTATGCTGATGGACTCACAGCTCTTGGTGTAGATCATTCAGGATGCGATTGAGGTTCTCGTGTACTTAGCCAGTCTAAAGCGTGCGGTACTAAGGAAACTATAGAGAGTGCAGATTAGTCCACTGTCATCGTGAGTTTAATCACCTAGCTGATGCCCAGGCTAAATGGTTCCTCAAGAAACTGGCTCCTAATATTAGACTCCTTTCCTGGCCGCAAAAGCTAACCACTGTCTATCTCAGTGAACGGTACCCTAATAAACCTCCTTGGGTATGTCCAGGAGGAGCAGAGGAGTATGCGAACAATTTGTACTCGATTTCAAGTGATTAAGCAGTAGTTCTGTCAAAAAAACAATCCTTGTTGCATGCATGTGTTAAGTGCTTGCATGGTCGAGTTATGGAGAACAAGTGGCACATGTGTGAATGACACCTAACCTCCCTTCACATCTATCTACCCTTATATATATATACCCCTCTTATAACACCCTAATTAAAAAAAATTAATCAATAAGGAACCCTAATTTCAATTTTAATGCTTCATATTAAACCCATTGAAGCTTAGAGACCCCATTTATAATGTATAAATCATGTTCAGGAAGAATTTTACATATGAAACTTATTTGAAACTCAATTTCATCAAATTTAATCATAATTATCGCGATATTAATACATAGGGAATAAAGTAAAATTGACCCTTTTACGAATAATATTTTGACGTAACATTTTTAGTGAGAACTTGAAATGATGATATATATCTTTGCTCAAAATATTAGATTTTAATTAAATCTAGGTTATTCTGTATAATTCATTCATGTTTATCATAAAAAGGAGATATTCGGGACTATCAAACAAGGAAAATAATTATTTGTTCATTTTCCTCTTGTCTCAATTTGGTAGTATAGCAAGTTTCATTAGGATCGGACTTCATTTAACCCCTCAACCAATTTGAAATAGATTTAATATAGTTTTTAACCCTAAAACCTTGATTTTGTGTTAATATATACCAATTCCCACAATTTACCTAAGTATACGCGTTATTAATCTAATATCTCACAAAGTTGGAGTCTAGGTCAGAATCCCAGACTCAGAGCAATTCACAATCTAGGGAGTTTCCCCCTTCAGCCAATTCCCCCTCCTCCTGGACTCTAGCCTCCGTGTGCTTTGTTTCCTTTCTAACTCTCTGGAAGCTTCACCTCACCCCATTTTGATGTTTCCCTCGTGTGCCCATCTCAGCCTGGATTAATGAATCCCTATTTTGGTAGGGTTTCCTCCCATGAAGCGCCCGATTTTCGGGAATCCTCCCAATTTCATCAGGATTGGGACTCTATGTGTAAGCAAAGCTTCCCTGGGATTGCACATATATAAACCACCATTGGCGAATGGTCAATGATAATCCTCGAACCTAAAACCATTGTTGTATCACCCTCAAATGGTCTATTTTCCCCAACACATCTTTATCTTGGCATAGCACATAATAAGGGGTCGTCTCAGAGACTGGCACCTTCACAGCGAGAATCGACGCTCGCGTCCACCACCACACACCATCGGAAAGCTCGTTGAGCCTTTAATTCAATCCAAAGCAAGGTATTTTGTTTTTCAACCTTTTTTCTTGGCTTGAAACATCAGAATAGGGTGAGGTGAAGCTTCTAGAGAGTTAGAAAGGAAATGAAGCACACAGAGGCTAGAGTCCAGGAGGAGGGGGAATCGGGCGAAGGGGGAAACTCCCCAGATTGTGAATTGCTCTGAGTTTAGGAGTATGACCCTGGCTCCAACTTTGCGAGATATCAGATTAGTAATGCATATACTTAGGTAAATCATGGGAATTGGTATATATTAACACAAAATCAAGGTTTTAGGGTTAAAAACTATATTAAATATATTTCAAATTGGTTGAGGGGTTAAAAAAAGTTTGATCCTAATGAAACTTGCTATACTACCCAATTGAGACAAGAGGAAAATGGACAAATAATTATTTCCCTTATTTGACAGTCCCAAACACACATATTTTTCCTTTTTATGATAAAGATGAATTAATTATAATAGAATAACCTAGATTCTATTAGAGTCTAATATTTTGAGAAAGATATATATCATTGTTTCAAGTTCTCACTAAAAATATTAGGTCAAAATATTATTAGTAAAAGGGTCAATTTTACTTTATTCCCTATGTATTACTATTGCTAATTAGGGTTAAATTTGATGAAATTGAGTTTCAAATAAGTTTGATAATGTAAAGTTCTTCCTAAACATGATTTATACATTATAAATGGGGTCTCTAAGTTTCAATGGGTTTTATGTGAAGCCTCAAAAATTGAAATTAGGGTTCCTCATTGGTTAAAAAAAATAATTAGGGTGTTACAATTCTACCCACCTTAAAAGCATTTCATCCTCAAAAGTGTACTAGCCTACCCATGTTAGGGTTTTCCTTATCCTTAACATGAAAAATTTGAACACCTTATAATTATCATGAAATCTTACATACTTACGTCTAGTGCAAGTTTAAACACACCTATAGTCTATGCAAAGGTACAAAAGGGACTTCAAAACTAAATCATACCTTGTTCATTCCCCTCATATTCATCATCATCCACCATGGTGAAGATCCTAGCTTGTCATTTCTCCTTAGGCTTTGATACCATATTGTAACATCCCAATTTTCTAAAACATATAATTCATTGAGTGGAAGCATAATCTTATTGTGAATGTCACAGAACAATAATCATTGCAAAAAAATAAAGTTTGATAAACCAACACAAGGTACATTGCATAGTTTCTTATATCTCAAACTCATAACATAAAACTCGCACTCTAAATTAAAACACATGTCTCATAAACATAAAGGAAAGTCTAATCTATTGATAGTTGGCACCCCACTAGTCAGATCTCAGAAGTCCTTGCATTCCTTCTTTAACCGACCCTTAGATAGCTTTATCCTTGATGTTTCTCCTTTCCTGCAGGCATCACACCCCCAACCATGCATAAAACAATTTGTAAGGAGAATTAAACATATTATAAAACTGAAATAACATATACTTTGAAAAGAAAACATTTAAACATCATCAAAAAAACTTTGCATTTTATCATTGTCTTTTGTCTGACTTATATAAGTGTCCTCAAATTTTGCACCGAAGTGCCTCTTCTCTTTACTCCAAAGTGACTCTTGATTTGTACCATAGTAAACTATATGCTAGGAAAGCCCATGATTTGCACTGAAGTGCCCTGTATGCTAGGAAAGCCCTTGATTTGTACCAAAGTACACTATGCTAGGAAAGCCCATGACAAGGATCTTATATAAGGTTCATTCATTATCTTTACTCTTACTCTTAAATGCTCTTTACTCTTACTCTTAAACATGAATATGATGTGATACAATGATTGTTGAATATAAATATTAAAAATGGATTTCATTGATCCATTAACTTTTAGCTTTGATCAATAAAATCATATCATGAATAATACATTCACATTATAACATGAATATTATACATATTTAAATATAAACATCCAATAATTATGTTCAAAGTGCATGGACCACTTATAGAGATTGGAGCAACTTCTAATACTCTGTTGGTGTATAGGGAACCCTAATTACCATGTATAAATAAACAACATGCATTAATAATCATTATCCAATCTATTTTTAGGGTTTCATGGCTCTTGAATAAATCAAGGAAATTTGAATCAAAATGGGGACTCAAAACCACCATATTATTGTTCCTTGTTTGAAAACCTTTCCAAAGCATATTTTACATAATTTTCTGATGTACGGTTAATTAGATATGAATTTTCAACTATTGGCCAATCAAAAAGCTCGTTAAATACACATGTATATGAATTATCTAGGAGATGGGGCCCTTGCCCAGCTGGCCCAATAGGATGTGACACCTGGCCACCGTCTCCCCAAACCAAAACCCGTGGTCAACAAACGGTCAATGTGACAAAAAAACCAATTATTCCCATGAGGGTGCAATACTGGAAAAATGATCATATAGGGGAAAAATGGGTAGATCATCACCCTGCTTCTTCTCCTTTCGATCCAGCGAAGAGCAATAGTGGACAGCTAGAGGAATAACGTAAAAATTGGAGGACTAAGCTGGGATCACGACCCTTTCTTGGAGAACCATGGTGCTGGGAACCCTTATGACCCCCAACCAAACCCGACAAGCCCCATCATGGGCACTGCGGTGGTCGGAAGTGGCTAAAACACCGCCCGCCATGACTGTCAGGAGGAGATTCCTTCTAAAGCAAGGATGAGGAAACAATTCGACACAAAAACTGAAACAACCATTATGTATTTCTGGATGGATACATAGATGGGAAAACCACTAAGAAATATTTCCCAAACGCCTAAAATGACCATGGTTTCCTTTTTGCTTGGCTTGTTACAGTTTGTGAAACCGTTGTCGTTTTAGGCATTTAGGCAATATTTCTTAGTGGTTTTCCCATCACTGTATCCACCTAGATATACAGACTGGTTGTCCAAGTTTTTTTGTCAAACAAATTCCTCATATCCTTGCTTCAGAAGGAACCTCCTCCTGATAGTCATGTAGGACGGTGGTTTGGCCACTTCCGGTCACCGCAATGCCCACGATGGGGCTTTCCAGGTTCGGTCGGGGGTCAGAAGGGTGCCCAGCACCATGATTCTCCAAGAAAGGGTCGTGATGCCAGTTTATTACTCTAATGTTTGTGTTGTTCCTCTAGTTGTCCACTTTATCCTTCACTAGTTGGAAAGGAGAAGAAGTGGGTGATGTTCTACCCGTTTTTCCCTTGTATGGTCATTTTTCCAATATTTCACCCTCATGGGCATAATTGATTTTTTCATCACCTTGATTGTCTATTAACCACAGGTTTTGCTTTGGGGAGATGGTGGCTAGGTTTCGGATCCTATTGGGCCACCTAGGCAATGGCCCCATCTCCTGGATAATTCATATACATGTGTATTTAACGAGCTTTTTGATTGTCTAGTAATTGAAAATTCATAACTAATTAACGGTACATCAGAAAATTATGCAAAAATATTCTTTGAAAAGGTTTTCAAACAAGGAACAATAATATGGTGGTTTTGAGTTCCATTTTAATCTGAATTTCCATGATTTATTCAAGAGTCATGCAACCCTAAAATTGGGTTGGATAATGAATATTAATGCATGTTAATTAATTATGTAGGGTAATTAGGGTTCCCTGAACATGAGTAGACTATTAGATGTTGCTCCAATCTCTATAAGAGGTCCATGCACTTTGAACATAATTATCGGATGTTTATATGTTACTATGTACAATATTCATATTATAATGTGAATGTATTATTCATGTTATGGTTTTATTGATCAAAGTTAAAAGTTAATGGATAAATGATATCCCTTTTTACTATTTATATTCAAGAATCATCATATCACAACATATTCATGTTTAAGATCAAGAGGAAAGAGTATTCAAGAGTAAGAGTAAAGATAATTAATGAACCTTATATAAGATCCTCATCATGGGCTTTCCTAGCATATAGTGTACTTTGGTACAAATCATGGGCTTTCCTAGCATACAGTGTGCACTTCACTGCAAATCATGGGCTTTCCTATCATATAGAGCACTACGGAGCAAACCAAGAGGCACTTTGGTGAAAAGAGAAGAGGCACTTTGGTGCAAAACTTGAAGACTCTTATTTGAGTCAGACAAAAGACAATTATAAAATGCAAAGTTTATTTTCATGATGTTTAAATGTTTTCTTTTCAAAGTATATGTTATTTCAAATTTATAATATGTTCAATTCCACTTACAAATCATTTTATGCATGGCTAACGGTGTGATACTTGTAGGAAAGGAGCAACGTTAGGGATAAAGCTATCTAAGGATCAGTTGAAGAACGAACTCAAGGACATTTGAGACCTGACTGGTGGGGTGCCAACTATCAATAGATTACATTTTCATTTATGTTTATGAGACATGTGGTTTAGTTAAGAGTGTGAGTTTTATGTTATGAGTTTGACATATGAGAAACTATGCAATGTACCCTATGTTGGTTTATCAAACTTTATTTTTATGCAATGATTATTGTTTTTTGACATTCCCAATAATATTATGCTTCTGCTCAATGAATTGTATGTTTTAGAAAATTGGAATGTTACACATGTCCTTGCATGCAAGTGAACCTTTTGCACCCTTATTTCCTCTCTTCTTTCTTGGAGTTCATCCCTTGTTCTTGGTTGTGGAGGAGGAGCTTGACCTTGGAGCTTTGGTGGCTGATCCATCTTGCTTGTGGAGATAGGGTTTGGTGCAACCCTTCATGTGGTGATTGTTTGGTGTTCTTGCTTCCCTCTTGACCTTGTTAAGTAATCTACCTTTCTTGGTCTTTGTTTTCCTTCTCTATCCTTCTCCTTTCTCTTCTTGGTCGAACCCATGAAGTTTCCATGGTGGTGCTTGTCTTAATCTTGAGGAATTCCTCTCTCTTGGCTGAAGCCATGGTTCTCCATGGTAAGCTTAAGCTGAGATGACGATCTCCTCTATTCTCCTTCTTTTCATCCTAGAAGTTTTGCTTCCCATTATGAACTCCTTTAACCTAGAGTTTTGATTCTCTCTTGAGGTGATGCTAGCTTGGTCGTTGAGTTGATCAAGCTAGGGTTCTTTCTCTTATTTGGAGCTTCCTTGCTTGGATTTGTTCTTCACATTCAAGGCAAGTTATATAACCCTCTCCTATATTATTGTTACACTTAATATTTGCATACAAGTAGCCTACTTATAAAACATGGTTCTAAATATATTAGTGATGATATCTTGATCTAGAATTGATGACTCATAGTGATCTTGAATAGATAAGCCTTTCTTTGATAAAACCATAATCTTGTGCACGTTCATCTTGTTGGTGTTGGAGGTGTTGATTCTTCGTGCATGTGCTAAATGATGGTTTCTCCCTCATTACATGCATTTGCTTTTTCTTGATTATCGTAGGAAATAGGGTTTTTGTTGTTGTATTCCTTCATAATTTTACCCCCTTGATGGTTTGGTTTTTCCCCCATGTTTGATGATCGCATTTAGGGTTTCGGGGATGAACTTCTTCTTTCTTTTTGCACCTTGATGTTTCATTTTCTTGGTGATGATCATAATTATGATCCTGTGGTTGGTGAGTTTTCCCTCTCTTCATGTGGTTGCCAAGTTTTCCAGGGCAGTCGATGAGTTTTTCACCTACTTCAGGTCGTTGAGTTTGGCTTGTTGATGGTCACTCGTGATGGTGATTTTCTCATCGTCCTATGAAGGTTTTTGTGTACTCTTGGTCGCCAAAGTTGGACCCATGTATGGTTGTTGAACCTAGATTTGTTGGTGGTTGTTGAAAGTGGTTAGCTTAGCTTATGTGGTCGCTGGAAATGGACATTCTCAATGATCAATGAAGAGGGGTCCAACCCTTTGTTCAGCGGTCATAAACCCTAAATTTTCAATGACCATGAACCTATGTTTTTAGTAGTTATGAGCTCATATTTTCAACGATCAAGTACCTATGTTTTCACCGGTCATGGACCTTGTTTTCAGTGCTCATGACATGTGCTTTCAACGGTCACTCGTGGTTGACATCGGTGATAATGATGTTGACCTAGTATGCTTCCAATAATGTTGGAGGTGATGGTAACTAGGATTTAGTGTTACTTGTGGTTTTGAACCCTAATTTGAATAGCTATGTTGAAACCCTAACCCTAAAATTATAAGTGCATGATGATGATGCTTAGCTTTCTTTAGTAAGTAGCATGATGATAAATTAATTTCTCTCTCTTATTGATGTAGCCCTACTCTTCTATCATATGAATGACCTAGATCTTAATTGCAATACTATGTTGAACTTATGTATCATATGAGTGGGGATGATGGTGAGCCTTGATGAGGCATGCAGAAATATTGATGTTCTTGCAAGGAACTATATGAATGGTCCTATATTGGACAGTTGCTTTGTGCCCCAATTGAGGTGATATTCTTTATGAGATGTGATAAGGGATTGATGTCCCATGGTGATATGATAAAGGTGATACGCTCATATGTGATAGTGGACAGTACCATGTGGTGATATGACCAGCTTTAAATTATATGCATTTTATATATTCTGAAGTTGTAATCTACCCTTATCTTTGTAGAATCTATTTAGGGTTTGTATGTAACTTTATTGATATAGTTAAAAGACAGTAAATTGGCTTTAACTAATCAAGTGAAATCCTAATCAAGTAGTTTCCCTGGCCATAGATCCATCCCAGCGTCAAGACTTGATGGATGGTGAAATTAGTATTCCTAAGGGAAACTTCGAGCACATACAATTGAGTATGTGAGGTGGTTGGAGAGTACATCCTTGCCATCCAGATCCCAAGATGTTTGAGAGCGGTTGTGGTCGTGTCTTGGTGATTATATATGTGATATGTGTGGACAGCAACGAGAACAATTGTGGTTGTGCCTCAGATGATACAGGTGTGTATAACCTGGTTTCTAATGTCGTGACCTATACACCAAGGTGGACTACGTTGTTTTACAGTTGGACTCTATATGTCATTGTGGTGGACTCGTACTGACCAAGGGCGGAAGAGATCATAGGAGTTCATCTCTCTCAGATCTTGTATAGAACTATTTTCGACATAGTAGTGGACAAATAGAATTGAGTGGTATACCTCAATTCCTCATCGCATAATAAAAGATGTAGTACAGTCGTATAGTATAACTCTATAGGGTTAAATATGGTTCACATTAGATGTTTACCCTTGCCTTGCTTTTATTACTACTTAGTTTTTATATAATGTGGTAAGAGAAATCAAATGTTATACATGTTCTCCATATTCCTTCTTATCATGTTCTTAATCTTATCAGTAATAGTTGTTCAATCTTCATAACTTGTGTAATTAGTTTAAATAATTCATTTAGCTAAATCTGCTCATCATGCTTAATAATGATACAGCATGCTATGTTTCAATAACCGTTGGTGGAGAGTTATATCTCTCGTTGGGAGTTGGGTCTCACCCTCATGGTTTGCCACATCTTTTTAGGTGGTCGTCAGTGGCATGGAGAGGATCGTGCTATTGAGGTAGAGCAGCTTGGAGATCAGTGAACTCAGAGGTTGGATAGCTTATAGTGTTGTAGTAGAATCCTATCTGTCATCCTTATACTCTCAAGTCTATGTAGGGATGTGTTTTGTAGTATATGTACATCGACGTGTGGTTTTGGCAGTATGCCATGATTGTACATGTGGTATGTGTGGCTCATATATGTGAACATGTTCTTTTTTAACTATGGTGTCTATATGCCTAGTGAACATATGTAAATACCTGATATGGGATGTGATATGATAAAGTTTGAGGACCTTGATGTAATATGATTCCACATGTGATGGTTATCAATGATCAGTTTTAATTTACCATGTTTTGTGGTGATGTGTTTGTTTAGTTGTAATTGTGCACGTTGGTTTTGAGTAATCTCGCTCATGTGGCATTGGGTTGTCACATGAAAGACTGGTATTAGAGCTCTAGGTTTGTTGAGTCTAAAGGGACATAGGACTAAGGTTTGTGTATGTTCTTGCATAATCCAAGAAATATGATCATAGCTTCTGCTTATGCAGATATGTCTAGAGAGTATGAAGAACACGCTGAGAATAGCTTTGTAGCACCAGGAGGTGGTGCTAGGAGGCAGGCATGAGTAGATGGAGTGCCTAAAGCACTTCAGTTTGACCTAGAAACTATGTCCAATTCCGCTTTTCAGTCCATGTTTGGACAGTTTATGGCCACAATTTTGCATATGGAGGATAGGGTGCCTGTACCTCAACTAAGGGCAGTTGTCTTTAATGCAGAATTCTAAGATTCTGGGAAGACTTTTGAGAGGTTGTGGTGTGTTGGAGCATTGGAGTACACGGGCGTGGTAGACCTGGAGGATGCAGACATGTGGCTGATAGAGTTTGAGAAGGCGTTTAAGATCCTCAATATCCATGAGGAGGACAAGTGAGGAATACGGTATACCTTCTAAAGGGTAGTGTTGGCCATTTGTGGGCCATTAAAGAGGAGAAGAGAACTGGCGTGGTGGTCAGTTGGATAGATTTTTAGTGGGAGTTTTTTAGCTGATACTTCTCAAAGATGTATCTAGACAAGAAGATCTCACAGTTTGAGAAGATCCAACGGGGATCGATGACGATCAATAAGTATGAGGCAAAGTTCAAGGAGTTGTTGAGGTTTTGTCCTCACATGACAATGATAGAAAAGAAAAGGATATGGCGGTTTGAGAAGGGTTTGAGCATAGAGTTCATGATGACTGTGTATGCTTTGGAGAATGGGGAGCATTTTGCTATCTTTGTGGAATCTATTAGGAGGATAGAGCGGTTAGTGATCAATAAGCATGAGTCTAACACTAAGAAGAGATTGGTTCAGTTTCAGGGGAAGTCACATGAAGGATTCAAGAAGCCTAGGTTTTTATCACCTCAGACAAAGCAGATATCAGTGGCACAGTCACAATGATCACCTAGCAAGGGTCGAGGTCATAGTTTTCTGCCAGTAAGGGCTTGCAGCATAGCATCAGTATCGGTGACAGTGTTGTCTGGGCCATGGTATGAGAGTAAGACCCATTAGAGGTGTGTAAAGATTGAACACTTAAAGTGGGTGTGCCCTGTGAAGGATGAGGAGGCGACACGGCAGCTGAGATAGAGTCAGTAGGGTTCCCAGTGGTAATAGTTTAGCGGTGGTGGTGGCAAAGGATGCGGTTAGGTGTCACAAGAAGGATCTTCTACGCAAGACAATAGAGGAAAAGGACAACAATAGGAAACAGCTCGATTCTACGCCATGAGTCAATCAGAGGGAGTGGTTAATCCTCGAGTCATGATAGGTCAGATGGATCTTTTTCATTCTGATCTATCTGCATCTTGTTTTTTATATGTTTTGGTTGACCCGGTTGTGATGTACTCTTTTATCACTAGACAGGTGATAGATATTTTTTCTTTGCTTTCAGTCATAGATCTGATAGTCTTCAGTTAGAATCCCCTCTGGTTGGTTCTACCGAGTTGTGGGAGGTGTGTCCATCCTATGTACTTTCTTTCTCAGGATGCATCATTCAAGTGGACCTTATGCCACTTGATATACATGGATTTGATGTGATCCTTGGTATGGATATCTTGGAGAAGTATAGGATTGTCTTGTATAGTAGTTCCAAGGTAATGACATTCCATGACGGTAATTTTTTTGGGTCTTCCAAGGAGATAGGAAGATTCTTCTGACGTGATTGGTGTCCACAATGATAGCGGAGAGGTTTATGAGGCGGGGTTATGAGGCTTTTCTGGCTCATGTGGTGGATACCAAGGTGAGGAGTCATAGTATCCAGGAGGTGTTTGTGGTTTGATAGTTTGAGGATGTGTTTCCTGGGGAGTTTCTCAATGTTCCCCCTCCTAGAGAGATTGATTTTGGGATCAATATTGTTCCTGGCATGTAGTCGATAGCACGGTCACCATACAGGATGGCAGCGGTAGAGATGTAAGAGTTGAAGAAGTAGTTGTAGGATCTTCTAGAGAAGGGCTTTATCTAAGTGAGCACTTCCCCTTGGGGTGCCCCTTTGTTGTTCATGAAGAAGAAGGACGGTTTCATGTGGCTGTGCATAGACTACCGGTAGTTGAACAAAGTGACGATCCAAAACAAGTATCCTTTATCGAGGATAGAAGATTTGTTTGCTCAGCTGAGAGGTGTTGCAATGTTCTCAAAGATAGATCTGAGGTTTAGATATCATCAGTTGAGGATCAAGGCGGATGACATGCCTAAGTCTGCTTTAGGACTAGGTATGGTCACTACAAGTTTGTGGTTTTTCTATTTGGGCTAACCAATGCACCAACAGCATTCATGGACCTGATGAATAGGGTGTTCAGACTATACATTGACTATTTCATGGTTGTGTTCATCGATGACATCCTAATATACTTCAGAGACATCCAGCAACATGAGAAGCATCTAATACAGGCATTGACATTGTGGAGGTATCAAAAATTGTATGACAAGCTCAGCAAGTGTGAGTCCTGGTTGCAGGAGGTATCCTTTCTTGGGCATGTGATATCTGTTGAAGGTGTTTGTATGGATCCTAAGAAGGTATAGTCAGTGTTAGAGTGGGAGCAGCCTAAGATGTTGACTGAAGTTCATAGTTTCCTAAGCCTAACATGCTACTAAATGAGGTTTATTAAGAAATTCAATGCTATAGTGTTACCCCTAACGAAGTTGATGAGGAAAGGTGTACCTTTTGTCAGGGATGACAAGTCTCAACGTTCTTTCTAGCTTTCGAAGGAGAAGATAACTAGTGCATTGGTGTTAGTGTTTCCAGAGCAAGGGAAAGGTTATATTGTATTTTGTGATGCATCAAAGAATGGTTTGGGATGGGTGTTGATTCTAGACAAGAACATGATTTCTTTCACTTTGCGATAGCTTAAGAAATACAAGGAGAACTACCTGACGCATGTCATGGATCTTGCAGTTTTGGTCCATGCTTTGAAGATTTAGAGACACTACCTTTATGGTGAGAAGTTTTGGATCTTCACTGACCACAAGAACCTTCATTACATCTTCTCAAAGCAAGAGGTCAACATGAAATAGAGACATTGGATGGTGTTTATCAAAGATTATGATTGTACCATAGACTACCATCTAGGGAAGGCGAACATGGTGGTGGATGCTTTGAGCATAAAATCCTCTTTGTAATCATCTACTAATAAGGAGAAATTGTATTCCTTGGTTTGCCATAAGCAAGACATGGTATCTTTACGTCAGATGAATATCCAGCTGGAAGTTTTCTTGTTAGCAGGCTTGTTAGCAAAGTTACGGGTGAAGCCTACCTTGATACAGAAAATTAGATATGTGTAGCGATATGATATCATGATATAGAGAATCCAAACAGAATTTGGCAGCAATAAGTGTGATGGTTTTGATGAGACGAAGGATGGGATAATGTACTTTCATGGTAGGACAATAGTTCTAGATGATGGTGGGTTGAGTAAGTTGGTTCTCTAGAAGGCTCACTCTTCAATGTACACTATGCATCCAGGCAGTACCAAGATGTATCACAACTTGAAGGATATGTATTGGTTGTCTGGATTGAAGTGTGATGTGGCAGAGTTTGTGGCAAGATGTCTAGTGTGTCAACAGGTCAAGGCTGAGCATCAGCAATTTGTAGGGACGTTAAAACTATTGCTTATACCATAGTGAAAATGGGATCATATCATGATGGACTTTGTTGTTGGACTTTCTAGGACAGTGAAAATGTCATGATTACATTTTGGTGATAGTTGACAAGTTGACCAAGTAAGCACACATCTTGCCATTCAAGATGATGTATATAGCGGAGAAGCTTGCACAAATATATGTGGATGATATAGTGTAGTTACATGGTATCCCAGCTACCATAGTGTCTAACAGAGGTACTCGATTTACCAATCATTTTTGGGAGCATCTGCACACAGCCATGGGGACACTTGAGGTTTAGTATAATGTTTCATCCATAGATGGATGGCTAGTCTGAGAAGACTATTTAGACTTTAGAGGATTTGTTGAAAGCTTGTGTTCTACAGTTTTTGGGCAGTTGGGATGTCTACCTGAGCTTGATAGAGTTTGCCTACAATAATAGTTACCAGAGGAGCACTGACATGGAACCTTATGAGGCATTGTATGGGAGATGTTGTCGGTCTCCCTTGTGTTGGTATGAGGCAGGTGAGTATCAGCTTATGGGTCTTGAGTTTGTACAATAGACAACAGAGAAGATCAAAGTGATATAGCAACAACTGAAGGCAGCCCAGCACAAATGGAAGTCTTATGTTGATAAATATCACAGACCCTTGGAGTTGTAAGTGGGAGACAAGGTGTACCTTAAGGTATCTCCTTAGAAAGGTGTGGTGAGGTTTGGTAGTAAGGGTAAGTTTGGCCCCAAGTTTATGGGACCTTACCCTATTGTGGAATGTGTTGGGAAGGTGGCATACAAGTTGGAGATACCGCCAAAGATGCACATGTTGCACCATGTTTTCCATGTTTCCATTTTGAGGAAGTGTCATCCAGATGCAAAGCAAGTGTTTCATCCGGTAGAGGTTGAGTTGAAGGAGGATGTGTCATATGTGGTGGGTCATGTGTTGATTTTGGATAGGAGGGTGAAGAAGTTGAAGACGGATATAGTTCTTGTTAAGGTTTTATGGCATTACCGTGGTGTGGAGGAAGCCATGTGGTAGTTAGAGGACGAGATGCGTAGGAAGTACCCGTCTTTGTCCCTGTAGGATTTCAGGGGCGAAATCCGTGTTAGGGGTTTATGGTTGCAAGATCCCTTACATAGATTTATGGCTGATATTGTTTGCTTAGCAGAATTATATGCTTAGAACCTTAATCCAATCAGGTGATGTGCCTTAATAACATGTGGCATTCTTGTGTTTCAAGTTTGGTCTAGTTCGGATGTTGTTTGAGTTAGTTATGTTGTTGCACCTAATTGCAAATTACCCATGTTTAGGGTTTTCTTGCAATTTGTCACATTCTTGATGAGCCTCACGTGTTTTGGCATCATGTTAAAGAAAGTGGTGCCCTTGGGCTTTATAAAGATCGTGCCCACTGCCCAAACCTCTAGTAGAGTCTCGAGAATGATGTAGTGCCCCACAGACCACCACTAGCCTTAACTACGCGCTTTATCCTCACGCGCAAGCCAGGATCAACTTCCCGACTAGTCACCCATCCCAGTATTACTCCAAGCTGAGCATGCTTAACTATAGAGTTTTTTAGTTATGGGCTCCCTAAAAAGGAGGTGCACCTTGGTGCTATGGGTAGTCCAATCATTACTTATAAGATCATTATATTTGAGGCCTCAAATCCTGGGACGTTACAATCTTCCCCGCTTAGACTTTTGACGTCCTTGTCAAGGCTCAACTATATGGCCCCATAATACCGCCCCATTTCAATGTAGACCCGGAATGACTCATGGACACCCAGCTCTCGATCACAGAATACCAGCGCAAGGGTGCTACATCACATGGATAGCCCTTTCCAAGTTTCTTGGACCGCAAGGCTCAAGACTGGCATGCCACATGCTCATGTGGGCCCCACCTACTTGAGGGTTTATGTCTCTGATACCATTTGTAAACATCAGATCCACTGCCCAAAGCTCTAGTAGAGTTTCAGGAATGGCGACTGGCCCCACAGACCACCACTACCCTTAACTGTGTGCTTTGTCCTCGCTCACGCGCAAGCCAGGATCAACTACGTAACTTGTCACCCAACCTAGTATTACTCCAAGATGAGCACGCTTAACTATGGAATTCTTTAGTGATGGTTTCCCTGAAAAGGAGGTGGACCTTAACTGTGTGATTTGTCCTCACTCAAGTGCAATCCAGGATCAACTACCTGACTTGTCACCCATCCTAGTATTACTCCAAGATGAGCACGCTTAACTATGAAATTCTTTGGTGATGGTCTCCCTGAAAAGGAGGTGGACCTTAGTGATATGGGTAGTCCAATCATTCCTTATAAGATTATTTTATCTGAGGCCTCAAATCTTGGGACATTACACACGCCTTGTTGTAGAGGTATCATGTTATGTTGAGTATTAGGGTTATCTTGGATGCCCTATATGGATGGTTGACCTTGCTTCATGTTTGAATAAAGAACCTTATTTTCAACAATCACCAAGTTGTTTTTTGGTAGTGTTCTTAGTGAACGTTGATGTTGGAGGTGTGCCTAGTGACCTTGGCAGTCAACGAGGCCATGACACCCTCTAGGTCGCGAAGAAACCCTAGGTTGAGTTTATGTGACCGGTGGTTTTTACTTCTCTATGCGATGAATGAACCTTTGGTCCTCCTTGAATGTTGAGAATGTTCAGTTGTCGATGAGGTTTGTTGGACTAGGTGATTGTTTGGTTCCATGTTTTTAATGATTCTTGTTGCATGTATGTGTTTAGTGCTTGCATGGCCGAGTTATGGAGGACAAGTGGAACATGTGTGTATGACACCTAACTTCTTTTCACATCTCTCTAACCTTGTATATATACCCCTCTCCTTGCATGCAAGTGATCCTTTTACACCCTTCCTTCCTCTCTTATTTCTTGGAGTTCGTCCCTTATTCTTGGTGGTGGAGGAGGAGCTTGAATTTCGAGGTTTGGTGGTCGGTCCATCTTGTTGTGGAGATAGGGTTTGGAGCAAGCCTTCATGTGGTGATCGTTTGGTGTTCTTTCTTTCCTCTTGACCTAGGTAAGTGATATACCTTTCTTGGTCTTCGTTTTCCTTCTCTATCATTCTCTTTTTTCTTCTTGGACAAACCCATGGTTCTTACAACTCGTTCCTAGCTTTGCTGGTAATCCTAGAGTTTAAAGATAATATTAATGCTTGGCATGCTTTTGATAGTAATATTCTATGTTGTGCTTTGTCTCAACTTTGGTAACCTTAAATACTTGTTTGGGCAACTCATAATCATGACTTAAGCATACTATAAAGATCCGAGTTGGATTTAATATAGCATTAACCCATACATGTGTGCCAGAAGAGAGTTAATGAAATTGGAGGAAATAATAAATAAATAATTATTCCTTTGATAGTTTTAACAAAATAATATTTTAGTATTGTAGATAATTCAATTATGAATCCAACAAAAAAAGAATGAACCAAATCGGAGTCAAAATGAGAGAGGTATGCCCTTTTTAGTAAACATGTATTGAGCATCGCGACCGACGCTGCGTAGACACCGCGACCCGCGACGCTGCGTTGACACCACAACCCAAGACTCTAGCACCGCGACCGTGACTATGCATCGACACCATGACCCGTAACCCTAGCACCGCGACCACGACGCTGCGTCAACACCGCGACCGCAGCCGATGCTGCCCCAGACAGCAAATCATAAAACGATCTTATATCGAGCTATACTTCTTCGTTTTCAACAAAACAAAGTGTGTTGGAACCGTGATTCAATCCCCTATCATCTTAGACATCTTGCACAATGAGAGGGTGACCTGGAAGGTGATTTCTGGGGTGCTTTTTGGGGAAGAACGTGAAGAACGGCGGAAACCCAAAAGGGTTGCTATAGATTCTAATTGGTAAGTAGTTTTATCCGTCGATTCTTCCTCCTCCTCATTTTCCCTTTCTCAGAATCCCTGCTCCAATGAATTTGAGGTTTGTATTAACCTCTAACCTTCGTCTTCTACCTTCAGCAGACCTCGTTTAGGGTTGAAAGGAAGAAGAAATTGTGGATTTTTCTAGAGTTTTGATATGGATTCGAGATCTTCAGAGATGGGCTGCAATTTTAAGGTGTTTTCACACCTTAGGGTGAGTGAGTACTTCCTTTAAATAGTAGATTGCACGAAAATGAGTTAAATCATCAATAATCTTCAATTGCTTGGTATGCGAGTACAAACACTAAGTTGTCTTTTTGATCTAGCTTTTTCTAGATGATATGAAATGGATTATTTCTCAGTTGTGATGAATTTCAGATTATGAAATCACATTAGAAATGATTGCAATCCATCTAAATGAGAATTCTTGAAGTAATTATAAAGGTTACATGAATATAGTGAAATCTAATATTTTTGACTATGACTGAAATTGGTGTATAACTGAATAAGAAGTTTGCCTAGTTGAATCTCCTTGGTTATGAATGATTGTTTTATTTGTATGCGTATTACATATATGTCAGATAACATCTTGGATTTCATTCAATAATATCAATGTTTTCTTGATATATCAGTAAGGAGGGTGAAACCCTAAATGAATGGAAAGTTAGAGGTTTGCAATTAGACATCTTGATTCAATGTTATTCATGATGTTATGATGTGTTAAATCCTTATGTGAGTTATGTGAAAAGTGAATGAGGTAAATGAAACCCTAATGATAGGGTGTTCAGTGAAACAAGTATTGTGATATCAATGTTTCTCAGTTTGTGATAACACTTCAGTTGTTGTAAATGTTATCAAATAGTTTATGAAATGAATAGTTTACAAAGCTGAACAAAGATATATTGGTGTAATGATTGATTTGTAAATTTAAAGAGTGAATTAGACATGTAGATGCCATGAACATTGTAGAATCCTCACACGATGAGGCCTGCATTGTGAGGAGGAAATGGTTACCCGATTGGAGGTAGTCCAAATCGAGGTAAGTCGGAGCGCACCAGTAGGGTGCGGGGGTCTTGACCAGTAGGGCAGACTCCTTACAGTTGTGTGGTACCCAACACCAACTGGGGATCCTGGTGGTACCTATGTAACATGTTGAGTGATCATTGGTCAGTAGGTCCACTGATGCACAATAAGCCTGAGGGTTTTGACTCAGCACCTGACTACCTAAGTTGAGAGGTGGAGTCGTAGATATCCGGCCGCTCCCATTAGCCACAGAGAGGCAGACGTGTCGAGGCCCGCTGCAGACGGGGTCTTACCCAAGAGATAGGCTTAGGAACTCGGGCATGCTTCTAAGCCTTGTATAGTGAGATCGTAGCTTTTTTTGATTCTTTCACATGTTGTGGTACACCTCATGTTGGTTCAGGGCATAATAAGATGAATGAGAGGTTAAACATGTGTGTGCAGTTATTCAATTATTCTTTGTATGTTTCTGAGTTTTTAGTTCTCTTTATAATCAATCAATCATGTTCATATATTGATTAACTCTTGTAGATGTCTAGAGTATTATGTCATATTTATGTTTGTGAAAAAATTATTCTCTTTAAAGAGTATTGCTATTATAATTGATATCAGTTGCTCAGATGTATATTTGTAATTAGTCTATTTCTTTGAAGTACTCATTCACTGAGCGAGTAGGCTCACCCCTCTACTCACAATTTTTAGGGAAATCACATGGACTTGAAGAAGGTCAATGCATCAGAGTAGATCTATCACAGGAGTTAAGTATGAGATTAGTTAACTTCAGTTAGTCTCTGTCACTCTAGGTCTTTGTATAGAAGTGAGAGAGTTGTAAATTATGTTTTGTATCTTTTTTTCCTTAATAAGAGAGAATGTATCTAATTATCATGTCGTATGTACATGAAAGTGTGAGAAACTGAATGAATGTATGGATGTGTATCATTAATGTTGAGATCATATTAGAGTGATCAAAGTTTAATCCTCTTGTAAAGTTTGTTTATGTGATTGGATGCAAGAAAACAAAGAGTTTGAAATAAAGGAAAACGTAAAAAATCAAGAGTGAACTTGTATTAAGTATAATCCTCAAAGTTATGCCATAATCTCATGATTAGTAGTAATCGTGGGATGTGGGTGTGATAGCCTTTTGGTATCAGAGCTTAGGCTGAGTTGTTAGGGACCATTAGGATAGAAAGTCAGAGTTATAAGTGTGGCAGATAAGAGGTGATGTGTCTATAGCTTTGGGAGGTCTGAGTATTTAGATACCCTAGCCCGGTATCTGAATACTTAGGTTGACCAGTATCAAGCTACTATGTCTATTCTTCTCTGGATGCCCTGGCCAGGTATGCAGAGGAAGGATGGGCTAGAGAGAAACCCTAGAAATCTTAGGGTTAGGAGACCGGAAAGTAATGAAGGAGTAAGAGATTAAACATAGAATGTGATACAACTCTTGCTTTATATTGATTCTTTGATTGGAGATCAATAGAAATACTCTTATATGTATGAATTCATACTATCAGTTTGTAGAATATGTATGGCTCTTTTAGATTGTTGTGTATCATGAAGTTGATTCAATTATTCTTTGTATCAAATAGACCATAAGTTATGTTTAAATGAGTTTTCCCTAAGTGGATATTATTTCCACATGTTTGAGATTAATAGGAGTTGGTTAATCTTGAGTAGCTCTTGGCTTTAGGACTGCCGGTTTGACCTGGTTCGTCTGGCAGGATGCGTTACTGGGGTCTAATGACTCCTATTAATAATATAATAAGAGTAGACTCTGGATAAATTAGACCCACATCATAGTGAGAATGTACATACACTAAGATGTTGAAATGTAAGGGAAAGATTAAAATAGCTAAGAATCAGTTGGAACTAATATCTGAGATCCAACTTTGGGGCCTCATATGAGAAACCCTTAATTGGGAATAAAAAAACATGCATACGGTTCAGATTAAGTTTAATGATTAGTATTATATAAACTCTAAATATGAAATATGGAAAGGATATGATAAAAGTATGTAAGGTCCAAGATAGTAAGAATCAATCATGAGGAATGGATCATATAATTGAGTATAATGCTTTTATGTACTCCAAAGTAAAGGGAAATGGAAGAAAAGAGTTAAGTAGACAATAAGTAAATATAAGTGAAGAGACTTCAGAAGAGTTAAAGTAAAGAGAATTAGATGAACATGTAAATCATAATACTAGGATAAGAAACTAATTTAAAACAAAGATAAATGTTAGAAATGATGAGCTTTATTAAGGATGAGGGTTATATGATATAATTGAGAGAATGAAATGTATGCCTTTATTATGAAGTTTAATACATTCATACTTACTACCTTTGGGTTCTAAGTCTCTATAGAACAACAGACTAGTTTCTAAAAGAAGAACAAAAGTGTAGCTTAACAAATGAATAAGTCATACAAAAGTACACTATATTTAGGAAGGAAAAACTTGATTGAAAGAGAAACTAAGTTTGACCCATGCATGAGACGTTTGATTTAAAATGCAGGATATGTAATGTATTACACATGATGTGAAACTAGTAGAGAGATTGTTGATTCAGAATTTCAACTTCACATTAGTAAAATGATAAAAAGAAATATGTGCAACAAGGTATACATGATCACACACATGAATAAGCAACATGATCATAAGAGAAAAATTAGAAGTTAAAGATGACAGGTAGAAGAGTAGTCTATGGTAAGTGAATTATGGAAAGTAAGGAAGGGTTTGAAACATGATGGAGTAATATAGATTATAAAAGAAAGAGGTTGTGAGATTCAAGCAAGTGCTAATTAGTCAAGCATCCTTGTTGATAACTAATTAAACTTACATACAAGAAATGTATTAAGAGAATGTTTGAAGATAAGAATTATAAGTCTCAGAATCATCTTCTCTTTTATATCTTCCTTAATGAGAGCAATATGGGAATGAAGTGATAAGAAAATGAATAATATATGATGCATAACCACCATGGTAGAGACATCTAGTGGGTGTAATAATGACACACAATATGATGATAAAACCCTAGCAGGGTAAATTGAGAATGTAATATATCTGAATGGCCAAGTAAGAGAAAGGAAATTCAATTGATAAGATACGGAAGACTTTAGTAAAACTTGTGAGATCCAAAATTTGAATTTCAAATTAAGGGAGCAAAGTCACATCACAATAATGTCATGCTGCTGATAAGGACCAAACCCTACAATGTTTCGAGTTGTAGTAGTTCAAGGGATGTTACTAGCAATTTGACCTTGAGTACTTGCATCTCTATAAAATAAGATCAAGATATTAGCACTATGAGAAGTAAACTAACATTGATAGTAATCTAGGGTTTAAAGGTTGCTAATCTGAAAGGTTGATAAACAATATGGAAATGATTCAGAGCAAAGGATAAGAAATGGATTTGAAATATAAGAGGTGTAATTTGAACAAAAGGAGAAGTGAAACACGAGAAAAGTGCAATCTAAAATAAATTCTTATAGTGATATCAAGAATGATGAATAATCTATTCTTACCTTGTATGTTTCAATTTTAGGGATGTTTATTCTATATGATCAAAATGAGAAGGATAAGTAAGAAGAAGTAAGTACCGAGACAGCACAAGAAGTAGTTTGATGCAAGGCAGTCTTCTTCCTCTCTCTCTCTAGGGCTTGCTCTGCCTTCTCTCTAGAATCCTCCCCGGTGGCCGTCGTTGGGGGGAGGGAGCGTCGCTTCAATGCTTTCCTCCCCCTGGCGCTCATCGACTCCGATTTGGTTTCTGGTAGGCGGACATATCCTGGAGGCGTCGTCCCTAGGCGTTTCGAAGTGGATCTCTGGTGGTTGGAGCCGGCCGTCGTCTGGTGCTGTCTTGGTGGTTCGGGTGAGAGGGCAAGGTGTTTCGTGAGCGACAATCAGATCGGGGCTGGGTTCGGCTACCTCAACTCTATCGACACCATCCCGCTCAAGCGTGGCGGATGGTGAGACATTGTCCGCTCTGGATCCTAAGATCGTTGTTTCTCACTTCACTGCCTATCTTCCCCACTCTGAGTGCTTCTGTGCTGGAGGCGTGCTGCTCCTGGGCGTTGGCGCTTCCTGCTTCTTGGTGACAATGATCAGATATGGGTGTAGTGGTTCGCGCCCAATACCTGGTTAGCTAGGGTGATGCAACCCCCGACAGCGGTTGGAAGATGCCAAGGCACTCCGGTGGAGGCTCCTCGCTGGGTGGCTGGGTGCTCCCTGATGTGCTCGGGTCAACTTTGTGGAGGTGAGACGGGTCTCCCTGTTGGGAGGCTCGAGTCTGCGTCCTCGGCTTGTGCTGCTTCACCGTCGAGTTTGTCCTGTTCCTTCGAGGCGCCTTCTGGCTTGGTCTGTCGAAGTCCAAGCTTGAGGGAGCCCCTTGTCCAGGTAGCTGTTGCGGGTCTTCTCCAACCGATTGACCCCAGGAACTTCGCACATCAGGTGTGGTTGGCCCTCTGTTGCTGTAACGTAGAGCACCCTCTAGGTGTTCGACACAACAGAGGGACCTCATCCGTCTTCTAGTTGGTGATTCACCACTGGATGATGGGTGCAGGTTTTGCTGAGGCGCTCCTGGCATTTGCTGGCTACCTCCTGCTGTTGTGAAGATGTGAAGATGGAACACCTTCGAGGTGTTCGTTGGAATGCCTCTGTGCATACAGGGGCATAGGATCCTGGCCGGGTTTCCTCGTCCAGTGCTTTGGCCTTGGGCCATTTGATGACAGGAAACACCCTTGGGTGTTTGTGTTTGCTGTTGTGTACCAGCGCTTACCGATAGATCAAGGTCTAGTGCTGATGAGCAGCTATGGCGTTTGGGGGTTGTTAGCTCGAAGGATCTCCCTTATTCTGGCATAGTACCACAATTTGTGGGTACCCTTATTAGATAGCTGGTGCTGTGCTACGTATGAAGGAGTGATTTGGAGCTAACTTGTTCGTCCAAATCTTTGTTGTTTATTCGCGTTGGCTCTTGTCTCTTTTGTGTTTTGTTTCAGCTTCATGCTGACCTGTTGCTAGGAGTCTTCTTTTTGGGTTTTGCCCTTTATGTTTCCTGGAGTTGGGATTCTGAGAAGGCCAAAATCTTCATGTCTAGCTACAGGCTGGTTTGCTTGTGGTTGGTCTATGTCAAGTTGCTATTACTCTTTGTGGGTTCACTGACTGTATGTAATAGTGGCTTGTTGTAGCCTTCTTCTCGTTGGTCTGCCTGGACCTTGCTAGATGTCTAGGTTGTTTGGTTTTCTTAGTGTTTCTTTCCCTAGATAGTTTTTTTGTCCCCCTGCGTGGGGATTTTGAACCTTATCGAGCTTTTTAGCTCTCTGTTGATGTAATGGGGTACTTAGTGTACAAAGTTTTGGTATTAATAGTAACACGCTTTTTGACCGATCAAAAAAAAATAAGAAGTAAGTAGTAATGAATGAGGAGATAAGAGAAAACAATGGCTTTCAGTAATATGTGAATTTGTTTTTAGAAGTGTAATTTGTTGAAGGTATAATGAGGGATGTAAATTGGTTATATGTATGATTTCAGTGTACATGTTCAAGAAACATGTTAATTAAAGGTGTCTAATAGTTGTAGTCATTCATACCAGTAATCCGTCTTGGTATTGTACATTTGTGGTATGGTGATATGGGTTGAATGATGATGGAACAAATGAATAGTTACCCTGAATAAGGTATTCTTACCTATTCACTCATATGAATAGAAGGGATGATAACCATATTGTATCGATATGTAACCCTAATGAGGTATAACTTGTTATACCTAGCTTTAATATAACTAAGTGATGGTAGTTGGGTATCAATAGTCCTTGAATGACTAATACAATCATGGAGTACTCTGTTACTATTGTTGAAACCTTAGTATACTATAACCCGATGGTTACACTTTGATTTATGTGTGGGTTCATACTTGATAATAGTATGGAATGTGATGGTGATGCTCCACCTTATGCATCCATGATCCAATGGGGATGTCGTGAGTAAGGGTTTGGGTATAAGTGATGATTAGTAACATTAATATAATTTATCTTGTTAAACCTAACTCTAATACAAATAGATAAAGATGAGTATTCATGTTTAACATTCTTATATGATGGAATGATGGTGGAATAACCTCCTTAATATGATCATAACCTTAATATGTTAATTGGTGGTTATCATAGCCACATGGTTGATACTTTCTTATGCTAAACATGTGCATTATCAATATGATGAGGGTTAATCATATCTAGATTCCTTGCATGTTGATGTAATAAAGGAATGTTCTTAATGTTAAAATATCCCTGCTATGATTGCTTGTGAATATCTCCTAGCTCATTAACGTAATATTATGTTGATCCGGTGTATTATATGTAAGTAATGTTGCTAAGCCTTGTTATAAGACATGCAAAGATAATGATGTTTTTGCAGAGAATAGTATGATGGTCTTAATGACCTTTGGGCATGGTTGAGCCCTGGATGAGGTGTAATCCTCTTGTGTTGATAAGGGTTGATACCCTGTGATATTGTACAAAGGATTTATATCTTATGATAGTATGATGACTAGTGTGGTCCCATGAATGGCAAGTGAATAGTACCTTGTGATGATGAGATGGGAAATTATGTTTCACGCATTTTATATCTTTTAAAAGTTGTGATTTGAAGAGGAACAAATGACTCAATGTGGAAAATAAAATTCTAGACCATAGTATTTGAAAGTTTAAAAGGAGAGAGATACCCCTAGTAAAGGTTCTTCGGAGGAATCATGTGTAGAAGAAGCTACTTGGGAAGTAGAATCAAATATGTTTAACAAGTATCTTTTCCTCTTTTAGAAATTTCGAGACGAAATTTTTATTAGAGGGGGAGAATTGTTACAACCCGTTCCTAGCTTTGTTGGTAATCCTAGAGTTTTAAGATAATCTTAATGCTTGGCATACTTTTGATAGTAATATTCTATGTTGTACTTTGTCTTAACTTTGGTAACCTTAAATACTTATGTGGGTAACTCATAATCATGACTTAAGCATACTATAAAGATTCGAGTTGCAGTTAATATAGTATTAACCCATACATGTGTGCAAGAAGAGAGTTAATGACATTGGAGGAAATAATAAATAAATAAATTTTCCTCTGAGAATTTTATCAAAATAATACCATAGGATTGTATAGAATTCAATTATGAATCCAACAAAAAAATAATGAACCAAATCGAAGTTAAAATGATAGAGTTATGCCCTTTTTAGTAAACATGTATTGAGCATCGCGACCGACGTTGTGTCGACACTGCGACCGCGGTCGACACCACGACATGCGGCACTGCGACCCACGACGCTAGCACTGCGACCGTGACGCTGCGCTGTCACCGTGACCGCGATGTTGCGTCGACACCGCGACCGCGACCGACGCCGCCCAAGACAGCAAATCGTAAAACGATCTTATCTCTATCTATACTTATCCGTTTTCAACAAAATAAAGTGTGTTGGAACCGCAATTCAATCCTCTATCATCTTAGACATCTTTCTAAATGAGAGGATGACTTGGAAGGTGATTTCTGGGGCGACTTTTGGGGATGACCATGAAGAACGGCGAAAACCCAAAAGGGTTGCTATAGATTCGACCCTATACCCTAGATTAGGACCCGAGTAGGATTTAATATGGATAATGTGATGGTGACACTATATGATTTACATACATGCAAATTAAACATTGAATTTCTTGGATGCATCTTCCATTGCTTGAGTTGATGATATGCTTAAAATACTTGAAGTATGATTGCATGATCTGCATAGTTGTACATTGAGTAATGTGGTTACGATTATGACTACTCGCAATATCAATTGTTTGTATTTGTTGAAGATTTCTTGAGGATTGCTAAAATAATGTATTGGATCTTTATTTACATTCTGCTCAATTATAATTCCACTATGAGTATCACATAAAGTAAGATATCATATTCTGAACCCTAGCTAATATGTATCAAGGGGTATGCACACAAGCCCCGGATGGGACAACAATCACACCTAAGGTAGCAAATCAAGCATGGGTTAGAACATGTGAAGAAAATTTCAATTTCTATTTGTGAGTAATTGTTTGATTATATGTTGATATTTACTTGCACACGTTTGCATACTCCTCACATACACAATATAGTAATATACTAATCCACTTTTTGTTTCACTCCATTTTAGGTAAATGCAAATTATGAAGATATCGAGACTTGATGAATCATATGAAATCGACTGAAGACATTAAAGCTAATTAAAGGAGGATTAGTTAGATACTTCTTCCCATATGTAGTAGTTCCATGTTGGAAATTCATGTAATTCCTTACAGGAGCATCATTATATAACTTGTAAAAATGTTTTTGAAATAATGGAAATTATTTTCTATTATTTTTTATTTGGGGTAAGTAGTTTTATCCGTCGATTCTTCCTCCTCCTCATTTCCCCTTTCTTGGAATCCCTGATCCAATGAATTTGAGGTTTAGATTAACCTCTAACCTTCATCTTCTACCTTCAGCAGACCTCGTTTAGGGTTGAAAGGAAGAAGAAATCGTGGATTTTTCTAGAGTTTTGATATGGATTTGAGATCTTCAAAGATGGGCTGCGTTTTTAAGGTGTTTTCGCACCTTAGGATGAGTGGGTACTTCCTTAAATAGTAGATTGCACAAAAATGAGTTAAATCATCAATAATCTTCAATTGCTTGGTATGCGAGTACAAACACTAAGTTGTCTTTTTCATCTAGCTTTTGATTGATGATACGAAATGGATTATTTCTCTATTATGATGAATTTCAGATTATGAAATCACATTACAAATTATAGAAATCCACCTAAATGAGAATTCTTGAAGTAATTATAAAGGTTACATGAATATACTAAAATCTAAGATTTTCGGCTATGACAGAAATTGTCGTATAATAGAATAAAGAAGTTTGCCTAGTTGAATCTCCTTGGTTATGAATGATTGTTTTATTTGTATGCGTATTACATATATGTCAGATAACATCTTGGATTTCATTCGATAATATCAATGTTTGTTTGATATATCAGTAAGGAGGGTGAAACCCTAAATGAATGGAAAGTTGGAGGTTTACAATTAGACATCTTGATTCAATGTTATTCATGATGTTATGATGTGTAAAATCCTTATGCGAGTTATGTGAAAAGTGAATGAGGTAAATGAAACCCTATTGATAAGGTGTTTAGTGAAACAAGTATTGTGATATCAATGTTTCCCAGTTTGAGATAACAATTCAGTTGTGGTAAATGTTATCAGATAGTTTATGAAATGAACCGTTTACAAAGTTGAACAAAGATATGTTGATGTGATGATTGAATTGTGAATTTAAAGAGTGAATTAGACATGTAGATGCCCTGAACACTGTAGAATCCTCGCAGGATGAGGCATGCACTGTGAGGAGGAAACGGTTTCCCGACTGGAGGTAGTCCAGATCGAGGTAAGCCGGAGCACACCAGTATGGTGCGAGGGTCTTGACCAGTAGGGTAGACTCCTTATAGTTGTGTGGTACCCAACACCAACCAGGGATCCTGGTGGTACATATGTAACATGTTGAGTGATCAACGATCAGTAGGTCTATTGATGCACAATAATCCTAAGGGTTTTGACTCACCGCCTGAGTACCTAGGTTGAGAGGTGGAGTCTAAGATATCTGGCCACTCCCATTAGTCGCCGAGAGGCAGACGTGTCGAGGCCCGCTGCAAACGGGGTCTTACTCAAGAGATAGGCTTAGGAACTCAGGAATGCTTCTAAATCTTATACAATGAGATTGTAGCTTGTTGTGATTCTTTCACATGTTGTGGTACACCTCATGTGGGTTCAGGGCATAATAAGATGAATGAGAGGTTAAACATGTGTGCGCAGTTATTCAATTATTCTTTGTATGTTTCTGAGTTATTAGTTCTCTTTATAATCAATCAAGCATGTTCATATATTGATTCACTCTTGTAGATGTCTAGAGTATTGTGCCATATTTATGTTAGTGAAAAAAATAGTCTCTTTAAAGATTAATGTATTTATAATTGATATCAGTTTCTCAAATGTATATTTGTAATTATATCAGTGCTTTAGTCTATTTCTTTGAAGTACTCATTCACTGAGCGAGTAGGCTCACCCCTCTACTCACAATTTTTAGGGAAATCACATGGACTTGAAGAAGGTCAATGCATCAGAGTAGATCTACCACAGGAGTTATGTATGACATTAGTTAAGTCCAGTCAGTCCTTGTCACCCTTGGTTCTTGTATAGAAGTGAGAGAGTTGTAAATGATGGTTTGTATCTTTGTTTCCTTAATAAGAGAGAATGTATTTGATTATCATGTCATATGTACATCGAAGTGTGAGAAACTGAATGAATGTATGGATGTGTATCATTAATTTTGAGATCACATTAGAGTGATCAAAGTTTAATTCTCTTATAAAGTTTGTTTATGTGATTGGATGCGAGAAAACAAAGAGTTTGAAATAAAGGAAAAGGTAAAAAAAATCAGGAGTGAATTTGTATTAAGTATAATCCTCAAAGTTATGCCCTAATCTCATGATTAGTGGTAATCATGGGATGTACGTGTGACAATGGTGGTGCTTGTGTTGAGTTTGAGGAACTTCTCTCTCTTGGGCAAATCCATGGTTCTCCATGGTAGTGCTCAAGCTGAGATGAATATCTCCTCTCTTCTCTTTCTTTTCATCCTAGAAGTTTTGCTCTCCATAGTGAACTCCTTTAACCTAGAGTTTTGCTTCTCTCTTGAGGTGTTGCTAGATTGGTTGTGGAGTTGATCAAGCTAAGGTTCTTTCTCTTCTTTGGAGCTTCTTCCTTGGAGTTGTTATTCACATTCAATGTGAGTTATATAACCCTCTCCTTGATTATTGTTACACTTAATCGTTGCATGCAAGTAACCTACCTATAAAGCATGGTTCTAAATAGATTAATGATGATATGTTGATCTAGAATTGATGACTCGTAGTGATCTTGAATAGAGAAGCATTTCTTTGATAAAACTCTAAACTTGTGCATGTTCATCTTGTTGGAGTTGGAGGTGTTGATTTTTCTTGCATGTGCTAAATGATGGTTTCTCTCTCGTAACATGGTTTTGATTTTTCTTGATGATCATCGGATTTAGGGATTTTGGTGTTGTCTTTCTTCATAAGGCTACCCCCTTGATGGTTCGGTTTTTCCCTCACGTTTTATGGTCGGATGAACTTCTCCTTTTATTTTGACCTTGATGTTTTGATTTCTTGGTGATGATCATCTTTATCAGAATTGCCTTACGGCAGGTAAATAGATGAGGAGACCACCAAAAGGTGGTACCCTGGTTTCAAAGATTACATGACATGGGAGACATGGCCCAGGGGCCACGACCCATCTGTACCCAATGGCTCCAAATAGGAAGCCAAACCTTACACTCGGAAAGTATCATCGGGGGTCCCCCATAAGGACGACACCCTAGTTAAACCAAGGAACATAAAGGCCCACACATGGGTTAGTTTACAAAGGTAGAACCCACACAGGGGCCATCTCAATAAACAGGGGAAAAGGAGCAGCCTATTTTCACTACTTGTTGCCACAACAAGCTGGGGCTGACAGGATGGTCCTCCTGGCCAAGGGGCCCAAGCAGCGGCAAGATCTTCGGGAGACGCACCAAGAAGTGGCCACCACAAGGTCACGGGACCAGGGGGTCAACTGTCCCGAAGATAAGGGCACCCGAAGGCACACACCAGCAACGACCACCACTCCTTCCCTCCAAACTGCTAAGGCACAACAAGCCCAGGAAGAGAGTCCATGGTGGGTGGGGAGATATAAAGCCTAGATAGGGTGACTAGCCCCAACCAGGCCCACTGAGGCCATACCAAGGCCAAGGTTTCGATCAAACCCGCCCCCTGGAGGGAAACCCAAAGGGTCGGGATACCTGTAAACAAATAGGCATCGCAACACAAGGCAGAGAACGAGTGGAAACCCCTCCGGAGAGACCACTCCATTGAAAACCAAGGAGGGCATCATGTCCAATCCCAAAGAAGTAGATGGATCAGCCAGTTCTACCCACCCCACCCCATCGTGGTACAAAGCCAACAGGCTCAACAACTCGCCGTGCCAAAATGGCCCAGCTAGGCAGGGAGTACGTGCGTAGAGAAACTGCACCACCCTCAGGCCCAAGCATCAACAAGGCCACCAAACACCTAGGGGCAGGCGAAGCGAGAAGGGGGTGGGGCAGGAAAGGTTAATGATGCTCAGGGGACAGCCCCCCGAAACAGAGTGGGCAACCCAGCCCACGCCAAAGCATAGAGCCTAAGTGTGGCTGGGTATAGACCCACTCTCCAGGTCGAACAACTACGGGCCTAGTGTAGCAGGATAAAACACCCTCGGTCGTAAGGTAAGAGCTCGGAGTAGGCCTCCCGTACCCCAAAGGGTGCAAGGGGCCCTCAAGCCAGCCACCAGTGAGTTGGAAAACACCACGACTAAAGGGTGCACAAAGGGCACCCACCCAACGAATGCGAGCAGCCAAGAAGGTGGCCCTGCCACCGGTCGTAAGAAGAAAAGCATAGGACTATTCATCGACCCCTCACCGAGCGTGAGGGGGAGACCATGTCATCAGCCACCAGCGTGGCAGGAGCAAACCTAAGCAGCACAGCAAAGGGAGGCACGAAGGCCAGCCCACCATGTCGAAAGCCCAGGAGAGGAGGTAAAACAAGGCCAAATCTCGAGCCCACACAGGGGCGAAGACCCAACAGAAGGGTCAGAGGAAGGTTGAAGCCCGAAAGCCACACAGGGCACCAAGGGGACCTGGTACAAGGCTGAGTCACTAGACCCACGTAGGGGTCACAAAGGGCCACAGACCCATTAAGAAAGTTCGCAAACACCACAAAAACAAAAGGGCCACAGGCCCAAAAAGCACGCTCGAGCAACCCCACCACGCACGTGCAGACGAACACCTGGCCACGCGTGCCCGCACTGCCGCACAGTGAACCCTAGGGCTCACAGGCACAGCCGCCGAGGCACCCGATGAAGAGGCAGGTGATCACACCCAGTGCGCACAGCCACCGAGGAAGAGGTGAGCAGCATCATCGACGACGTCAGTGCATAGTGTCAGGATGACGTCGGGTCGGGGTAGGAGAGACCAGGCAGCAGAAACGTCGGGTGAGAAGAACAACCACGCCAACAGTGAGCCCAGGGCCACCGGGGAAAGAAGCCCCAGAGCAGAGGGAAAGCACCATAGGGTGAGGGACCTACAAACAAACAACCAAAAAAAACCTTGTGCTTGATGAGTTTGCTATCTCTTCATGCGGTCAAAGTTTTCCATGGTGATCGATGAGTTCTTCACCTACTTGAGGTCGCTGAGTTTTGCTTGTTGATGGTCACTAATGGTGGTGATTTTCTCATCGGCCTATGCAGGTTTTTGTGTGCTCTTGACCGCTAAATTTGGACCCATGTATGGTCATTGAACCTAGATTTCTTGGCGGTCATTAAAAGTGGTTAGCTTATCTTATGTGGTGACTGAAAATGGACCTTCTCAATGTTCGATGAAGAGGGGTCCAACCCTTGTGTTCAGAGGTCATAACCCTAAGTTCTCAGCGACCATGAGCCTATGTTTTCAACAATTATGAGATCATGTATTCAACGATCAAGTGCATATGTTTTCAGAGGCCATGGACCTTGTTTTCAGTGGTAATGACATGTGTTTTCAGCTGTCACTTGTGGCTGAGCTTGGTGATAGTGATGTTGGCCTAATATGCTTCAATAATGTTGGAGGTGGTGATAATTGGGATTTACTGTTACTTATGATTTTGAAGCCTAATTCAAATAGCTATGTTGAAACCCTAACCCTAAAATTGTAAGTGCATAATGATAATGATTATCTTGCTTGAGTAAGTAGCATGATGATACAGTACTTTTTCTCTCTTGATGATGCAGTCCTAATCTACTATCTTATGAATGACATAGTTCTTAATTGCAATACTATGTCAAATTTATGTATCACGTGAGTGGTGATGATGAGTGTTGATGAGGCATGGAGAGATATTGATGTTCTTATAGGGAACTATGTGAATGGTCCTATAATATGGACAATAACTTTGTGCCCCGTTTGGGGTGATATCCTCTATGAGATGTGATAAGGGATTGATGTCCCATGGTGATATGATAATGGTGATAAGCTCATATGTGACAGTGAAGAGTACCGTGTGGTGATATGATCAGCTTTATATCATACATGTTTAATATCTTTTGTAATAGTAATCTACCCTTATCTTTGTAGATTCTATTTAGGGTTTGTACATAACTTGTTTGATGCAGTTAAAAGACACTCAATTGGCTTTACCTAATCAACTGAAATCCTAATCATGTAGTTTCCCTGTCC
Organism: Alisma plantago-aquatica; assembly: GCA_963693085.1. Lineage (NCBI taxonomy): Eukaryota > Viridiplantae > Streptophyta > Magnoliopsida > Alismatales > Alismataceae > Alisma > Alisma plantago-aquatica. The sequence goes on along the minus strand of OY856415.1, from coordinate 285,619,918 downwards.
ATAGATCCATTCCAACTTCAGGACTTGTTGGATGGTGAAACAAGTATTCCTAAGGGAGAAACTCAGAGCGCATATTGTTGAGTATGTGAGGTTCTTGGAGAGTACATCCTTGTCGTCCAAATCCCAAGATGTTTGAGAGTGGTTGTGGTCGTGTCTCGATGATTATATATTTGATATGTGAGAACATTAGTGATAATAGCTACGGTCGTGCCTCAGATGATACAGGTGTGCATAACCTAGTTTCTAGTGTTGTGACCTATATACCAAGGCAGACTAGGTTGTTTTACAGTTGGACTCGATATGTCACTGCGGCAGACTCATACTGACTGAGGGTGGAAGATATCATTGGAGACTGGCTCTCCTAGATCTTATATGGCACCATTTTTGACTTAGTAGTGAGAAGTTGGAATTGAGTGGTATACCTCAATTCCTCATGGCATAATAAAAGACGTAATACATCTGTATAGTATATTTGTGTCAATTTAAATATGTTTCACATTGGATGTGTACCCTTACCTTGCTTTTATTACTGCTTAGTTTTTATATAATGTGGTAAGAGAAATAAATTGATATACATGTTCTTCATATTTCTTCTTATAATGTTACTAAGCCTATCAGTTATAGTTGTTCACTCTACATAACTTGTGTAACTAGTTTAATAATTCATTTAGCAGAATTTTCTCATCCTGCTCAATAATGATACAACCTGCTATGTTTCAATAACCATTGGCGGAGAGTTATATCTCTCGCTAGGACATGGATCTCACCCTCGTGGTTCGCCACATTTTTTAGGTGGTTGTCAGCGGAGTGGGTAGGATTGTGTTGTTGAGGTAGAGAAGCTTGGAGATCAGTGGACTCAGAAGGTTTGATAGCTACTAGTGTTGTAGTAGAGTCCTATGTGTCGTCCATGTACTCTCAGGTCTGCGTAGGGATGTGTTTTTTAGGTATTTATATACCGACATGTGGTTTTGGTAATATGCCTTGGTTGTACATGTGGCTCATATATGTGAACCGGTTCTTTTGTAACAGGTGGAGGGTATATTCCAAGTGAATAGATATAAATACTTGATATGGTTAGTGATATGGTACAGTTTGAGGACCTTGATGTAATATATTTCCACATATGATGGATATCTAAGATTGGTTTTAACCTACCATGTTTTGTGATAACATGTGTGTTTAGTTGTAATCGTGCACGTTGGTTTTGAGTAATCTCGCTCATGTGACATCAGGTTGTAACATTAAATAGCAAAATGCCTAATTATATGTATTTATCAAACATCAGAAATTCATATCTATATTGGAAAGGAATCAGTTTATTAAACTTATATGATTAGGTAGATGATGTTTTTCTAATTCCAAAGGCTATTTATTTGTTAATTTATGACTTGTGAGTAATTAATTATGGATTTGAGGTAGATAGAATTACTGAATTTATAAATAAAACCCCATTGGTGAATTACAATATGCCCATGTATTCGATTTTATAGCTATATCATGTGACCTGTTAAATCCATTATAATGCCACTTATAATTTATGCATGTCTAGGTGAACAAACCACATTGAAAAGACACAAATGCCCAAGGACTACATTATGATAATAAATCAGTCGAGGTGTAAGATAGAGAAACCATAGGAAAGATTGTCAACTAGTTGATTGATGATTCAAAGAGCTACGAAAACTCAACACAGCATCCAAATGTAACCCTCTGGTGCAACTCAGTGTCAATGGAGATTCTTTATATGTATCAAACTCAAAGAAACATGATGAAAGGTATTACAATGCCTCACAATGAGAGAACAACTCCCCATCATTGCCAACTAGAAAGGGGACAATAGATCATCTAGAAAAGTAAAGCAATGGCACAACTCAATCCAAAAACCAAATCAAAAGTTTGATTTGAAGTCATAATACAAGAAATGAGTTGAAAGAAAACTGAAGAAACAAGAATAGACAGAGGTTTAGAAACAAAAAATAGGGCAAAGAATAAAAAGGGGAAATGAGAATGCCATATAACATGCAAAACTAAAGGTTTGGAAACCTTATGGAATATATAAGAATGTCGTTCAGTCACCTCTATGGTCAGAGACATGGTGGCCAACTAATCCTCTCTAGTAGCAATAGGTAGAGTAGGGTGGTTGGGTTTGAGAGTCACATCAGTCAAAGAGGTGATGGAGCTTGCTATTAGGGAATTTGGCAAAGGTATAGGGGTTATTTTATAGGGTTTGGAGAGCTTGGATTGTAAGGAAAAAGAAAGGAAAAGGGAACACTAGAGAAACAGACGAGGCCAGATTATCAGAACTTTATTTACAATTAAGGATAATGAACCCTAGAAAAGTTAAGATCCACAAATATGGAAAGGTTTGAGAAAGAAGTGTTGGGTTTTAGGGGAGACAGAGAAGGCAGTGGAAACAAAAAAAAATTCTTCTCCCAAATCCCAGAATAAAGGAATCGTGTCAACGTCTATACAATAGGAAGGATGGTTTGTAGAGGCGTACCTTGTCCCAAGGCTTGCTACATGATATTACCTCGCGTCTTGCGTGGTCTTCACCACCGGTCTTGGATGGTGTCAGTGCATCTCCTGGTCTCACCGGGACTGTCGGGATTGACAGTTGTCCTCTGAGCGGCAGAAGTCTCCCACCTCTACAGTCATCCACACGGACTGCCTGGAACTCTGATCTCCTTGTCCCACAAGGAATCAGAAGGAGTCGCACCCTCCTATCAGCGTACTAGTCACTGACAGACTCTCCTGCAACCAGTTGCCTTTCTAAAGTTGTCTTTCCCTTGTTGTGCCTCCCTTATCGGGTAGCACTTGCTCGGGCTCTCTCAATTACCAAAACCAGAGAGAATGACAACTTTATAGAGCAACTGGTGTTCTGAGTTGTGCTTTGAGAAGCCCCCAATACCCCTATATATATAGGAGGGTCATGGGACAGGGTTCTCTATCTCGGGCTATGCGGGATTAAAGCAGGAGTAGAAGGGTTCGAAATTTTCCACAAAACAACCAACTGCGCCAGCTGAACCGATCGTTTCATCCTTGAAACGGTCGGTTGGTGACCTCAACCGATCAGTTCACACCTGAACTGATCATTTAGGACCCCTGAGCCGATCGGTTCACTTCTGAGCCGATCGGTTCGTGGTCCTGGTCCAAATCAAATTGGCTTTCATATTTTTTTTCCGATTAATCAAATATTAATCCTTGTCCAAACCGAATTTGTACAAGTGAAACAAATTGTATTTGCAAAACGATCTCGGTTGGTCCACGAATCGATCGGTTCAACAATTAAGATGATCGTTTCATGACACATGAGCCGATCGACTCACCACCTGAGTCGATCAATTCACCAACCTGAGCCGATTGGTTCATCACATGAGCCGATCGGTTGGGGTGCAGACTTTTGCAAAATCAGTCAATTGCAGTTTCAATCAATCTGATACTCTAATCAATTGGTCCAACACCTTGAATACTATGATTTTGAGCTATCAATCAACTGAGTATTTAATTGAACTACTAAACTCCTTTAGTAACTAATCTAAACATCATTTGTGGATAAACTCCTATTCCAGGTTAAATCCTATGTGTGTGACCCTGCAGGTCCATTTCACGTTGGCAGTGAAAGTCCATAACACTTATGACTTCACAAGCAAAGAGTGGTGCCTAATCACACATCAGTGCTACCCAAGTGAAATAGAAAGTTGGAGAACAACTTTCAATCCTAAAATCCGTGAATGGTGTTACAATGAATGTATAATTTCTTTGTCACTAATGTCCTGAACGAACTCAAGGCATGGTACATTCATCCTTTCAACGTTCATCCATTTCCTTGATCTCATAGCAGACTGGGTGAGATGTGTGTGACATCAATATCACATATTGATTCAAACATGCATGTGCATGCCTTTCTCAATCCTACTCATTAAGTGGCCATGGACATCAAACTCCCTTAGGAGGGACAAATACCATATCTATCACTCACCCCTCAAAAGCCCCATGTGTCAAAGTCACCCAATCATCACCTTTATAACAACTCATATTTCAGGACTGCGTTTGATGATGTCAAAGTGTACCCAACGACATGTGTTGAGTGTAGTGATTTCAGGTCAAAGAATCACACTCACCACCATCACTGTGAGAGCTGACTGTGACTACCAAATCATAGTTCCATGTGTCACTCTCACGATGGGTATGTCTGGTACACTTATTCTCTAACAAGTACATATGTGTTTGGTTTGATATCACTATATCATGACTAATGAGATTCTGTCATCAACCAACACACAATCTAATATTTAGTGTTATTGATGTCTATGGTTATTTCCACAATAACAACCGACTAGGGACTGAATAAGAATGTATACTCTTAACATCTGTATGATCTCATCGTTTAGGTCCTGAACCTAAAAGCATACATCATCGAGTAAACAATTTTTTAGACATCTATCATGTTACACTATCATCTCAAAAATAGTTCAAACATATAGATCGGAAATTGACTTTATTATTTTTCAAATCATTTACAAAGTATCCCATTACAATCATCACGTGACTTGTTCTATGGACATACATACTAATAAACTCTCACTTGCACTTAGAGCCAGTCACCTACGAACCTCAGTCCTTGTGACCTAGCATGACCATCATGCTTCTGCTGAGAAAGGGCCTTAGTCAATGGATCAGCTATGTTGTCTTCAGTTGGTACTTTGCAAATCTTCACATCTCCTCGTTGTACGATCTCTCGTATGAAATGGAAGCGCCGCAGTATGTGCTTGGAACATTGATGTGATCTGGGCTCTTGAGCAATAGCTCCATTATTGTCACAATTAAGCTCAATTGTATCACAGCTACTGGGAACTACACCAAGTTCAGTGATGAACTTCCTGATCCACATAGCTTCCTTTGTTGCATGTGTAGCAGCTATATACTTGGCCTTTGTAGTAGAATCGGCAATTGTTTCTTCCTTGGAACTCTTCCAGCTCACAGCTCCATTATTTAGGCAAAACACAAATCCTGATTATGATCTGTAATCATCTTTGTTGGTTTGGAAGCTTGCATAGGTGTAACCCTTTACAACCAGTTCTTCCTCTCCGTTGTATACAAGAAACTGATCATTAGTCCTTTGCAAGTAGTTGAGGATGTTCTTTATGGATGTCCAGTGAGCATCCCCGGGATCTGATTGGTACCTGCTCGTCATGCTGAGAGCATACGAGATATCTGGGTGTGTGCACAACATAGCGTACATGATGGATCCAATGGTTGATGCATATGGGATCCCATTCAGATGTTCCCTCTCTTCACAAGATTGGGGACATTGAGCTCTAGAGATGGTGACTCCATGTAGCATGGGGACGTTGTCTCTCTTTGAGTTCTCCATATTGAACTGCTTCACCTTGTCAATGTATGTGCTTTGACTTAGTCTGAGAAGCCTTTTAGATCTATCTCTATAGATCTTGATTCCTAGAATGTAGGATGCTTCTCCTAAGTCCTCATTGAGAAAGTATTCCCAAGCCAAGTCTTTACCTTCTCTAAGGCTGAGACATCATTCCCCATCAATAGTATGTCATCCACATACAATATGAGGAATGTGGTCGTGCTCCAACTAACCTTCTTTTACACACAAGGTTCATCTTCATTTTGAATAAAGCCAAACACTTTGACTTCCTCATCAAATCGAAGATTCCAACTCTGAGATGCTTGCTTCAATCCATAGATTGATCTTTGTAGCTTACAGACTTTATTGGCATTCTTTGGATCTATAAAACCTTTAGGTTGTGTCATGTACACATCCTCATTTATATTCCCATTAAGGAATGCGGTTTTAACATCCATTTACCAAATCACATAGTCATAGTAAGCCGCAATAGCAAGCATGATTCTGATGGACTTAATCATGGCAACTGGAGAAAAAGATTCGTCATAGTCAACACCTTGAACTTGTCGAAAACCCTTTGCAACCAATCTTCCTTTATAAGTTTTCACATTGCCATCTATGTCGGTCTTCTTCTTGAAGACCCACTTACACCCTATGGGTTTTACCCCTTCAAGTGGTTCCACCAAAGTCTATACTTTGTTGGAGTATATGGATTCCATCTCGGATTTCATGGCCTCAAGCCATTTCTCATAATATGGTCCTTCCATAGCCTCTAGATAGGTAGTTGGATCATCATCTATGATCAACTCATTGCCTTCCTAAGTCACAAGGTATCCAAACCTCTTAGGTTCAAGGCATGTCCTACTAGATCTATGAGGTCCTTGTATTACTTGAGGAGACTGAGATTCCACAACACCTTGTGAATCTCTATGTTCCTCTTATACATCTATTGGTTCAATGTTTTCTTATTGGGCTTGAACCTCTTCAAGCTCTATTTTCCTCCCACTGCTTCCTTTGGAAATAAATTCCTTTTCTAGGAATACAGCTATCCTAGCAACAAACACTTTGTTGTCAGTAGGGTGGTATAAATAGTATCCCCTTGTTTCCTTGGGGTATCCAATAAAATAACATTTATCGGACTAGGGTCCAATCTTATTAGGAAACATTTTCCTGACGTAAGCCTCACAATCCCAATTCTTAATAAAAGATAAATTGGGACGCCTCCCGTGCCATATCTCATATGGTGTCTTTTGAAACGATTTAGATGGTACTCGATTAAGTGTAAACGTGGCGGTTTCAAGAGCATGACCCCAGAAGGAAATCAAAAGATCGGCAAAACTCATCATTGATCACACCATATCCAGTAAAGTGTGATTCCTTCTTTCAGACACACCGTTATGTTGTGGTGTTCCAGGCAAAGTCCATTGTGATATAATACCACGGGCTCGCAGAAGGTCCTCAAACTCCTGGCTTAAGTATACTCCACCTCGATCGGACCGAAGTGCTTTAATACGTTTACCAAGTTGGTTCTTTACTTCATTCATGAAATCCTTGAACCTTTCAAGGGTTTTTGACTTATGTTTCATTAGGTACACATAGCCATACCTACTGAAGTCATCAGTGAAGGTAAGGAAGTACTGACACCCATTTCTGACATTAGTTCTAAAAGGCCCACATACATCAGTATGTATGAGTCCTAATAGATCACTAGCTCTCTCACCTTTACCTAAAAAGGGAGTCTTGGTCATCTTGCCCAACAAACAAGATTCACATGTATCTATTGATTCATAATCAAAAGAGTCTAGGTAACCATCTTTATGAATTCTAGAGATGTGCTTCTCATTTATGTGCCCTAGACGACAATGCCAAAGATATGTTTTGTTTGAGTTGTTGAGTTTTTGTCTTTTGGTGTTTACATTGTATACACTTGTCTCTAGATCTATCATGTATAGACCATAAGACATTGGGGCACTTCCATAAAAGATCTCATCTTTTGAAATGGAACACTTTCCACTCTTAATGAGAAATTCAAAACCATCCTTGTCCAAACAAGAGACGGAAATTATATTCCCATTTATGGCAGGTACATAATAGCAGTTCTTCACCTCTATTATTAGCCCACTAGGTAGAGTTAACTCATAGGTTCCTACGGCACTGGTGGCAACTCTTGCCCCATTGGAAACACATAGTTCAACCTCATCTTTCCCTAAAGGCCTACTTCTCTTAAGATCCTTCACATTTGAACAAATGTGAGATCCACATCTGGTATCAAGTACCCATGACAAAGAAGTAGTAAAGTTAATCTCTATCACGTATACACCAGAAGTAGAGATCTCTATCTCTAGCTTCTTCTTCCATCGTTCCCTCCATCCTTTCCATGTTTTGAGCGTAGAAGATTCTGACATTGGTTTGGCGAGAGAACCTTTCTCTCCCTCACCTTTGTCCTTAGACTTTGTTGCATTGATCTCCATCAATGAACTATCCTTCTTCTTAAGCAAACATAGAGTGGATTCAAAGGCTACCAGTATATCTGGATTGTACAAAACACTTCTCACAATCCCCAACCAGTTATGGAATTTATTCTCAATTCATTTGCCCATTTTAAAAGATGATTCTTTTGCCATTCTACAAGAGAAAAATGCATTTGTCAAAACTCCTTTTGATTTGATTTGAATAAAATTTGACAGTAGTTAATCAAGCATTTAATTAATTATCGCTCCCACAATTTTGATTCAAATTGATAGCCCTCACCATCAATTCGGAAGATTGCAGCGTACAATCTCCTAGTGGGTCAAGTGTTGGTATGTATGCCCTAAGAGCCAATCATGGGATGATTGGTGGGATACATTAAGATTGATTTGATAAATATCAAAGGCAGCTTCCAATTCTTTCTGGTTCAGTCATACGAGATAGTGATAGAAAAGATTGAATGTCTAGAGAATGACAGTACTCAATGACATATGCCTTCAGGTTAAGGACCTGAACGATGAGATCATACGGATGCTAAGAGTTTGTACATTCTTGTTATGTCCCTAGTCAGATGTCATTGTGGAAGGTAGATAGACAACAGTGACACACAAGACTAGATTGTGGTGTTGGTTGATGACAGAATCTCATTAGTCGTGATATAGAGATATCAAACCAAACACATAGGTACTTGTTAGAGAACAAGTGTACCGGACAGACCCACCGTAAGTTTGACACATGGAACCATGACATGGTAGTCACAGTCAGTACTCACAGTGATGGTGGTGAATGTGATTCTTTGACCTGAAATCACTACACTCAACACATGTCGTTGGGCACACTTTGACGTCATCAAACGCAGTCCTGAAACATGGGTTGTTATAAATGTGATGATTGGGTGGCTTTGACACATGGGGCTTTTGAGGGGTGAGCGATAGATATGGGATTTGTCCCTCCTGAGCGAGTTTGATATCCAAGGCCACTTGATGAGTAGGATTGAGATAGGTGTGTGCACGCAAGTGTGAATCAGTATGTGATATTGATGTCATACATATCTTGTTCAATCTACTCTGAGATCAAAAAAGTGAATGAACGTTGACAGGATGACTGTTCCATGCCTCGAGTTCATTCGGGATATCAGTGACAAAGAAATTATACATTCGTTGTAACACCATTCACGGATTGTAGGATTGAAAGTTCTCCAACTTTCTACTTTCACTTGGATAGCACTGATGTGTGACTAGGCACCGCTCTTTGCTTGTGAAGTCATAAGTGTTATGGACTTTCACTGCCAACGTGAAATGGACCTGTAGGGTCACACACATAGGATATAACCTGGAAGAGGAGTTTTGTCCACAAGCAATGTTTAGATTGATTACTAAAGGAGTTTAGTAGTTCAATTAAACACTCAATAAATTGATAGCTCAATATCATATTGTTCAATGTGTTGGACACATTGATTGGAGTATCGGATTGATTGAAATCGCAATTGACTGATTCTGCACAACCTGCACTCCCAACCAATCGGTTCATGTGATGAACCGATCGGTTGAGGTTGTTGAACCGATCGGCTCAAGATCAGGGTGAACTGATTGCTTCAAGTGTTGAAGCGGTCGATTCAACTGGTGCAACCGAGCAAGTAGGGAAAGTAGGATTGGTGAGAATTTTCCTTGTGTTTCACTTGCCCAATTTGATTGGAACAAGGATTGGTATTCGATACCAATTGGAAACAAAAGAAGGAAAGTCAATCGAGAACCGACCAGGACCACTAGCCGACCGGTTGAGGTGTCCCAACCGACCGGTTCACTTGTGAACCGACCGATTCAGGTCCCCAACCGACCGTTTCAGTTGTGAAACGATCGGTTCAGGTTGTGAGTTGGTTGTTTTGTGGAAAATCTCTAACCCTTCTACTCCTGCTTTTAGTCCCGCATTGCCCGGGATGGAGAACCCTGTCCCATGACCCTCCTATATATAGGGGTATTGGGGGGCTTCTCAAAGTACAACTCAGTGCAACCAGTTACTCTGCAAAGTTGTCGTTCTCTGGTTTTGGTAACTGAGAGAACCCGAGCAAGTGCTACCCGAAAAGGGAGGCACAGTAAGGGAAAGACAACTGCAGTTGCAACTGGCAGCAGGAGAGTGTGTTGGCGACTAGTACGTCAACAGGAGGGTATGACTCCTTCCAACTTCTTGTGGGCCAAGGAGTGTGGAGTTCCAGGTGGTCTGTGTGGACTACTTCAGAGGCGGGAGGTTTCTGCCACTCAAGAGAACAACTGTCAATCCCGACAGTCCGGTGAGACCATGAGTCGTCAGTCCCGGTGCGACCAGGAGCTGCACAGACACCATCTAACACCGGAGTTGAAGACCGCGCAAGGCGTGAGGTATTGTCACCGAACAAGGCTCGGGACAAGGTATGATTCCACAAACCATCATTTCCTATTATATAGACGTTGACGCGTTTCCTTGTTCCGGGTTTGGGGGAGAAAATTTTTATTTCCGCTGCCTTCTCTGCCTCCCCTAAAACCCAACAGTGGTATCAGAGCCATGTCAACTGCTCTATATTTTAGGAATATTGATATGATCAATTTTAGTTTGTTGCCTTTATTTATTGCATACGATGCAAATAAAATTGGCTTTATGCATGTCCAATCCTAAATCCACAAATCCCATATTACATATATGATATGTATTATTAATGCACTCGATACGCGTCGCCCTTAAACGTGTTTTGTGGTGGATGTATAGCGTGGTTATGGCCAATAAACCCTATCTGTGTGGGGTTGTTTGTGGTTGCTTGCATCTCGGTCTGCGCACCGATCTTCCCCTTCTCCTATTCCTGATGTAACTTGAAATAATTTGAGAATTCTTTTCCTACCTTTGCTCCCCTCGAATGTAACTCGAGGTTTCTCCTTTTTGCAATGTAAAATAGGATAGATTTTATTTTCTGTTATGTCAAAGAATGGAGGACATTGAGACGACAGCTGAAACGATCGGTTCAAGGCATGAAACGATCGGTTCAAGGCATGAACCGATCGGTTGACGTTCCATACGATCGGTTCAAGGAGTGAGACGATCGGTTGATGACCGGTTTGAGGAGCGAGACGAGCGGGTGGCGGCCATGACAAGATGCACGACGACCAGGCAAACCGATCAGTTAGAGGAGCCAACCGATCAGCTGGTGGCACCTAGACGACTGGCTAGAACAAGCAAGTCAATCATGTGATGAGTTGATCTACTCCGAAGGTAAATCACAGAGTTCATCTTGTACAGGTTGCATGTGATGTAGACCTAGATGACCGTGATTCCTCTTGGCTCGAGGAATCACATTAGGATGGCCATAATCATCGCTTTTATCATTTTGCATGTTTTCTGTGGGATATAGCATGTATATGATATGTACTATGTATTGTGGTGATTGCATATGTATATGTATATAAAATCAAATCCCTCATTAAAATATTAAGTCTTATATGCCTTACATTAGCGACACACATGAAAAACTCAATCGAACAAGCGTAGGTTATGCCAAAGTGTGGTGCGCCGTCTATCTTGTGGAAGTGTGAAGGGTAGACATGTAGGTTCTGCCAAAGCAGGGTGCATGTTTACCGTGTCGGCTTTTGGGTTAGACTTAACTGGTGATTCTTAGAGCGTCTAAGCCCAGAGGCAAGGAATGTTCATGGCAAGGTGTTGCGCATGTTCATTCATCAAGAGTAGCATATGATGCAATTGGCATGATGGCCTACCTAAATAGTCAAGATTGTGGGCGATCAGCCAAAGCTGACTCATGACTTGATGAAATATGGATCTTGCCCACTAGAAGGTTGTACGCTGCAATCTTCCGAATTGATGGTGAGGGCTATCAATTTGAAGTAAAATAGTGGGAGTGATAATTAATTAAAGGCCTAATTTTTATCGTCAACTTTTCAAATCAATCAAATAAGTCAAAAGAGCTTTGGACTAAAATTGCATATATTTCCTTTTGTTAAAATAAATGGTTAATCAACAAATCACTTTATTTGCGATCGGTCTTTGAGACCAAGAAATTAAATGGGAATAATTCCACGACTGGTTAGGATGATGAGAAGTGTTCTCAATCAAAGAGAGAAAGCTCTAAGTCCTAGTTATACCAGAACCAGATGAACTCAATCCCACCACATCAATGGCTGAAAATATGCTTATGGAAGCATACCGAGGATGACATTGATGAGGAGTGCTTGATGTTGTGTTCTCTGAACTATGAGTTGCAGAGACAACATGAGACATATGATGTCTCCAAGACATTTTCCTAGTATGTCATGACAGAAGGAGATCCAGTAAGGTATTCGCACACTCAATGTGATTGGGTATGTGGAAAGACCTGACTAAGAAGGATTCCCTCTGAGCCAAGAGTTGGCTATTGGTATGATACTGCAAATATTGCGAGAATCATACAATTCATGATAAGCTACAATATGAACAACTTTGACAAGCGTTGACAGAGTTGCTGGATATGTTGAGGATAGTAGAGGCAAAGATGAAGAAAGACAAACCATAATCTTTGATGTGATCAAAGAAAAGGTAATTCTTAAGGGCAAGGACAAGGGCAAAGCAAAGAAGTGTTCTGATGCTAGCCAGCAATCCAAGCCGTCTTCAGCCTCAAGGCACATGGGGAAGGATGTATGAGGGAATTTCCCTCTATATCTGGAAGAACAAAAGAAGATGGAGGGGATGGAGATCTCCACCTAAGGTATCATGAAATGAACCGCTTCTTTATCTGAGGTATATGATACCAAGATATGGATCTATCATATATGATATGCAAGATCCGCAAAGAAGTGATGGCCTTTGTGAAAGGACCAAGAAAGGAGTACACATCATTGGAGCAAGTGTTGCTGCCATAGATATGAGTGCCTTTCAGTTTATTTCAGCCTAAAGGGCATGAGATAGAGTTGAGAACTGCTATTTCATAATTGCCAATAGATAGAAACACTTTATTTTTGCATATTGTATGACAATGATGGCAATCAATAAAGAGATGTTTCAATTTCTAAAGATATGATCTTTGTGGCAATGCCTTGTTTATCTTGTGATATTTGATATGCATAAGATAAAATGATACCTAAAAGTTATAGATAACTCAAACAATCAAATTAGCATCAATCATGAGAAATTCATTTCTAGTTTCTATATGATGGATAAATCTAGACTCTTTTGGTTAGAGAACCAGTGAGAGACATGAATATCTTGGACATGATTAATCAATCTTCACTAATGGTAGTGGGAGAATGATTATCCTATTAGGTATAATACACGTGATGTATTTACATACCTATTGGAACAAATGCTAATACTTCAAATGATGTTTGGAGAAATACCAATATGAATATCTTGAAGTGTTCAAGATTATCATAGATGAAGTAAAAATTTGGTAAAGTGTTAATTCTTGATGAGATCAATGAATGAAGTACTTGGACCAAATGTTTGAGATCCTTATGAGTGATTATGATAGTGTATCATAGTGAACTCATGATTAAGGCATGGTGATGTCTAAATCAAGAAGGAATCATACTCTAAGGAGTTAGAGAATGATTATCAAATAACTGAATTCTTCTTAATAAAAAGAATACCCCACACTAATAAAGGACATTAAGAATCACAAGGAGTTGTAAGTTCTTATATCCTTGACAGATACACCTCGTTTATCTATATGATGAGTTGTTCATGTGATGAGTCAACTATCTAGATGAATATGAGGAACCGAATTTTGAGTTATGATTTATCACCATTACATCCTAAATGACATCCATGTGAACCATAAGGTATGACCTTGATGGTAGCACTCATTGGATAAAATCCATAAGTGCAAATGAGTCTTAAGTGTTAAGACACATACATAACATTTTGGGAAGGATGATGTTTGTTGATTGCAACTTAATGACTGAGACATTTGGCATATGGATACTAAAACAGCATTCATATGAGGAATAAAACAAGGATGTGTACGTGACACAACCTATAAGGTTTATGAATCCACTAATGCAAATGAAGTCTATAAGTTATAACGGACTAATCAATGTGATTGATTGAGTACAAGCAACTCATAATTGGATCTTTACTTTGATGATATAGTCAAAGGGTTTGACTGATATGTCAAAGATAAAGAAGGGATCTGTGATTTAGTGGGAGCGTGTTCACATTCCACATATTGATGTGAAATGGATATGTTCTAAAATGGAAATCCTAAAGTGGAAATTATCTTTAAGGAAGATAGAGATGTTTCCTATGTGATAGGAATAGAGATCTATAGAGATAGTTCTCAAAAAATCTCTTGACCTGAAAAGAGAGGGCATACATTGGCAATCTATACTGAAGTGTTCAGTATGCACAGATTTAGTGGGAGAAAACTTGTCCATGCTACATGGAGTTAGTATCCCAAGGCCAAGTGTCCAATTCTTATGAAGAATGGGAACACTAAGAATAGATATGGATCTATCATGTATGTAATCATCCCATTATCTTGCATGTATCGACATGGCAAGAATAAAATGCATTCATCATCTTGTATGTAGGACATGGCAATATGATGTGCTCATCCTGATAACTCGTATGTGAGACATGACGAGTGGATGTCTGTCTGCTTCCAGTAAGGGTTACTGGAATACCATGAGAACTTGATAAGTACTTGAGAAGTACTAGTTCTATGGAGACAAAGAAGAGTTCAATGTAAAGAGTTACATTGATGCGAACTTCCGAAAGGATAGAAAATTAATCGCAAAATATATATAGAAAATATATAAGTGAAAGTTTGTTTGAAGTGTTCCAATAAAATCATTTAAAAGGAAATGTCGAGTATCTATGTGTTAGAGAACATCAGTGGATATTGTATGGATCTGGAAGTTCATGAGATGAACTTATAGATATTCCGCTCATTGATGACAAGTATGGAATCCTTGATCATGCAATGTGGCTAAAGGTTAGCAAAGGAATACTAGATCGCATATTACGGAAACTCCATCTCATACGTATGATGTACAGCGAAGAGATGAGACGCATGAAATTAATACTTGACTTTGGCAAGGTGTTGCCATAACTCACTATGTTGGCACAAGAGCACAGTAACATGTGGGACATGTTTGAAGATCACTATGAATATGATTCAAGGGTGATTGGCTTGCAGTGCAAGTGGGATTATGTTGGTATGTATTCCCTGAGAGCCAATCATGGGATGATTGGTGGGATACATTAAGATTGATTTGATAAATATCAAAGGCAAGCTTCCAATTCTTTCTGGTTCAGTCATATGAGATAGTGATAGAACAGATTGAATGTCTAGAGAATGACAGTACTCAATGACGTATGCCTTCAGGTTAAGGACCTGAACGATGAGATCGTACGGATGCTAAGAGTTTGTACATTCTTGTTATGTCCCTAGTCGGATGTCATTATGGAAGGTAGATAGACAACAGTGACATACAAGACTAGATTGTGGTGTTGGTTGATGACAGAATCTCATTAGTCATGATATAGAGATATCAAACCAAACACATAGGTACTTGTTAGAGAACAAGTGTACCGGACAGACCCACCGTGAGTTTGACACATGGAACCATGACATGGTAGTCACAGTCAGTACTCACAATGATGGTGGTGAATGTGATTCTTTGACCTGAAATCACTACACTCAACACATGTCGTTGGGCACACTTTGACATCATCAAACGCAACATGGGTTGTTATAAAGGTGATGATCGGGTGGCTTTGACACATGGGGCTTTTGAGGGGTGAGTGATAGATATGGGATTTGTCCCTCCTGAGGGAGTTTGATATCCAAGGCCACTTGATGAGTAGGATTGAGATAGGCGTGCGCACGCATGTGTGAATCAGTATGTGATATTGATGTCATACATATCTCGTTCAATCTACTCTGAGATCAAGAAAGTGAATGAACATTGACAGGATGACTGTTCCATGCCTCAAGTTCATTCGGGATATCAGTGACAAAGAAATTATACATTCGTTGTAACACCATTCACAGATTGTAGGACTGAAAGTTATTCTCCAACTTTCTACTTTCACTTGGGTAGCACTGATGTGTGACTAGGCACCGCTCTTTGCTTGTGAAGTCATAAGTGTTATGGACTTTCACTGCCAACGTGAAATAGACCTGCAGGGTCACACACATAGGATTTAACCTGGAAGAGGAGTTTTGTCCACAAGCAATGTTTAGATTGATTACTAAATAAGTTTAGTAGTTCAATTAAACACTCAATCAATTGATAGCTCAATATCATATTGTTCAAGGTGTTGGACACATTGATTGGAGTATCGGATTGATTGAAATCGCAATTGACTGATTCTGCACAACCTGCACTCCCAACCGATCGGTTCATGTGATGAACCGGTCGGCTGAGGTTGTTGAACCGGTCGGCTCAAGTGTTGAGCCGATCGGCTCAAGATCAGGGTGAATCGATTGCTTCAAGTGTTGAAACGATCGATTCAACTGGTGCAACCGAGCAAGTTGGGAAAGTAGGATTGGTGAGAATTTTCCTTGCGTTTCACTTGCCCAATTTGATTGGAACAAGGATTGGTATTCGATACCAATTGGAAACAAAAGAAGGAAAGTCAATTGGGAACTGACCAGGACCACCAACCGACCGGTTCACTTGTGAACCGGCCGGTTCAGGTCCCCAACCGACCGTTTTAGTTGTGAAACGATCGGTTCAGGTTGCGAGTTGGTTGTTTTGTGGAAAATCTCAAACCCTTCTACTCCTGCTTTTAGTCCTGCATTGTCCGGGATGGAGAACCATGTCCCATGACCCTCCTATATATATAGGGGTATTGGGGGCTTCTCAAAGTACAACTCAGT
Organism: Alisma plantago-aquatica; assembly: GCA_963693085.1. Classification (NCBI taxonomy): domain Eukaryota; kingdom Viridiplantae; phylum Streptophyta; class Magnoliopsida; order Alismatales; family Alismataceae; genus Alisma; species Alisma plantago-aquatica. The sequence continues at coordinate 285,603,239 of OY856415.1, read as the reverse complement.
GCAACTAGTTGCTCTGTAAAGTTTTCGTTCTCTGGTTTTGGTAACCGAGAGAGCCCGAGCAAGTGCTACCTGAAAAGGGAGGCACGGCAAGGGAAAGACAATTGCAGTTGTAACTGGCAGCAGGAGAGTGTGTTGGCGACTAGTACGTCAACAGGAGGGTATGACTCCTTCCAACTCCTTGTGGGACAAGGAGTGTGTAGTTCCAGGTGGTCCGTGTGGACTATTTCAGAGGCGGGAGGTTTCTGCCGCTCAAGAGAACAACTGTCAATCCCGACAGTCCGGTGAGACCAAGAGTCGTCATTCCCGTTGTGACCAGGAGTTGCACAGACATCGTCCAAGACCGGAGTTGAAGGCCGCGTAAGGCGTGAGGTATTGTCGCGGAGCAAGCCTCGGGACAAGGTATGATTCCACAAACCATCCTTTCCTATTATATAGACGTTGACGTGTTTCCTTGTTCTGGGTTTGGGGGAGAAAATTTTTATTTCTGCTGCCTTCTCTGCCTCCCATAAAACCCAACATCAAGATCTTGAAATCCTCTGAGTCATGGACCAGCTAGGGTTGTCACCCACAACTCAGATCTTCCAGATAGGCAACTCTTGCCAATTGCATCATATGCAACTCTTGAAAGATGTCATGCACAACTCCTTGTCGTGATCACCTCCATGCCTCAATGTGCTAGATCCTATCTAGGTCACCTTGTTAAGTCCGACCCAAAGCCAACATGATGAATATGCACTCTGCTAGGGTAGACCCACATATCCATCCTTCACGCTTTCACGAGATAGATGGTGCACCACGCTAGGGCGTACCCACACTTAGTCGATCAAGCTTTTCACATGTGTCGCATTTGGAAGGCATCTAAAACTTTAATATTTAATTAGGGATTTGGTTTTTATATGTACATATAATATCCAATCACCACAATATAGTAAGTATCATATACATGTTATATCCCACAGAAAACATGTGAAATGATAAAAGCAATGATTATGGTCATCCTAATGTGATTCCTCGAGCCAAGAGGAATCACGGTCATCTAGGTCCACATCACATGCAACCTATACAAGATGATCATTGTGCTTTGCCTTTCTGGGTTTGATCAACTCATCTCCATGATTGATCGGCTCGCCATCAGACTGGTCGATGGGGTGCCACCAACCGATCGACTGGCGCCTCCAGCCGATCGGTTCATTGATCGTTGTACATCTCCTCAGGTCGCCACCCGCTCGTCTTGCTCCTCGAACCGATCGTCAAAAATTCTATCGTTCTTTGACATAACAGGAAATAAAAATCTATCATATTTTACATTTGAAAAAGGAAACCATGAGTTACATTCGGGGGAGCAAAGGTAGGAAAGAAATCTCGAGTTATCTCGAGTTACATCAGGAATAGGAGATAGGGAATCGGTGTGCATACCGAGATGCAAGCAACCACATTCAACCAAGCACACATACATAGGGTTTATTGACCATAACCATGCTATGCATCTACCACAAAACTCGTTTAAGGGCGACGTGCATCCAGTGCATTTATATTACATATCATATATGTACATTGGGATTTGTGGATTTAGGATTGGACATGCACAAAGCCAATTTTATTCGCATCGTATGCAATAAATAAAGGCGACAAATCAAAATCAATCACATCGATAATCCTAAAGTATAGAGCAGTTGGCGTGACTCTGATACCACTGTTGGGTTTTAGGGGAGACAGAGAAGGAAGCAGAAACAAAAAAAATCTTCTCCCAAATCCCAGAATAAAGGGACCGCGTCAACGTCTATACAATAGGAAGGATGGTTTGTAGAGGCGTACCTGTCCAGAGGCTTACTCGGCGACGTTACCTCGCGTCTTGTGTGGTCTTCACCTCCGGTCTTGGATGGTATCAGTGCAGCTCCTGGTCTCACTAGGACTGTCGGGATTGACAGCTGTCCTCCAAGCAGCAAAAGTCTCGCGCCTCTGTGGTCGTCCACACGGACTGCCTGGAACTCCGATCTCCTTGTCCCACAAGGAATTGGAAGGAGTCGCACCCTCCTGTCGGCGTACTAGTCACCGACACACTCTCCTGTAACCAGTTGCCTTTCTGTATTTGTCTTTCCCTTGCTGTGCCTCCCTTATCGGGTAGCACTTTCTCGGGCTCTCTCGGTTACCAAAACCAGAGAGAACGACAACTTTACAGAGCAACTGGTGTTCTGAGTTGTGCTTTGAGAAGCCCCCAATACTCCTATATATATAGGAGGGTCAAGGGATAGGGTTCTCTGTCCCGGGCTATGCAGGATTAAAGCAGGAGTAGAAGGGTTTGAAATTTTCCACAAAACAACCAATTGCGCCACCTGAACCGATCATTTCATCCTTGAAACGGTCGGTTGGTGACCTCAACCGATCGGTTCATACCTGAACCAATCGTTTGGGACCCCTGAGCCGATTGGTTCATTTTTGAGCCGATCGGTTCGTGGTCCTGGTCCAACTCAAATTGACTTTCATATTTGTTTCTGATTAATCAAATATTAATCCTTGTCCAAATCGAATTTGTACAAGTGAAACAAATTGTATTTGCAAAACGATCTCGGTTGGTCCACAAATCGACCGGTTCAACAATTGAGCCGATCGTTTCATGACACAAGAGCCGATCGAATCACCACCTGAGCCAATCGATTCACCAACCTGATCCAATCAGTTCATCACATGAACCAATCGGTTGGGGTGCAGACTTTTGCAAAATCAGTCAATTGCAGTTTCAATCAATCTGATATTCTAATCAATGGGTCTAACACCTTGAACAGTATGATTTTGAGCTATCAATCAACTGAGTGTTTAATTGAGCTACTAAACTCCTTTAGTAATTAATCTAAACATCATTTGTGGATAAACTCCTCTTCCAGGTTAAATCCTATGTGTGTGACCCTGCAGGTTCATTTCACGTTGGCAGTGAAAGTCCATAACACTTATGACTTCACAAGCAAAGAGCGGTGCCTAGTCACACATCAATGCTACCCAAGTGAAATAGAAAGTTGGAGAACAACTTTCAATCCTACAATCTGTGAATGGTGTTACAACGAATGTATAATTCCTTTGTCACTGATGTCTTGAATGAACTCAAGGCATGGTACAGTCATCCTTTCAACGTTCATCCATTTCCTTGATCTCAGAGTAGACTGGGTGAGATGTGTGTGACATCAATATCACATATTGATTCACACATGCATGTGCATGCCTTTATCAATCCTACTCATCAAGTGGTCATGGACATCAAGCTCCCTTAGGAGGGACAAATACCATATCTATCACTCACCCCTCAAAAGCCCCATGTGTCAAAGTCACCCAATCATCACCTTTATAACAACCCATGTATCAGGACTGCGTTTGATGATGTCAGAGTGTACCCAACGACATGTGTTGAGTGTAGTGATTTCGGGTTGAAGAATCACACTCACCACCATCACTGTGAGAGCTGACTGTGACTACCAAATCATGGTTCCATGTGTCACTCTCACGGTGGGTATGTCTGGTACACTTGTTCTCTAACAAGTACCTATGTGCTTGGTTTGATATCACTATATCATGACTAATGAGATTCTATCATCAACCAACTCACAATCTAGTCTTTAGTGTTATTGATGTCTATGGTTATTTCCACAATAACAACTGACTACGGACTGAATAAGAATGTATACTCTTAACATATGTATGACCTCATCATTTAGGTCATGAACCTAAAAGCATACGTCATCGAGTAAACAATTCTTTAGACATCTATCATGTTACACTATCATCTCAGAAACAGTTAAAACATATAGATCGGAAATTGTCTTTATTATTATTCAAATCATTTACAAAGTATCTCATTACAATCATCATGTGACTTGTTCTAAGGGCATGCATACCAACAAGAAGGAGGAGATATATTTGTGGTGCAAGGAGGGAGAAAGAGAAAGAACGTGCAAGGAGAAAAGGGCACATACTATATGCTTTATTGGAGAACTTATCCAAGATACAAGAGAAGAGAGCGTCGTAGGATTAGGCCAGCCTTTAAGAAGAGAAGAGTGAGGAAAGAATGGAGGTTGTTAGATCTACATACATGGAAAGTAGAAAAGTTAATAGTGTGATGTTGATGTAAACTAGAACTTTGCTAATTCAGCGCAATATACTCGATTGAAACAAAAAACCTTACCTTCTTTCCAAGTAAGATTTTGAGATGACTTAATGTTTGATTATTGATAACATACAAGCTAAGTGACATGTGATGGAGCCAGTTTTATTGTCAGTCTCCAGTGTTGCCGCCTTTAAGTATATTACATTTCAACTTGTATGTGAAGTAATCCTTTAAATTAATTATCTTTCTTTTAATCAATTTATTTCCAAATCATGTTTTTAACTCTCTCTTTCCATCATCTAAACCTAGGAATTAATTATAAACTTAAATCTATTCGGATGGTAGAATTTTAGAACTAAATCTATTTGGATGGTAGAATTTTAGAACTAACTTCTATTATAAACATTATACTAATAAATTATAACTTAAGACTCAAATGAGACCTTCATTATATAAACACCATTTTTCTAACTTATATTAGTCCTAATATTCTCTATTTCAATAAAGATTTATTATGGACAACATTATTGAAAAGTTGTAAGGCAAAGAAAGATTAGTTATAATAGCAAAAGTTGTGAGATATCAATACATTAGTACACATGAATTAAGACTACAGATTATTGATATGCCATTTATCAACATATTGGTTTCTAAACTATATACCACCTCTTATTAGTGCCTTTATCAGTTTGAGTGTAAATTTTGTTTAGGTTAAGTGGGTTAGGATTTAATATGTAAATATTCCATTCATTAGTTGTCCTTCATGCTACTCATCTAAGAACTATGCTTACTATCACCATATTAAGATCCCTCAAGGTATAACTTATCCATGTTTGAGGTTTTCTCCTAGACTAATCACAAATGCTTCTAATTCTTGAGAATAGGTTTGTCATTGTTGTGAGGCCATGCTTCAATATGTCACAAGGATTATATGGAACTATACTCAATGGGTATATGCACGAGGAGAAATCTAAGGAGGGACATGTTGGTTTTGCTACATATAATGAATAGTAGTAGTAAATGATACTAATATAAAGGATATTGATAATAGCATGCTTGAGGACGTTCTAGAAAAACTTACAGATAACTAGGGGTGGGCGCAGTTGGGTTTTTGGTTCAGTTTACCACTAAAACCACAAAGTGAACCATACATATTGGTTTGTATAATTTTCAAATTGAATGAAATTGTTAACTGAAAAAACCAAACCAGATTGAACTATTGATTTGTGGTCTGATTTGGTTTAGTTTGGTTTCAAACTCCTTTTTATTAAATATTCAACCATTTTTCCTCATCTCAATCAATTCAGCTAGCATGATAAACAAACTTTACATTAAAATAATATTTTTTAAATTATTAATATAATAACACATATATACACTATAAGTAGATGGTGTCCAACAAACACCAAATAAGTATGTTTTATAACACATATTCTAAAATTTGTAAGCCTAAGTTCCATTTATTAAAGAATAGTTGTCGACATTAACATACACAAATTTATTAAATATCATAAAATTAATTTATATAATTATTTTTCCCAATATAAGTGTATATATTAATAGTATATAGATATATGTATTGGTTTGGTTTAGTTTGGTGAAACTGCACCCTCAAACTGAAGAAGATTGTTGTCTAATGGTTTCAATAAATTTGGAACCAAACCTAACCAATCACCCCTATAAAACCAAACTAAACTAGTTAGTTTGGTTTGGCTTGGTTTGGTTGATTTCAAAAGTCTGGTTTGGTTTTTTGTCTAACCCTAGGGATAACCAAATAGAGACGCCATCTATATTTACAGGTTTAGTATATGGGTTGCATAAAAATTACAAGATAGAGTCAATTTTTTATATTATACATTATAAAAGGAAGAAATAGAGTGTAGCAACAAAATTTTAACATCTATATTTATCATGTAAAAGAAATATTAAGTTTACCAATTCAAATTTGAAAGTAAAGATGTGTGAAATGGGTATGGATGTTTATTCATGCATGTCATTGATTGTGTAATTTTGAAATTAATGCATCAACAGAAGAACATCCAAAGCATGAGGAGTCAAGAAGAGCGTAGCTTCTAATAACAGAAATAAATATTGGCGTTCTAAGGTGGTGTGGTGTTACCTATATTACCAAGGATCAAATGTTTATATCTCAATATCATTGAAGTATAAAATCTTACATGACAAGCAAATAATATAAAAAAAATGATGATGATCTCGTACGACGTCCATAAAATTTTCCTCAAATGGAAGAAAATGGGTTCATGTTCCTACATTTGATGAAGACATGATGATCTTTGAACTCTATCTTTGCACTGATGAGATGAACCCACATGACATCTTAGGCAATAAACATATTGGTGTATTGTTATAGTTCTATATGGTATGTCGTTGGAGGTGTGTATAAAGTGCAAGCATGTCATGTTGCCACTGCTGATTTTGGGGTCCAAGCAACCCGGAATTGAAACTTGTGATTACCTAGGACCTATACTTGAAGTTCTAAGGAAGTTATGGGAAGAAAACATTGATACATAAGATGCACACCATTGTGAATCTTGCAATGTGCACCTAACTTGTTTTATATGATTACTTATCTTATGGGAATTTGCCCGTCTATAGTGTAAAAGGTTCTGAAGCATGCACGTGTGTGAGAAAAAACATGTAGTCTTGCCCTTTAAAACTAGCATAAATACAATGATATCTCTTTCACTCACATACCCTTAGTTAAGATTACTTTAAGGTGTTTTTAATAATTCTGTGGAGGACCGAAGGGAACCAAACCTGTAAAGTGGGAAGCAAGCTTATGAGAAGGTGACAAATTTGATATGAATAAGGTCAGGTGCATCCATATATACAACGTGGCAAATTGTAACATAAGAGGTCTTGATTTTGGGATCTGTCACACTCAAAGTTGTTGATGATAAGGCATTGTATCAATTTTATGCATGTTAAGAAAGCTATATGTGATGGCATCGTTGGTATATTATTCACAATAGAGGTTACGAGTTAAGGGGTATGGACCTTAGGGATGGCAGTGGTGTGATTATGGTGCAGTTTATAACAAAACCATAACCATGCCACATAGAAAAATCAAAGATCATATTCACACCATATCTGTTGCAGTTTTTAATATGCAAAACCATATTCGCACCATCAAAAAAATATGTTTAACCGCACCGCACCGCACCGCACCACACAACATCGTGAGCAAATTTTTATTAACATATATATATATAATTATGAAATTTTACACAATAAATGAAAACAACAATATAGACAACAAATAAAGAGAACATGTATGTTTATTAATTATATAAAGAAGACAGTCATGTAAATAGTAATTGTATAATGTTTTACTTGTTTGTACATTTGATTCCATTTCAAAAGTAGAGATCTAACAATCAATTCAAAGTTTTTAAGATAGTATTCTACATATATTTATATATAATTAACATGAATTATCTGTGGCACGATTTTTAGCCATGATTTTATCTCTAGAACCATAACCACACCGCAAGATAGTGGTTTTAAAAATTGAAAATCATATATGCACTATAACCATTTGGTGTGAATATACAATGTAAAACATGGTGCGGTTATCTGTAGATTTGGTTTTTTATCAACATCATTGTCATTCCTAGATATAGGGATGTAAATGGGTAGGATAAGGAGCGGGTATGGTCATATCCATAACTATAACTATTTAGTTAACCGGATATGGATACGTTTATATACCTGCTTCGTCAAAAGTTATACCCGCAACATACCTATTACCATATAACCATCGGGTATATGAATGGATAATTGGGTATACGGTTATATTCCACTTGCTACAATGATACACCATATTTTGAGATATAACAAATTACCACACTTAAATGGATAGGTTATGATGAAATATCATTCAATGCAGAGAGGAGAAAGGAGCAGAACGAAAGAATGACTTTTATGTCTTTCTTAACTTAATGAAATGTACTTGTGTGGCTATAAAACCGCATGAATAGATTTGTTCATTGTACTACTACAAGGTACTTATATTTACTAGATGTGAGCGCTAGAATATAAACAACTACATTCTGATATAAATGTTTATTATTTTAAGGTACATATGCTTGTTAGATGTGACTCCTACAATATGCACCATTACATTTTTAATGTAAATTATTTATATAAAAAATATAAGTAAATGGATATATGGGTATGCAAGATATGGGTATATACATAACCATAACCTTACCATGTAAGTGGCGGGTACCTGGGTATAAGGGTAAGCGGTTACATGGCTATAGAAATTTATACCCATGACGGGTTTAATGGGTATGAGATTGAGGGTATGTGGTTATACCCATATCCATTTACAGCCTTACTTAGATATGGTGTCTAGAATGGGCCTAAAGATGACAGTTATTGATAAATAAGAAGAGTTGATGCACATATTTGTACCCTGCCTCTACAAGTTGTCTGGATAGAAGAAAATATTGTTTTACATATTTTGCACAATAAAAAGATACATAAAAGTTATTGTTCAAATATGTGTACATTGGTGTTAGTAAAAGAACTTAACTTTGTTGGTCTTTTTTGTGGTGATTCATCTGTTGCTACTAAGCATGTGAAGTTTGTTATCATAACACACTATTTTCAACTAAATTCTCTTTTTTTTTCCTCTAAAGAAATGTTTTGTTCTAACCATTGAAGCATCGCCTACCCTGCTTCACCCCTTTCCACCGAAATCATTAGTTGGACCACGTACAAAGTCATTGACATTTAAGAAATTATAAGCTATAAGATTAGCAATTGTCACTACATGTCGATGTGAGACATATTTTCCACATTTTTTTGTGTTATATGTTACCGAGTTACATGATTAGCCAAAGAGGTGGAAGTGTCTAACATGTATCAATATTGGATGTCCTTAAAAGAAATGTGAACTTCTTAGTTGATTTCTTTTGTGGAGATGCGACTTTCAACTTACATCGAAGTTTCATTATACAGGCACTTGGAACGCGAGTCATCATATCCATACCATAAACTTTTGAAAATTGACACACTTGCAGGTTTCGCATAAACTAGATAGGAGGGGTGTATGCTCTAAAACACCAAAAAATTAACAAGTACGACTCGGTCATCGAAGTTTCAACATGGCTTGCAACAAAACATATTCCAAACTTGTAGAATAATTGTTCTAATAGCTGTCAAAATGACCCTAAAAATTTATTATTCTATTAATTGAAACAGCCCCTTAATGATGTTGTCAATTTTGTCAGTCTGCGTACTTTTTATTCTAAAGACATGTTATTGGTGATGGAAATTTACTTTGAAACTCGTGCCAAAAGGCAAGTGGAATTTGGTTTTGATGTAATTCATAAACTAATAAAAACATTGAAACACTCAAATCTAACATGATTGTTAACTTGAAAAGATTGTCGTTGATAGAATAGAAGGCCTTGAATATTTGAAAAGTATTTCTTACGATCCATGATTGTCACGGACAAAATCGAAGTGAACACCAACCAACTACAACCTTTATCTATACTGTAATTGAATTGCAACCCCAAATACAATAGTACAATTGTCCTACATAGACGATGTATTCTAAACTGGGCAAGGATGGTCAGTTCAGCTGAAATGCCACGAAAGAAGACCTAGGTACAAACTCCAAGTAAAACATTATTAATTTACTTGATGGAATTTACACCTAGTGTTGTTCCCAAAAAAAAAAATGTGTGCACCCTAATAAAGGTAGGTCCTTAAAAGTTTTCACCAAATGAAAGAACGAACTCGCTAGCAATATCCATTTATACACCAAGGTCCACGCTAGCCAAAACAAAAGCAGTCATTTTTTGAATATTCAACTATTGGAGCAACTTTACTTCAACTTACAAAATACAGATTCGAAAGAAAAATCGGGTCAAAAATTATTTTCCAATTAGAATAACATACAAATAGGCATCCAAAATTTCAATTCAAATGAAATAACAAAATCAAAGAACACTTGAATGTTCTATCTGGATCACATAAACCCTAGCACAAGGACAAAACAGTGATATATTTCAGATTTTTATCACTGCTAACAAAAGATATTTTGTAGGAAAAGGTGGAGATATGATGACTTCGGTATAAATGAAAAAGGTCATCATTAAGATTCTTAAACTGCTACTAGCTATTCCCAGCCAAGTGTGCCTACGGAGTGGCTACTACTAGACAGTCCTCGGGATCAGCAAGCTGAAATACTTAGACAAAAGTAACAAAAATGGACATACCTTCAGAAAAAACAAATGTGTATGAAATGGCTACAACCACTACGAAGAGAGGGTTGTGAGAAGATCAACGGCAGTGCATAGCTGATATATGGAAAGAAGCATAAGTCTGATGTGGCAGACGTAGGCCACGCAGGCTTGATGAGTAGGGAATAGCTCATATCAATATAGAAATTGCAGTAACAAGTCACTCTGTATAGTGTGCCCCAAAAATAACCACGCAGAGGGAGGAAAATTTTGTTAATCGATAATTTAGCCACCGTCTTTAACCAGTGGCCAATGTGGGACAGTATGGACTCCAAACATTTTCAGCTTTATAAACGTAAACAAGAAGAAAAACCACTATAAGTGGAGTTCCGTCCGTCAATACATAGTCTTTTTCCAGACGGTGCCAAGTATATAAAGCAATCAAATAAATCATACAGCAGAGATACAACATACAAATCCATAAACATAAATACAGAAGCAAAGATCAATCATCATGTTATTACTACCCCGTTCCACAAACTCGAAATTTACTGATTTTTTTATCTTCGTGGCAAATCTTTTTTCATAAATAATCTTAGTCTTCTTTTTTTGGTAAGTATAATCTGTTGACCGAAGGAAAACTTCTGGCTTTCAAAGTAGACATATCACTTTTAACCACTTGATCCCAGTACGCAAAAAGCAAATCTTCTCATTACTATTCAATGAAGTGCAAGATTTTCAACGCTTCTAACAATAACTCTTGAAATTTTTAAATATGAAAGAACTGAGAAGATCAAGCCTTGCCGTCCGCACTTGCACCTTGTAAGGCAGAGTTACCCTGCCATATGGAAAATTGTGTTTATTCTCGATTAGTGGGCTAATCCTCAGATCAAGCGGCTATGCAGGGCAAGTGATGGAAGAGAAAAAAGGGAAGAAGATAGAGAAAACAAGGCAAGGCCAGGCATTCTAGGTTTCAGTAAAGAAAGAGTAGGGCGGGAAAAGAAAACCTTAGCTTTGGTCTTCTTGACTTTGGCATCTGCTGGCATGGGCTTGTTTTTGAAGGGGAGGAAAGTAGTTCCTCCCATGTAGGGTTGTAAGACAGCGGGAATTTCAACACCATCCTCCTTTTGGTAGTTTTCTAGAATACAGCAGATCGTCCTCTCTGTTGCTGTCAGGGTAGAGTTCAACATATGGACAAACGGCCTTGGCTGATCATCGTTCTATAAAAGCATACAAGCAAGTTTATGTGATTTGAGGAAGCAGCATGTGTAAGTCCACAAGTGAGAAACAAAGAAGCAAGGCATCATTCTTAAATGGATATTAAGAGCAATGAAAGGCCTTACCTTTTTCTGCCCATACCAGATATCAAGTTTTCTGGACTGGTAGTCAGTACAATTTGAACATGATACAAGTTCTCTAAAGGTTTTGGATGCAGGGAACCACGCTTCCAAATCATACTTTTTAGCAGCCGCATCATTCAATGCACCAGACACAATAGACACCAATTGATACGGAAGATTCAGCTGTAAAATAACGTGTTAAAAGGGCCCAGCCGTTTATGAAAGAAACAGAGAGAAATGTGAGTGGGCATATAACGGCAAGTCACCTCTTTGTAGAAGTCCTCTGAATTTTTTATCATCTCTTCGTGCTCTTTCCAGGATTCATTATCATTTGGGCTTGTAATACAAAATTGTTCTACTTTCTCAAATTGATGAACCCTGAAAATACCAAGTGTATCTCTGCCATGTGAACCGGCTTCTTTCCTGAAACAAGTGGAGTGTCCGGCGTATCTGCAAATTCAGACATACAATTCAAGTTCTGTTAGTGCTACTATGAAACAGCACAAGGAATATATATATATATATATATATATATATATATATATATATATATATATATATATATATATATATATATTCACCATCACATACAATTTAGAAATAAAAAAGAAATGTGGGACAACCTTAATGGTAAGGAAGTGGGGTGAATAGAGTCGCCAAGGTGATAGGCACACAAAGGTTGCTCCGAAGTAGCAATCAGATACTTGTCATCTCCCTCTCCGGTTACCTGTTTCATGGCCAAATATATTGTGAGTTTATGTGACATGGAATGATCACAATTGCGCATAAGACAGCAACTAAGGATATACGTTAAATTGACACAGTAGATCAACATTCTGCAACCATGTAGGTGTATCACAGTTCTAAATATGCCCCCCACATTGGTTAGATAGCAGCGTTCTCAAATTGAGCATCCAAAATGAATGATATGGGGCGAGCATACCCCATGATGCTCTCACGATGTTCTTTTCTTAGTTAAGAAAGGCAGATGGCACTTCTAAACTATTTATCAGTAGCAATCCGTTATCAGACACACAAACGAACGTTCTTATCAATCATTAGAACACAACAGGCAGCAAAGTTTCAGCTGGCCTACAACTCAAAAAAATAAAAGGTAATAAGCTCGAGTACATGCTACATAGCTAGGCTGCGCCCGTGGGGACTCATATCTTGTTGGCTCGTATCATATAGTTCCTTGGCTTCTATTCCAGTATCTTCGATAATTGCCTTAACTAGCCAGCAATTCCTAACTGAACTAAGGGCCAATTTGGTAGGATGTAGTTAGTGGAAAAGTATGAATTTAAAAGCATGGAGATGAGATGTATGTTTTTAAAGCTGCACAAATTTCATTTGGTTTGATGTATCTAGTACTTATTGAAATTGGTTTCCCTTGTTTGGTTAGCTGTGCTTGCGGACTAAATATTCACGTAGCGGACAGTAGATGGGCCGAGAGCTTGATCCAGCAGCACGGACACATATTCACGGAGACTGGAGGCATGGATAGCGGTGGTAAGATGCTGTAAATAAATAAGTAATCAAATGACTTTGCACCGTGTACTGCGCTGTTGCAGGGCGCGGTACCTTTTCCAGGAATTGATAGCCAACTGTGAAGTTAAAAATCAACCAATTACACCGCACTGCATCGTACCAAATAAAAACTGATTACAAAAAGCATACATTTTAATTCAGGAAACCAAATCACACCCTACCAAACACACCCTAAGTGCAGTCTATTTAAATAGTCTTCTTGTTGTATTAAGTATTGACTATGTTGGTTCGGTCCGGCCTGTCCTCGTCGGGGGACCCGGGTTCGAAACCTCCTGTTGAGCATTGTATTTACAATCCCTTGGGTCATCTGGGCTCTGGCACCTGTTTGAGGGAGGGGGGAGACGGATGTCTCTTTCTAACTCAAAAAAATATATATATTGACTATGTTTGTAAACGGATCTAAAATTCATATTAGTGAACTTTTTTATGGAGGGGTGGTGCTATTAGAGAGCATATTGACATATTTGGGATTCGGCAATCTTTTGGCTTGCTTGAGAAAGTTGCAATTCGACAAATTCAGGAAAATTTCAGAATTTTTTTTATTTCGGTCAACTATTTGGGAGTAAAGCAAGCAATGTTCAAATTTTCGTCAAAATTGGCACAATTTCATTAATTATTTCGATGCCGCCAACGATCGGACTAAGATATGGCCTTACATGTCTGTACGTAGGGAATTTCGCCAGAAAAAATTTAATTTCGACGAAAATTTTCGAATTTTGACGAAATTAGGTAAATTTCCATGAAAAAAGGCCCATTTCGTCCGCATTTTGACGAAATTTCGAGAAACACGTCTATTATTTCGAGAAATGGGGTACGATGTCTACATATTTTACTACGTGATTCCTTGGGCTTGTTAGGGGCAATCTAAGTTATGTTTCTTCTCTTCCTAGCCTAATTCTACCTCTCTCCTATTGCTCTCACTTCTATAAAGATCTACAAAGGAAATATTTAAAAATGTGTCTAGGAGTGATATCTATGACTATGATGACCCACTAAATTTCATTTTTGAGGTCACGAGATTTATGTTATAGTGCGCAAAATTAGCATCACTATCGAGATTTTTTGTATGCTATTATCAATCACACCTCTGACTACATGGTTGCCTCCTATAGGCTCTCGCTACAAAAGCACACGACCAAGAACAAAGCTTGAGTTAATCCATTAGTATGCATTTTATCACTTGTAAGCATATGGAGATTAACAGTGAGATGCATCTATGCTTGTATAAAACAAAATAAACATGAGCCTATATGTTGATAGGTATTATCAACAAGGAGGATGACAACCATCATGGTTCAACTAGATGCATAAACCATAGTTGTTTCATGCTTCCTCAATACTCACTCACATACCACTGCAACATTGTTTATGTATTATGTCTGGTCATCCTACCGAGAGGTCCTACCATCCTAGATCATGCTATGTTTCCATAAATTTGTGTCTTTTAAGTCTATATATTGTGCTTGCAAACTATGATGACTTGATTCGTTCATTTCTCCATTTAATTGACCTCAATCTCCATCGAAATGTCCATCGAAATTGTTCAACTTCCTTCACTCACACATGAGGAGCCCCACCCCCTCACATATCCAATATGAAATATTATTGCATATTTGAGTAGATCTACACTAGTAGATTGTTCAGGTAAAATTTAGATAAATAATTCGATCATTTGGTCGTCGAAACGTCGGGAATGCATCTGTCAAAATTTTCGTCAAAATTTGTCGAAATTTCTATTTCTGTGATTACCGAAACGGCGTCGAAATCAGACATTTTCTTCCTTGAAAGCAAGAATAAGTCAGACATACAGGTGTTTACACACACAGGCATACGTATGTATAGGATATAAATATATGCACCTATACATATCTAGATGTATCATGTATGTATGAAACATGGAAGATCCCATTTATATGGAAGAGACGAAGCCTCTTGTTTTGCAAGATGGGAGAGACAAAGCCTTTATAGTTTTAGTGTACTAGAGGAAGAAGGGAATGTGCAATGTTAGAATCAAATAGGACACATCATAAAAGGGTCATGAAATTTTTTGAAAAAAGCTTCACGTGGTAGTTAACTGTGAAAATCGTTGTATATCATAAAAACTTTGTTAAAATCATGAAAAATCGTGCACATATTGTGTGGTTAGTTGTTGCACTTTAAACCCCAAAACTCACTTGTGATGTTTTATCACGATCCTCCATCTACATTTGTCTTACAACGGATATTTTATAGCTCTGATTATTATAATCATTTAAGCTAACATTGCACACAGTATATATTGGAAGTATCAAACAATTGACTTGTATTTACAAGATGCAACGGAAAACTAACTTCAAGAAGATCAAATTTGACTAATAGCCCATGATGACGAGTGTCGAATGCATACAAATAAGATTCAGAAAGGATATGTTGATATAAAGTCTAGTTTATATATTGATTGATCATAAAAACCAAAGGGAAACAACGGGTACTATTATTCACAAATAACAGAGGGTTTTTTTGTTTTGAGTAATTATTCTAAATATTAAAAAATCCTCAATATTACACGTCCACTATTGATATCACCTACACTAAAGTTGATTTTTAGAGGAAATTTACAAAGTCAACTGTCATGCCAAAGCATCTTCTTTTCAATTTGTCAAGTACTTATTTTATAGCTACAACCTTGAAATCCAACAAATTCAATGGCCCTAGGCTACTGCCCCATCAAATATGCAATCATGTGGGAATTACTTAACAGTTATTTTTATGGAAAGTAGTACACGGTGTACATGCTTAGGAGGATACCATACCGTATACAGTATGCGTGATATTTGGGAGTATATGCAGTTTTGAATTTTTTTAATACAGTAATCAACTAATCATATATAATCATGAATAATATAATGATCATATGAAATGTTCTTTATAAATTGTGTGTGCATGGGCGTGTGGGGAATATGTGTGTACATGCATATGTGAAAATATCAAAACATAGACATTAAAATATGAATAGATTTGTGGAAATTTGTTGTGCTATTGCATGTGTATCAAAATGAACACACAAATATATAACTAAATGTACTGAAATGTATATATCTTAAAAAATATATGCATATACGAGTACATAAGTGTTTGCATAACTATTTATGCATCTATGGCTAGGTATAAGTGGTGGGCTTTTCAATAAGCAAGTTTCAATCACCCATGTGATCGCATATGCAGCTCGCCACTTACTACGCCGATTAGCAAGATGTGGTGTGGCTGGGGTGGACACGCTGGTGTAAGTGGTCTTACAAGTAGTTACACGGACAAATTTTCCAAACATTAAACATTTAGCAAATGTCGTAGGTGTATTAACACAAATCCTTCCTCCAAACACATCAACTAGATGAACAAGTAACATGACTTTTATGAATTGCTTGCAGCACTTAGTAATCTCCGCCTATGCTTACGTATGCAAATGTAGCCAGTCCCAAGCCCGGGTAAAGGAGGGTTGGTGGTAGGTTGACAGCTAGCCATAAAAGATTTTACACTTGTTATGACATGGATCCTTATTAAAAACTTGTTGGAGCGTCCCTACCTAACGACGTGTTGCATCAGCACCCGGGTGCAGTGATAAATATACAAGGGGTTAGAAGCAGAGGTAGACCTAAATTAATTTGGAAAGAGTTTATAAAAAGAGATTTATCTTTACATCTTGATCACAGTATGACCCATATAACATAGCTGATTGGGAAAGAAGGATCCATGTAGCCAACCCCAACATGGTTGGGATTGAGGCTTACATGATGATGATGATGATGCTTGGCTCAACAAGAGTTGTCTAGTATTGTTCATCTGCGGTTAAACTATTCTAACATTTTTTTACTAGAAAACCATGTCAGTATTTAAGATTTATTTCTAGTGGGCACAATCGTAGCCAAATTGATTACCTCCTTACAAGGCAGGTGGATCGTAAAGTATGCAAGGACTGTAAAGTGATTCCTGGCGAAGGACTCACGACCCAACATAGGTTGGAGATTTTGGATATTGGCATGAAGATCAATAAAGGCAAACATAACAAAAACCAAGATAGTAGGATCAAGTCGTGGAATCTTAAAGAAGAAAAGAAATTGACTTTTCATGATAAACTCATCAAGGAGGGAATTTGGAACTTGGGGTCTAATGTTAACACTATGTGGCATAACATGAGCTCCTGCATAACAAAAATTGCCAAAGAGATTTTGGGGGAAGTCCAAAGGTTGTGGGTCTCCACAGAATGAGACTTGGTGGTGGAATGATGAAGTACAGAGGGCTATTAAACTGAAAAGGGAGATCTATAGGAGCTTGCCCAAATCTCGAGATCATGCAAGGTTCCAGATATCAAGCAAAGAAAGAAACAAAAAAGGTTGTTCAGGAGGCAAGGTCTAACTATCATCATCATCATCTAAGCCTCACTCCCAACTATTTTGGGGTCGGCTACATGGATCCTTCGTTTCCATTCAGCTCTATCATGGGCCATATTCTGGTTGAGATGTAGAGATTCAAAATCTCTCTTTATAAGCTCATCCCACTTTAATTTAGGTCTTCATCTTCTTCTATTTATTGTGTTTGACTCATCCCATGTTGTTCAGGAGGCAAGGTCTAGATACTTTGATGATATTTATAAGAAGTTGAACACTATCGAAGGGGAAAAAGATATATATAAAATGGCTCATATAAGAGAAAGGAAAGGAAGAAACTTGAGCCTAAGTAAAATGCATCAAGAATGAAAGATGGTAGAGTGTTGGTGAAGGACGACGATATCAAGAACCAATGGAGAAATTACTTCCATAAGCTTTTCAATGGAGATGTTATAAGTAATGGTAGAGACTCGTGTGACATGAATATAAGATATTTTGTTTACACACGACGAGTTCCACTATTTGAGTTCAAGAATGCTCTAAAGAATATAAAAATGAGAAAGGCATGCGGACCAAACAGTATTCTCATTGATGTATGGAAGAGTATGGAGGATAGAGTTGTGGTTAACAAATTTCTTTAACAAGATCATGAAGACCAAGAAGATGTCAGATGAGTGGAGAAATAGTACTATAGTCCCCATCTACAAGAACGAAGGCAACGTTCAGAGTTGCACAAATTATAGAGGTATCAAGTTGAGGAGTCACACAATGAAGCTTTGGGAGAGGATTATTGAGCAGGGCTAAAATCTATAACGCAGATATAAAACAACCAATTTGGTTTCATGCCTGGTAGATCAACAACAGATGCTATTTTTCTGATAAGAAGGCTTATGAAGAAGTATAGAGAAAGCAAAAGAGATCTTCATATATTTTTTATTGATTTGGAAAAGGCTTATGATTGAGTACTCAGGGAAGTGTTGTGGATGGTTTTGAAGAAAAGGGTGTGCCAATCCAATAGATTGACTTGATCGAAGACATGTATGGTAGCTCTACTGCAAGTACGAAGACTCTTACAGGAGAGACATCAACATTTCCTATCACAGTTGGGGTACACCAAGGATCCACACTCATCTCATATCTGTTCGTTCTTGTTATGAATGAGTTGTGGTGTATGTTATTTGTTGATGATATTGTATTGATTGACGAAACTAAAGATGGATTAAATGATAAAGTTGAACTTTGGAGAAAGACAGTGGAATCAAATGGTTAATGATTAGTAGGAGCAAAATTGAGTATATGCATTGGAATTTCAGTCAATCTCGCAATGTGAATTGTGGAGCCAAGTTGGACGGAGTAAATATACCAAAATGTGATATATTTTGTTACTTTGTTATCTTATTCAAATAGATGGGGATGTCCAAAATGATGTTTGCCACAGGATTACTATAGGATGGTTGAAATGGGGCAGTGCAACTAGAGTATTATTTGATTGGAAGATCCCTCTCAGACTAAAAAGCAAGTCTTATAGAACTGCTATACGGCATGGAATAAAATTTCGATTGAAATTTTGTTTTTTTTTTCAAACGGACATCAAAACCTTTGCTCGGACACGAAATGCAGGGAATGGGACGTAATTTTGCAAAAATTTCGAACCTAGGTGCGAAATTTTGCAAAATAGGGTGAAATTTCACAGCAAAAAGGTCAATTTGGGTCGTAATTTCGCGAAACGGTACACAAACACAACTTAAATTTCGAGAAATTTGTTCCTAAGGATGCTAATACTACATCTTGGGTATTTTGGCAATTGTTTTTTAATATCTTGCATCTAAAGCCTATTTTCCTTAATTCTAAGGCATGTTTCTGCTATCTCTAGACCATCTATACATTACCTTCATCAATTTCTACACTTCTATAGAGATACGGAGAAATACTTCGAAAATAACAAAGTTCTCTCTTGGATCTATGCATAAATGTCCCATGTAACCTAGTTAAATGTGAACACTAGACTTATACAACTTGTAGTTCGTAACTTTGTAACTTGTAATTGTAAGTTATACATTCTAAGCCGTAACTTGAAGTTTTTAACAGTCTAACTGTCTAGCAGACTTGCTATTTCTGATCATTTGTGCACTCACTCATCAAGACACGGATCCCACCCTAACCTCTAAACATATAACTTTAATATATAATCTAGTGTATCTTTGTCTAAACATTTTGTATGCAAAATTTCATAATCTAATTCCTTCATTTTGTCATTGAAATTGCCATCGAAATTATGTCAAATTGTTCAGCTTCCTTCACTTACAAATGTGGGAGACCCCCCACCCCACCCCACATATCCAATATGAAATATTATTGCATATTTGAGTAGATCTTGCCGTTTAGATCGTCCTGGTAAATTTTCATAATTTATCTCGCTTTTTTGGTCGTCGAAATCGTTAGGGGCCGTAAATATCAAAATTTTGTGCAAAATTTCGAAAAAAAATTGTTTCTGGGCCATCGGCCACGACATCAAAATCGGACACTTAATCCTATGCTATAGGGCCAGCCATGCTCTATGAGAGCTAATGTTGGGCGATGAGAAACAAGGTATCAACAAGATGAACATGGCTGAAATGTGTATGCTGAGATGGATGTGTGGGAAGACAAGAAAAGATCGCTTGAGAAATGATTATATCAAGAATAGAGTGGAGTGGCGAGCATTGAGGACAAGTTGTGTGAGGGCCGACTCAGATGGTATGGACATGTGCAACGCAGACCAACTAATGCGCCTATACGAAGCAATGCAATTGAGGCAAGCACAATTAATTGAAGAAGAGGAAGGCCTAAATTAACATAGGAAGAGCTTATAAAGAGAGATTTTGAATCTCTACATCTTGACCAAAATATGACCCGTGATAGAGCTGAATGGAAACGAAGGATTCATGTAGCCGACCCCAACATAGTTGGAACTGAGGATGACACGATGATGATGATGATGATGATAGTTGACTCTCCAACAGATATATAATCCAACACTAGACTTTCGCACTAACAAGATGCAAATTGGTTAGGCACTAAACTTAGTCAAAGATTAACAACATTAATATTTAGTCACAACAAAAAACACGAGGAATTTAAGTGATAAAAGCAACTTCAGGATTACTACATATGTTTATTACTCATAGGAGTGTCTATATCATGGTTATTAGAATCCGATCGAATCGGTCGATTCAACCAGTTGAGCCATTGAAATGGACCCTCTACAAGTTTGGTCCTATCCCAAACCCGAAAAAGACGTCTAACCAGTATTAAACTGACAAAAGAACCGACTAAAGTGGTGAACCCGTCTGGTTTCAACCCAACCAGTCGGTTATCTCACATAGCCAATTAAGTGCCATGTGAAGGCACCTATGGCTCAAATCAATGAGGGGGAGGGGAAAAAGACTGACCCTTGCACATCCCCCCCATCTTCTGATGCTTGTCGTTAAGTAGGGAGTTGTTGAAGGCCGCCGCAAGTCTGCCACTTTGCTACTATCATGGAGATGTGATCGTGTTTTGTTGTTGTTGGAGCAACAATCATGCTTCGTTGATGCAAGGACTATTGCCGACGCAGATCCATTGAATACTACCGTCACTACCCAGTATTGTTGTTTTCCTTGTGTTGCAACGCCAAACTCCACCCTAGAGAGCTTCCCCTTCCTTCCCTTTTTCCTTCCCTTCTATTTACCCTTTTTACCCGCTATTAATACCCCTCTTCTTCCTCTGCTACTCCTTGGCCCCTATCCTTATTCCTCCCTGACACCTTGTCATGTGCTTCTTCTACATAATCTCCCAAGTACTCCCATTGGTCTTCTTCTACCCCTTATCGATAACGCCTTCTGTTTCATGTTTCTCCTACTTCATTTATTTAACATGTCTTCTTCTTTATTGACTCATTGACTTCTTGTTGTCATGGTTTTAACAAACGCACCGCGGGGCTTTAGAGGCATACGCCTCGAGACTTAAACCTAAGTCTACCTGTAAGAGGCATGCACCTCAGTTTGTAAGAGGCACTTCAAGGCGCCTAGACATTTGGGAGGCACAAGCCTCAGGTTCTGTCTAAAAAAGACTATATTATCCTATTTTGGGCTTATAGGGCCAAACTAACCCAAAATTATATGTATATAGATATATGTATGTGCATAATTATATATGTGTATGTTTATGTCTATTAACAACTACAGATATGTTACATACTTATTTCATTATATGTTGCATGTATGTACACATACTCTTATGTGTGTATGTATATGCATGTATACTTATGATTATTTTTGTATGTATAGATATGTATCTATACATACGTGTGCATTTGGAATAGTATATACATATAATATGATATATATACATATATCTTTCTAGTTATATATTTGTATATATATATGTGTGTGTGTTTATATGTATATGTATATATTTTTTTAGGTCGACTATATTTATATTATTAATATATGTATTTATTTATATTTTTAACATATATACACATGTATATGTACACTTGGGTACAATCTCAAGCTTACACCTCACCTCACTGAGACGAAAACACATAGATGTGCCTCAAGCACTTTGAAACCTTGCTTGTTGTACACATCTTCTTCCTCCTGTACTACATCTTTCCTAATTAGATAATTTTTCTCAAATTTTCCCCTATCAACCCCCTTGGTCACCCAGCTATCACATTGGTGTAGCAAGTAGCATATGAATGTATTATTATTCATCATCATCATCATTAACTAAGCCTCAAATCCCAACCATGTTGGGGTTGGCTACATGGATCCTTCTTTTTCAATCAGCTCTGTTATGGTTCATACTCTATTCAAGATGTAAAGATTCAAAATCGCTCTTTATAAGCTCTTCCCAAGTTAATTTAGGTCTGCCTTTGCATCTTTTGGTTGTGCCTGACTCAATAACCTTGCTTCAGATAGGTGCATTTGTCGATCAGCGTTGCACATGCCCATACCATCTTAGACGGTCTACACGCAACTTGTATTCGATGCTTACCACCCCCACGTTTTTTCTGATAGTCATTCCTTAAACGATCTTTTCTCGTCTTCCCGCACATCCATCTCAGCATCCGTATTTTGGCCACATTCATCTTGTTGAGACTGTGTTTCTTCATTGCCCAACATTCACTCCCATATAGCATGACATAGCTGTTTTGTAGAACTTACTTTTTAATCTGAGAGGGATCTTCTGGTCACATACTACTCCAGTTGCACTCCTCCACTTCAACCATCATGTTGTGATCTTGTGACAAACATCATCATGAACCTCATCCCCCTTTTCAATAATAGAGCCCAAGTAACGAAACTTATAACATGTTGGTACATTCATTCCATCCAACTTGACCCCACCATTCACAATTCTAAATTGGCTGAAATTGCAATGCATATATTCAATTTTGCTTCTATTGATCATAAGTCCATTGGATTCCAATGTATTTCTCCAAAGCTAAATGTTATCATTTAGTATATCTTTTCTTTCATCAATAAACACAATATCATCAGCAAATAACATGCACGAAGGGATATTATCTTGAACATGCTTTGTCAACTCATCCATAGCAAGAACAAATAGATATGGGCTGAGTGTCGATCCTTGATGTACCCCAACGGTAATAGGAAAAGTTTGTGTCCCGCCTCCAGGAGTCCCAACACTTGCAGTTGAACCATCATAAATGTCTTTATGTCAATGTATTGGATAGGCACACATTTTTTTATGTAAAAACCAAATGAATGCATTGTTCTACAATTTTGTTATTTGGTTTGTTCATGAAATTTTTGTGAAAGGTTGTGCTATTATTCATGTATTGTAACTTTTGTTGGGATATTTTCCGTGAGTATTGACTACATTTATATATTTTAAAATTATTAGTGACATGATGTTAACGCCATCAGCATGATACTAAATGTCGGCAACATTGGGTGAAATTTCATCAATGTTTTCGGTGTTGATAGATGGTGATGAATCAACGTAAACATCCTCATTCCACAATATCTTGACATTTTGTCAAAGTTGTCGACATTTCCACATATGTCAATGAAGTTGGCCCACTTCCATTCAAAAATTCTACAATGTCCTTGACATCAGTCAAAGTCATCGAAGTTGGCAACATTCTTCTGATGTATTGTGGAGTTTGTTGTGTGGGGGAAAAGCGTTGGAGCTTGAGGTAAGGCAATTTTGATGTTGTCTTTTATTATTCTAAGCTAATATTAATATATCGACCCTCTCTCTACTAGATCTACAATAGATTTACACCTATATGTAGTTTGTTTACTGTCATAAACTTTATATATGGAAGAACTTTGTAGTCTAGAGATGACCATAGTTTTCATAACTGAACCGGTGAGCGAACCGGTGAGGCCTCCGGTTCTCAGTTCACTGGTTCAACCGGTGGTCGGACCGGTTCAACCGGTGACGTCAGCAAGACATCATAAATAATAGAATAAATCTAAAATATATGAATGTCATGGCAAAGATAAATATGTGAGACATGGATAAGAGCATAATTTCACACAATAATTAATAGCTTACTACTTTGACTAACTTTCAGCAACTTATACATCAATGCATTCCGCATACTAATATCATACACTACCAAAAGATGTAGTTACAAAATGAATCAAATGATAATACATTGAACCATATTCAACAGTCAATACTAAGAACCATAATTACTGATTAAGAATATATTATCAAATAATCCTATATAGCATTAACCAACCACAACTAAGTAATAGTCATTATGCGCAACAAGGAAATTGGGACACCAAATTGATATAACAGTTAAACAAAGATATTTATTACTGGTTGGGTATAACAATATCATGAAGAATCCATAATAATTAATAGGCCAGCAATCAAATCAGTGATTTATATATAGTGTTACCTTATAGAAAAGCTCAAAATCAAATTGCAATCATATTGGAATTCAAATGAGGGCAGAAGCCAATCAGCAGTACATCCATGAGCTAAAAGCTTCAAATTAAGCTTCAACAGGATCAACAGAAACAACATACTTTCATGATAAGGACGAGGTGGTAGTAAAAAGATTAGAGATAAGAAGAACAATGAAAACAGAAATAGGCAATGGAGGGGTTAGTAGAGAAGGGAAGTCATACAGAAAGGAGGAAGAAGACGTATAAAAGAAAGGTTACAAGAGGCATAGAAGAAGATGAATAAGAGTGAATAAAAGAAAATACGTGAAAGAAGGCAAGGAGCAACAGAAGAAGGGGGGAATGAAGAACCGTAGATGGGAGAAATAGAAAAAGGGGAGGAGTAAACGAAGAGAACTGGAGCAAAAAAAACAGGAGTAGCAGAAGAAGAGGAGAACGAGAGTAGAAGAAAAAGAGGAGCACAAGAAGAGAAGCCGAAGAAGAGGAATCAATGGTACTTGTAGCTGTAGGGAGGATGCACCTACGGCGGTTGTTGCTGCAAGAAGGGGACGCGGAAGCGGAAGGTTTGACGGGAGCTTCCAGAGCCAGCTTTGGTTGCGGCGGCTCGGCGGTGGTGGCAGCTCATTATCGGCGGCGGCGGCCTGGAGCTCTTTTCCAGGGCTTCTCTTCTTCTCCTTCGCTAGGGCAGCAAGCAACGCGGCTCTGGGTGAGGGGTCGGGAGTATCGGGGGGAGGGGGAGGGGTATCGGGGTTTATTTTCCCCTGGAGGCACGCGGGTCAGGCAGCGGTAAGTTAAAAAACCTCCCTAGAAACAACCGACCAGTTACTGGAAACCGGACCGGTTCGCCGATTTACCGGTTCAACCGACCGGTTCGCCGGTTTTAGAGCGGTTATTGCTTATTTTCGGGTCTGGGGCTGGACCGAACCGCTAGGGTGACCGGTTCCCGGTCCAACCGGTTGAACCGGCCGATTCGGTTCGGTTCGGTTCTGACAACTATGGAGATGACCATATATAATCGCGTATTTTTCAACATTTGTAAACCTATATGGATGGCTATATGTAAACATAAATAGTGTTTTTAGCTAGATTTGATGAAATCTATGGATTTCATCAAAAAATGAGTATTTTTTAACTTAATCTTTGTCGAAGTGGTGTCAAAGTTTGGTTGTAAAATTCTGGAAGTTGCCTTGACATTTCCACAAACTTCCATGTCCACACCTGTCGAAGTCGGCTCAAAGTCGAAGTCTTGTTCCATGGTCACCAATTGAACTGTCATACCACTGGTTGGACCAGTGAACCGAAAAGCAAATGCCTCATCTGTTCGTTGACTGGTTCAAGTCTGACAGCCTTGTTGTATATGTTTATTACTCCAGGAAGTGTCTACATAGTATCCTTGTTATAGAACAATAAGTCCACACGAAAAAAAGATAAATGGTACAGTATACTGGTCTTTTATGATGGCCTTGTATTGACTGTTAAGTCCAATGACAATAAAAAGAATCATAAACTAGTGTCATCTTTATTAATGGCATGTTCCTATCGAACTATCAATTCCATCAAACCTTTGATGAGCACTCATATACTTGAGGCCCCTTCAAAAATTACCTACCAAAACTATGAACAACCAGAAGTGATTTCAACTACCAAGTTGCGACACTATGAAGACAAAATGCTAGCATAGTTAATCACTTGGTCTGAGGAACATATTCAAGAGAATTGCAAGGCCAATTCCATGAATAGGTTTTCCGATTTTCTATAAGATTCTACTCTTAAGTCTTGACATCAATTTTCCATGGTAACTTACTTCCATTCATGATGCCGTGACTAGGGAGTGACTACAATCAAAACAAGAATATCATTTCAGAACTTTTACTGACCCTTGTTTTCTTGTTATGCAAGGCTTTTACACCTAAACCAGAGACCAAGTCAGCAATAGAAATTTATTTCGACGGGAAAGAGAATGAATGGAACCATGTTTAAACACATGTGTTTTCTGCGGGAGTGGACCAACAGTTCAAATAACAATGTTTCATGAACAAGGGTACAACCAAAACTTGTCAAAGTGTGTGTTAGCACGCCTTGTTAAGTCCCTTATACTAAAGAAACACAAGCAACTTTTCCCTGGCAGACTTCTTGACTTCATTGTCACTCCGTGTCTTATTGATCATTAATAGGTGTTTACGTTCCAAACATTAAATAAATAATTATGTCAGGGTCAGGTGTGTGTACCATTATTACTGAGAACTAACACAGTTGGTAGCCATTTGTGGGTTAAACTTTTGTTTGTGTTTTTTTTCTCTTGAGGGGTGGGTACGTGTCTGGGTCCTTTAAGGAGACGCCTAGGGCCTTTTTAGGCCCAAATTAATTCAAGGAAATCAGAATGATTTAGGTCTGAATTAGGCTGAAAGGGGATTAACGTAGGATATTTTAGGGTAGAAACAAGTCTGATCTAATCCAAATTAGGTCTGTTTTGATCATTAAGACTGATGTGGTCAAAGTAGGTCTCAATTCAAAAACAATTGGGTCTAATTTAGCCAGATTTAGTATTGTTTAGGATAGTTTAGGGGAAATTTGGGGGAGCCGGGTCTGATTGGATCATGCTACTCCAAACAAGATACGGTTTAGGGTAAGTTAGTATAATTAGGTCGCATAGGGTATAATCTAGGCCAATTAGGTAAAAGTTTGGCCAAGTTGGGGTTGATCATACCGATTGGATCATGCTACTCCAAACAAGATACGGTTTAGGGTAAGTTAGTATAATTAGGTCGCATAGGGTATAATCTAGGCCAATTAGGTAAAAGTTTGGCCAAGTTGGGGTTGATCATACCTTACATGAACTTTCGTGAAATTAACTAGGCAATGCTCTTGAAGCAGTTGTTGCTTCCGTTTCTCATAACTCTGACAGTCATTAATATTTGATCGGCTTTTGAGACCAATATTACTATCCTATGTAGAGAGTAATGAAATGTGGCATACAATCATACATAGCAGCAAATCTGAAAAATATTCAACATTGACAATGTGCCAATAACCAGTGCATCATCATCATAGCTACATGTGCATAAACTAGAACCAGCATACTACAAAATCCAAGACCAGATGATTAAAGATAAATACAAAGATTTTTACTTTTTACTTGGTATTTCGATCAGAAGTATTATAAATGGACTCAAGAGTCAGAGACATAAAGGTGAGTTCTTGATGAGCATGTATGAAAGTTTCTGTTGTGAACAAATCTAGAAGATATCCACCCATAGAATAAATCCTACCTTGTATAGCTCTTCGTCAAATTGAGATAACTGGGCGCATCTTCCCATTATATCCTTTCTCATGAAAAATGGGGTATACATTTCTACATACTTCCTCTTGGCTAGAAAATCCAGTCCATACAAAACCAAGGCAACATTGAGGCGTGCTCCTGCACCCTTCAAGTAAAAACCTCTCCCTCCCGCAACATTAGCTCCTGGACATGGGAAAAAATTGCATGAATAACTCAACAGATGCCATAGTTATAGTACCTCGTAAAAGATGGGCTACAATAATCACGGCATAAAACCAGTCATTTCTAATGACTTCAGGCTTCATGCGCATTCAGAACATACTCGGAAAGGCATGCCATATGCAATATATTGCTAGCAGAGGGGGAAGGGTTACAAAAGAAAGAAA
Source organism: Alisma plantago-aquatica (assembly GCA_963693085.1). NCBI lineage: Eukaryota > Viridiplantae > Streptophyta > Magnoliopsida > Alismatales > Alismataceae > Alisma > Alisma plantago-aquatica. Next base: position 285,575,093 of record OY856415.1, on the reverse strand, counting down.
GCCAAAGCGCCACACTTGGAAAGCTCAATAATAGTCTTCTAAGCTGGAAGCTTGCCAAATAGACTACTGGTTAATCCTACAGTTCATAATAGCAGAGTCTCGGATAGGAAGGCTAAGTAACTTCGCTAAAATCAACGGTTTGGAGGGAGTTTACCATTTCCCTTTTAGTGAATAAGCCATCCTTTATTAACGATTCATATCATATGCAATCAAGAGTATTATACTACCAGGACGGTATTTGATTAGTAACTTCGCTTAAATAGGAAACCCAAGTACCACTTAATGTCAAACAACAAAAACAACCTGCATTAGAATGAAAGACCTCTGCCATGGTTAATGTAGGCCACATGATAGCATATGCCAGCAGTAAAAGCACAATAGGGATGGTAAATGCACAATCTCAAATTACCCTTGACAAGGTCGACAATGCCGAGCATCTCTACAAGATCAACGTGACTCTTTAAGCCTTCCTCCATTCTTCTCTCCCCCCAGGTGCGCTCAACCTTGTTATCCGCCTAGAACAGGGAGTCAGCCAATCAAATCAGCGGTACTCAAACTCGAATTTTGCAAGGCAAGCAAAAACCAGATGCCACCACGGCACCACTTTCATGCAGCATTTGAACGTGAGGGGGAAAGAGAGCTCAAGAAAAAGGCAAAACCGACCTCGTCATTGCTGATTGGAACAGAGTCGTGCACGAGGTTCCCGACGGTGTTGAGCACAGCATCGAGCGCGGCCTTGGCCTCGAGCACCTCAGCGTCTTTGTCGACGATGGCGCGCTTCTTCTCATCCGTGCTCTTGATCAGCTCTGACGCGTCCCCACCTGACTGCAAAACAGGAAAACAGTTCGCTTTAAGACTGATTGATTGATGGAATGAGTACGGCGGGGGAAGTTGAGATAGATCCGAGGAGTCAGGCAAGAGGGGCACTGGGACGCAATGTCAGGCTTGCTGCGTACTCACCGCCTTGATTTTGCCAACGGACTTGGAGATGGCATTGAGCTCCTTGCGGAGGTTCTCTTTCTCGAACTGGCCTGTCCATTGAAATCACATTACCTCAAAAGCGTCAGTTCGACAAATTTCAGTCAACGGCAGCGACCAAGCGCCCGGCGGTCGATTAAGGTCAAAGACATGAGAGAATGATGAAGGAGGCGGGGCTCGAGTTGGCAATTGAGAAAGAGATGCATAGAGTTTCTTACGTTGTCGCCATTCCTTGTCCAGGCGGATAACCTCGTCTACGATCTCGACGCTCGCGAATCGACGGCGCTGTGACTCCCTGATGCGCTCCGGATCGTTGCCCTTCTCCGCCCGGAAGAGGTTAATGTCAAGCATTGTCGACGAGAAAGGAAGCCGAAGGACAAAGGGGAAGCAGGATCGAGCTACGGACGAGGAGATGGCCTAAACCCTACCCGCTTCTTCCGAGCAGGCTTATATTCACAGTTTCCACTTGCGCCGCAAGGAAAGAAATGGAAGGGCTACGCTACCACTGGCGCACTACCGCGTAGACGAACCAGCATCTGCCCTTCGAGCCGCACGCATTTGGGCTGATCTTGGGCCGGGGTGTACGGGTCACTCTAGGCCTGGATCAAGATTCACGAAAGTCAATGGCCAATTAAACTGCGGTCCTTGACTTGTTGACACAATTGCTGATATAGTATGAATATAATGATATATCTATTGTAAGAAGTGTGTGACATGTCCACAGGATGATTCTATTTCCTCCCTCTCCCCTCATATTGTCTCCCTCTTCCATGTCATAGCAGGATGTACAAGTCTGTTGAGGATCTCCTCCAACCATAATCATTTTGCCCAACTACGTGGTTGTCAATGACCACGAAAGTCAATGGCCAATTAAACTGCGGTCCTTGACTTGTTGACACAATTGCTGATATGGTATGAATATAATGATATATCTATTGCAAGAAGTGTGTGACATGTCCACAGGATGATTCAATTTCCTCCCTCCCCCCTCATATTGCCTCCCTCCTCCATGTCATAGCAGGATGTACAATTGTGTTGAGGTTCTCCTCCGGCCATAATCATTTTTCCCAACTACGTGGTTGTCAATGACCACGAAAGTCAATGGCCAATTAAACTGGGTCCTAGACTTGTTGACACAATTGTTGATATGGTATGAATATAATGATATATCTATTGCAAGAAGTGTGTGACATGTCCACAGGATGATTCTATTTCCTCCCTCCCCCCTCATATTGCCTCCCTCCATGTCATAGCAGAATGTAAAATTGTGGTGAGGATCTCCTCCAGCCATAATCATTTTTCCCAACTACGTGGTTATCAATGACTTTGTCATTAAACTTGGCAATCATTTTTGTATGAAATGATAAAAGTAGATGATGAAGAGCCTCAATATTGTAGAGTAGCAGCGGAAGAACCACCATTCTTTGTAGACATGTCTATGAAGGAAACACCTCTTCTAACCAAACTTGAATTGTAGTCCTATGAATAGACATGGATAGTTTCAAAAGGTGCTAGTCAAGATCTTCCTCCTTCGATAGTAGTGTTGAGTAATCAATGCATTGTCACAGACATGTAATTAGCTTTAAAAAAAGTTCACTTTTAATATGTGAAGTACAAGCAAACATTATCAGGGATTTTGGTACATATAAATCATTGTCATGCATGAAAATTACTTAAATGACAAACAACGAACCTATGATGATGATGAGATTTTTATTAATAGGACATAAAGGATCCAAATGTAGAGATATTCTTGTGAAAAAAATATTTGTATGTATGTCTAGAGAGTCAATCATATGATGATTGTGATGGCATAACATGTAAATGATTTGACTAATAATAAAGGCAAGCTTACAATTTATTTTGTTGAATTTGGTTATGAGATGATGATGATGTAACATTATAAATGTCTAGAGAATTATATTACTCCATGATGTATGTATTCAAGTTACTACCCTTGTGGATGAGATCATACGGATGTTAAGAGTAAATATACATATTCTCATTATGTTTGTGATCAGTTGTTATTGTGGAAGGTTGATAGACAGCAATGACACATAAGATCAGAGTGTGAGTTGGTTGATGACTAAATCACATTAGTCATGATGTGGCAATATCAAACCAAGCACACAGATACATGTTAGAGAATAGTGTATCAGACATACCCATTTTGAGACTGACCCATATCATAGTGGTGGTGGTGATTGTGCTTCTTAGACCTAAAATCATTGCACTCATTATATGCCGTTGGGTACACTTTGACACAATCAAACGCAATCCTGAAACATTAGTTGTTATAACGGTGATGATAGGGTAACTTTGACACATGGGGACTAACTGGGTGATAAAGATGGGATTTGTCCCTCCTACATGAGCATGATATATAAGGCCTCTTGATTAGCGAGACTGAGAAAAGTATGGCCATACACATGTGAGTAAATATGTGATATTGAGCTTACATATATCTCGTGTAGTCTGCTCTGATTCAAGGAACAAGATTGAATAATAATGAGGATGACTGCTCCATGCCTCTAGTTAAATCGGGATATCAGTAACAAAGGATCTATACAAACACTGCAACACCATACACAGATTGTAGGTTGAAACTGCTCCCCAACTTTCCATTAACTTGGGTAGCAATGATGTGCGACTAGGCACCATTGTTTGCTTGTGATGTCATAAGTTGTCATAGACATTCACTGCTAAGGTGATATGGGATACACGCATAGAAACTCACCTAGAAGAGGAGTTTAGATCTTGAATGACAATTGAATTAAGTAGTAAAATATTCAGGTATTTGATTCACGCAACAAACAACCTGACAACACTGCCAAACGGCCATCTCAAGGGTTGAGATGGGTGTCTGGAGAGTGCCAAACGACTGTCTCAAGTGTTAAGACGAAAGTCTGGAGAGTCGGGGTTGATTTGAGTTGAAATTGGCTATGAAGCGAACCGACCCAATCAGATGGCTCGACTCGGGCCACCAGACGACCGTCTAGGTGACTGAGACGGCTGTCTCGCATGGACGAGATGGTCCAGATCGGTCAAGGGAAGGTTCTAAACATTTCCCTATCCATTTCTCTTATACATTACTTGTTGTGCGAGGAAATCAATGTCCAACATTTATGGAAATTGAATTGCCAATTTTGTGTAAAAGTAGAAAGTGTAAAATGACCGTCTCATGTCCCAACGATAGTCTCGGTTGTCGTAGTTTGCAAAACTTCCAAAATTGTTGTAAAAATTTAAGATCTTTTTATCCCTTCCATTCCCGCATAGACTGGGAACGCTGACCCTGGCTGTAAGAACCCATTACACTAAACAAGATTACTCAAAACACAAAACACGATTACACATCAATTAATCACAAACCCAGAAAATAAGGTAAATTAATACCGATTTCAACATTTCCCAATTGCTCAGAAACATTTATATAAAACCTTGCAACTTGTTGTATTTCATATAATGCTCAATATCCTTTAAAACTGCTCTTCAGCCTCAGCTACATCATAAACTTTACAAATGAACACTATCCACATATACAAACATCAACATGATATTAAAAGCTCGATTCAATCGAAACATTGTATACAAACTTTTCACCCAGACCCGAGAGCACAGAAATGAGTCTAGGACACACTAGACAACTAAACTACCACCTCTAGGGTCCATCATATCAGTTACTCATTGTTTCCATGGTCTTCTCTGCTACTAATGATCACCTAAAAAATTGTGGTGACCCACAAGGTGAGACCCAGTCCCAACGAGATATATAACTCTCCCCAACTGTTATTGGTTACAACATATTAATTAATAGTAAATAAACCGAGCAATTAGGGTATTGAATAAGCAATATGAGCAAGTTGAATAGTTTAATCATATTAAGCAAATAATCGTTAACATCAAGTATGATTATCAATGTATATACAAGTAACAAATAAATCCATTATCTTCTATAAAATATCTACTCATATTTCATAAGATTGCATCTAATAACAATCATCATCATTAGTTTGATTGTCATCATATACCATGCTAACAACAGAAGCAAGCTAGTAGCCTAAGCATCTCTAACATCATGAATATGTCTAGTAGCATAACATGGCTATCAATATTGGCATGTTTAACAAAGTGAACAAATCTACATCATAAGTAGAGCTAACATCATAAACACAACTAGTTGCATAAGATCTCCTAGTCCTTTGCTTGTCCTTTTGTTCTTCAATTGTTCTAAAACATGCGGACATCGCGTCCCCAGCCATGCATTGGGAAAATAACTGGTGTTAGAGTAAGTGGCATGAGTATTCTAAAATATACATTGCTAAAGAACTGAAATTGGATTTTATAAACATAAAGCTAACATCAAGCTTTGAGTAAAATCGGTAACATATTCTCTCTTATTACTTAATCTAAATTTGTATCTTTCTATATTATCTTTCTCTGGAGACATGTACCCTGGTACATGGATCTCAAGATCTGCACCACAGTGCATGGGTCATAGTTATCTTATCTATTTCCCTCTCATCATACTTATGGATGATATTATGGGCATGCTAGCCTAAGGTATCTTTTACTTACAAATTTTATCTGATTGTGGCCACCATTATACAATAAGTCCTCCTAAATTGGCGTATATATGCCCTGAATTGGTACCGAAGTACTCTGAAATGGCACTACATGCCCTAAATGACACCGAGGTGTCTCTGAATTGGCATGGCTACGCCCTGAATTGGAGTAAACACTCCTCTAAATTGGCAACAGATGCCTCTGAATCGTCCCAGGACTACTGAATGAGGACTTATCATATATTGTCTTATGTGAATATTTCAACTTATTTATCTTAAGTCTAAACTTTCTTAATTCTTATTCTAAACTGAATAAATAGTGATTGCTTTACTGAATTCTGAATCTGAACTTATCTTATATTAAAACTGGATATTGATAATTGAACTTATCAAAAACTGATTATTGAGTATTGAGCATGTATTGAATTCTAAATCTAAATCTAAATTGAATCTATTATTCTTAAGTGATAAACTAAATCTACAACTGAATGTGAATATGGAACTCAATTACTTCATAGTTGAGATTGGGTCTAAAACCCTTATCACGTATCTTTATTTAGTATATGGCTACTCACACACTGAGTAATCTAAGTCTGAATCTAAATCTAATGTCCTTGTTATCTAGATACATCTTAATTTGAAACTCTGGTTTATTAGAATGGCCTCATTGATAATAATTATATGACAACTGAGTCTAGAGGCCTAGGAAAAAGGATCTGAATTACATATAGAAAGACTAAGCATACAGAGTACCTTAAGCCAAGTTATGAAAGTAGTTTAAGTACAAAATATCTAAAAATATGAATTTTGACAAGATGATTTAGCCTTTATAAAATCTTATTAAATCTGATCTTACCCTGAATCTTAATATTTACATATGAGCCTACACCTTACAACTACCCTGAATCTTAATATTTACATATGAGCCTACACCTTACAACTTAAACCTTAAAATAGCAATCTTATATAATCTTATCTTGAAACATAATCATAGATTAGTGCATCATAATTTATATTATCATCATAAGTCAATTAACAACACATTCTAATCTCAATAGTACATTTATCTTTAAAATTGGATCATGTCTTAATATGTTCAAAACTTGTATTCTGACCTTGTACTTAACTTAAAGATATTACTTATTCTATAGAATCTGATTAACTGCTTCGTTCTTGGATCTCTATATATAAGGAAACATGATTCTAATTGAAATCCTAATACATGGCTATATCCATATATATGATAAATCCTTACAACATACTTGAACTTAAAATCTCAATATAAAGTTATCCCAAATCATTAACTAACTATGACTATATTACTTTCTTATCTTATATTAAAATCTTTTTCATTAATTTAAATCATTTCTAAGAAATTGTGTCGGAACATGATTTGTTATTCTACTCATGGACATGGCTCATGAATCACAAACATTGCAGGCAACATATCTCTATGTGGGATTTTGGGCATACAAATTTACATAATCATATAACCATGAGGAAAATCTCATAACATTAAAATCTTCTAACATTGAACAACATAAATCATGAAAGTCTTATTAAATATACTTGTAAACATGGTGACTTGAAATATGAGTACTCATGGGCATGAACCACTTACCTGTGTCAGAGAGTATAAAATCTTCACCTTGGATTCCTCTAGTCAGGTCTAAATCCTAAAAAGACATTACTTATCATTAAAATCCATCTGAATCGATTTATCATTACTCATAATTCCCACAACTCAAAGTGGTTAACTTCTAGAGTTTCTCCTTAAGGTATTCATATATACTCAAATAATCTTCTAGGTTCATCCTTATCCCTTAATCACACCCTACATAATCTTATGGCATGTATAAAAGTATACCCAAAATGTCATATAAGAACAATCAAATCTCCAAATCATCAGTCCTCCTTGCATCATACCTTAAAACTTGTATTGTAATGCTTCCTTGAATTTGAAAGATGAGTTTCACACCTATCATATTGATTAAACAAAGTATCAACAGATATGCACATAATCCTCCTATCTAACCTTTCCTCAAATTAAATTACCTTATATAAATCATTTAAGAGTCCAGAACCTCCTTCAATATGTTCTTCATATCTCAAGCTTTCCAACGATCCCTTAAACACCTTATTCTAACAACCGGATCAAACTTTATTAATTCCTAAAAATTTATAAACAAACTAAGATTTGATCATTCAGATTACCTTGATATTGTCTACCTTTCTGGCTAAATGGACCTAATGGACGGTGGCCCAACAAGGAGGATCGGGTGACCCTGTCCTCTCCTTCTCTCACAGGGTGAAACACATGTGCGATGCCTCTGTTCTACCATATAAATAGAGTGTCGCCGTCAGGCCTCCTCTCCAACCAGGTTTGGCCATCAACAATCGATCGAGCGGCCATCTTAGTCAGTGCCGCCACTGAGACTCCACCTTGACGACGAGACATACATGAACATGAAGCCCAAGTTGTTGGGCTCTCACTTGCACGACCTGATTGGAGGTGTCGCCTCCCCTGTTTATGTAGCATGAACAGGGCAGACTGCCCAGGTAGTCTCTGCGATCTACCTTCTTTGTAGAAGTCATAGTTCGATCAGAGGATGACTCCTAGTATGGTCGCGGCCTCTCCCTCACCTTTCTCGGTTGTTTTTATGGAACCAAGAGGTGCCCTAGGGGTTTTGCACCCCCCCCGGAAGCCACTGCATCTGAGTTATGAGTGTCGCCATCCACAGATTCTTCCCTATGTCTAGTCGCTTCTTCTAAGCCTTCTCTTAAGCAATCCCTAATTGACCTTGCCCTATGCCACTATTCTACATGTGTGGATTTTATAAACTTTGTTCTTTCTCAGTCTTAGGATGAGATGTGATCTGTATTTGGAATGTGCCTGAGTCTTGAATGAATGAGGATCTTGAGACTTCATTTCCTTTTTATTAAATCACTGCCCATCCAGTGAACCAACATGTTAAATGGAGCCAATCCATGAAGTAATGGTTCGATGTCAAAATACTTGGTTTAGAGACTAAAATACTACACATACTATGTTGCAAGTTTATTTTAAAATTTCTACAGGGAACTACCTAATATCGATTGGTCCCAATGTTCAATTAGAGGGTCTAAAACAATACTATGTGGAAAATTTCCAAAATTGAGGATCGAATGATGAATTTTTACTAAGGTATGTTTAGTATTGCTTATGTACATTTAATGACTTACGACTGATGCCAGGTGATATGACTTTCCATTAAAGGTCACTTGGGTTTACCTTAGTTGTGAATCTATTTGATGAACTTTGGCCAATAAGAGTTTATATGGTGATGAAGCTATGTTAAGGAGAGAGGAAGTAAATTCTATTAAAGCTTTGGTTTATTTGAATATTCATCAAGTATAAAGGACATTTATGACATCATTATTAAAAAGGGAAAGAGAGAAATCATGTTACTCATATATTGTCATATTTATTATGTAGATTATGAATCCAAGATTATATTCCTCTTTTGGAGTCATTTATTATTTTATTTGATATTTTGGGAAATCACAGATCTTCTCTATCCAAAATAAATTAAATTAATTATTATTATGTGAATAATGTGAAACTTGACTCCTAAGGCAACTGGGACCCAAGTAACACAATTTTTAACTTAGATTCCACTTTTGGGATTCCTTTTAAGGAATTATGTCATAATTAATATTTGTGGCCATTAGTATCACATTATTACTTAGGTTATCATATTATTTCACTATTATTATTATTTCTCATTCAATGATGTTAACATTATCTCCAAGAGAATTATGTATGATTATTTGCACAAAATTTTATATTATCTTATGTGACATATTTTGTGTCTATTATTGATTTAAGACTAATGTGAGAACATTAGGTTACATTGGGGTGATTTATGCATGCATTAGCTCATTAGAGTTATACTAAACATCATTTAAATCTATCATTAACCTTGTTTGAATATGCTCAAAAGGTCAAAGTTCTAGGGTAGGGTCCAAAATATAGTATGTCACATCACTCCACCCCTTAAAGGGATTTCTTCCTCAAAATCTATTGATCCAAACATCAACAACCAAACCCATTAAAAGGTTCAACCTAACAAGTCAAACTAATCAACATTCAGGGTTACCCACATATCTTCTAGTTGTGAAAGTTTTAGAGATTTATGTTATTCATGTATCCAACTAAAAGTCATACCATCTAGGGTTGATATTTAGGTCCTTGTGTCTCTAACCTAAAAACCCTACATAAACATCCAAAAGTCATAGGGCACAAAGGGTGGGTACACTACACCTTTATATAATCCATACATTCCTAGTCACTACATCAAAACTATGGTTAGGATTCTATTCCATCTATTTCTAGGATTTGACTATCCATACGTTAGAGAATTCTTCATTGTGACTTAGTTCAAGAAAACTTCGATGAAATCTAGAAATTTTATGTATGTATAGTTATATAACAAAAATAATTTTTGAAGATAAGCAACGTTATGATGTAAAACAAATAAGTTGACCAAAATTCAATGTATGAACCAAGTCACAATATATCCATAACAAGAACTCTTCATCCTACTACCTCTTCAACCTAATTGCATCATCAAGTCAAAACCTCATAGCATCAAGTGATACAAATCATAATCAATCTATATGATAGGGTAAGATCTCCTAAAACCTCATCACATATTCAAAATAGATCAATTCTAGGGTGAACATCTCACCTAGAGGGCAACTATACAAGGTAGGGGTTCTAATTAGGGAGACAAAATTGAAATAGTCAGATTTTGACTACCATGGGCTCTAATACCATGTTGTAAGGAGTGGGGTCCCAGAGAGGAACCACTCCCTACTAAAATAAAAAGCAACATCCCTAACCAAACACCAACAAGTCATATTTAATGTGTTGGATATGAATTTGTCATTAATTTTACATGTTGGAATTGTTTGTACAATTATTTAATATTTTGAAGATTCTACACACTTTCTCTCTTCTGATTTCACCTTTTAATCAAACATCTTCCAAATTAGATGAAAATTTACCCAAAGGATATATTTGTTATGTAGATTACAAATCCAATATTATTTTCCTCTTTTGGATTCATTTATTATTTTATTTGATATTTTGGAGAAATCACAAATCTTCTCTATCCAAAATAAATTAAATTAATTATTATGTGAATAATGTGAGACTTGACTCCCAAGGCAACTGGGACCCAAGGAACATGATTTTTAACTTAGATTCCACGTTTGGGATTCCTTTTAATGAATTATGTCATAATTAATATTTGTGGCCATTAATATCACATTATTACTTAGGTTATCATGTTATTTCACTATTATTATTTCTCATCCAATTATGTTAACATTATCTCCAAGAGAATTATGTATGATTATTTGCACGAAATTTTATATTATCTTATGTGACATATTTTATGTGTCTGTTATTGATTTAAGACTAATGTGAGAACATTAGGTTACATTAGGGTGCTTTACGCATGCATTAGCTCATTAGAGTTATACTAAACATCATTTAGATCTATCCTTAACCTTGTTTGGCTATGCTCAAAAGGTCAAATTTCTAAGGTAGAGTTTAAGATCTAGTATTTTACACAAATCAACAAAGCCATCTCCAAGTAAAGCTAGAATCACCACGGCCGTGCCACTCAAAATGGTCATGGTGAACTGACCCAGAACGACCGTGCCACCTTGCACGGTCATGTGACAGTAGATGCAAAATGATAATAGAACCAAGAATGGGATGTGCATTTTAAGCCACCATGGTCGTGGTGACCACCACGGCCGTGCTACCCTAGCACCTTCAGTACAAAATCCACCAAGTCCTGTGATTTTTCCCCATTTCTCACCAGGGTCGTTCACATCACCACAATCGTTCTCACCCATGCTACACAACACGACCGTGCTACTCACAAAAACTTAACTATTTTTGCAGTGCATTTCCCATACTACCCCTACTTGACCTAGTGCGCCCCCCACACCTATATAAGTGGCGGCTCCATCACGAGGTTAGCTACCTTCTACCACCTCTTAGCTCACCATTTTTGCCTCTTACCCATTCCATTCCATTTCCACCTCCATTTCACCTTTTCTACCACCAAAACCCTAGTTTCCTCTTATTTCCACCCATTTCCACCATCATCCCATGTCCTTGCACCTTGGAGGAGAGAGGAGGACACCCTACAGTAGCTGAAGTGGAGTAATTCTTCATCTACACCGAGATCCATGGCTTCCTCTACCTCATTCTCCCTTATTTTTGTATTTTATTATTGTTATGAGTAGCTAGGCCCCTTGGGTGGGTTGTTTGGGGTGTAAATGTTACTTTCATACCATGTTGGGGGGGGGAATATGTAAACATTGTAATTTTATTTACTAATTATTATGTTCTGTTTCTATCTCACTCTTCATAAATTGCTTATAGGTTTGTGCTTGAAATCACCTAGGAAATTAGGGAAATTGATTATATGTGTGGATTTTGGGATTTGCTCCAAGGTCCAATTCTTGGATCCCTAGCTAGCTACCCATCCTCCTACATCCTGATCAATTCTCCTAACCCTAGTTGAGATATCTAAGTAGCTATTGTAGATGAATTAGGTGTGCTTAGCATGGAGCTTTCTCAAGGCTAGAATGTGAGTGATGGGAGGCCTAAAACCTCACTTCCAGTCCCATTACTAACCTCAACCCCTAATCATCCTAAAATCATCTAACCTAGAAATCTAGGCTTGTTTAGACTCTAATTGATTTACACCTAAACCCTAACCAAATTGAGCCTCATAAGGGTAGTAGGGAGTGTTAGGGACTAGTTCCCCGATACACAACCTAGTGTATCCATGGCCAGTTAGTAGCTTAGGCTAATTCACTAGAGTTTAGCTTGTTGTTTGTTTTGATAATCTAAATGGAATCATAATGTTCATATGTCACACCCAACTTAATTGATAAGTGCATCCCCTAAACAACCCATGTTTCCCTTTATTGCTTTAAACCCTAATTTCCATCTTGCTTATCTAGTATTAGCTTAATTATCTCTTTTCTTGCTTATATAGCTTCTTGCCTTGCTCTTGCCTTGTTCTTGCTAGTTTATATCTTTAATTGCTCTTTTGCTATGTTTGCTAGTCTAATGTAGTTTAATTCTCTCTTGCTTGCCTTAGTGTAGATTGTTCTTTTCTTGCCTTGCCTTGTCTTTTCGTGCTCGTTAGAAGTAATTTTCTAGGGTTAACTTAGAATTTATTCTTGCTTGCTTTCCTTTACTTACTTTCTTTCTCAACCTAGCATAATCAATCACCTTTAAACCCTTAACCCTAGACTCTGCAGTAGGGACCTAGTACTAAAAACTAACCTAGATCTAGTGCCCCCTTTTCTCCCCGAGGATCGACCCTCTGCACTTGTGGGTGTAGTGTTTTAGTTTGTGTGAGTGTGTTGAGTTTAGGTCATTATAAATTTTGAAAGTTTAATCCACTGTGCGCTTCTATCCACGGGGTTGCATCTATTCAAACTCCAATTGAGTAGTGTGCAACGTCATTGGTAGGAGTGCACCAACCTTTCTAGCAGTGTTTTCGGGGAGAAAGGCGCTCTGTCTAGCTAGTTATTTTTGCTTTGAATTTTCCTACTACTCTCATCATTGCTATTATTTATTCTTTATTCTTTGTATTCTTTGTGCATATTGGTTTACTAACTTGTCGTCTCTTTTTTTATGCTTTTTGCATGTTACAAGCCACTCAGAGAAGACAAGATGGAAGGCCAGAATGCACCCCACAAGCCACTTCAAGATTACTTCATGCCTAGCAACTATAAGTCGTCAATTTCTAACAGGGTTGATCAACTAATAGGGGAGAAATTCTCCATCCCACCAGGTCTTCTTGGGCTCTTGCGCATCTTCTATGGCTCAAATAGTGAGAAAACCTACAAGCACTTGGACTCCTTTCTTAGAGTATGCTCCACGTTCAGGACACCGACGACTAGTTATGACACGATCCAGTTAACCTTGTTTTCATTTTCCCTCAAAGATAAAGCCAAATATTGGTATGACTCAAGAAGGGACATCATGAGTTGGGAAGTGATGAAGAATGCATTTTGAGGCAATTCTACTCTATAGCAAGGTTAACATAAATGCGGCATGTCGTGACATGTTTTAGTCAAATGGGCAATGAGCAGTTTCATAATGCATGGGAGAGGTTTAAGAAGATATTGAGAGAGTGGCCACACCATGATATCCCTTTGTGGAAGCTAGTTCAATCCTTTTACTCCAGTCTATTGCTAAAGAGCCAAACCTCAGTGGACTCCAGTTGAGGAGGAGTTTTCATGGTTAGGCCACCTGAGGAGATATGGCCCTTGTGTGAGTATATGGTTGAAGGTTCAATAATTTGAGATTCTAGCATGATGAATGATGGTGGCTATGCCTTTGATATGACATCTCCGACTCATTATGACTTAAGCCCATAAGTGATGAAGATTCTTGGTAATATGTTGAGCTTCATGGAGAACTAGGTGACAAATGTTCCTTGAGCTCTATAGTGAAGAAAATAAGACACCTCACTCCTATAGCTACGAAGAACCACAAAGTCTAAGATATAGCTCAAGGTTTGAGGAAGAGGTTCTCTCTAGGTCAAAGAACATTTATGACATACAAATGAATGTGACAAGTCTTGAGGGGAGGATAGAGCATCTATCCTCCATAATTACTCTCCAAGAAGAAAAATTGTCTTCAAAACCCATCTTGAGTTTCAGTGAAGAAAGTGGACCAATGCCCTCTTCACAAGTTTTGTATAGTCCACCTCCCATGCAAGTGCAACTCATATACCATTTCCAAGGCAATCCCAAGCATTATACACCACCTCCCCTCCATCACCACCATTTTTCCAACAATTCACCTTCCAACCTCAATTCTCCCCTCCACCTCAATTTCAACACAAAGTGTCATCTCCACCTCCTCCACAGCCACAACTAGCTCCCCCTCTCCACCATGAGCAAGGAAGTGTCGTGACAGTTTGAAGGAGTGGTAAATCTCTTGAGCAGCCTGCTAGTCAAAGAAAGGTTGATAAAGCAAAGCAAAGGTAGCCAAATGGTGATACTGTGATAGAGATTGCCGAAGATGATTATGTGATACATCCTGTTGATTTTGGGATACCATGTGATCCACCTCACACTCCATTTATAGGTTTCTTCAGCCCTAGTGTTTCATCTCATGTTGATGCCAGCAAGGCCAAAGCAAATGAGCCACCATTTATTGAAGCATTAGATGAGCTACCGGAAGTAAGGAGGAGGCAAAAGCCCAATGTTGGCTTTCTTGAGGTGTTTCACCAATGAAGGTCAATATTCCATTGTTGGATGCTATTAAGCAAATCCCATCATATGTCAAGTTTCTTAAGAACCTATGCACTGTGAAGAGAAGGTCAACGGGGAGGATACCAATAAAAGTAAAGTTGATTGAACAAGTGAGATCCATCCTCCAACACTCAAATCCCGATGAAGAGGAAAGACCCAGGAGCCCCAATCATACCTAGCTACATTGAGGGACATCACATAGGAAAATCCCTACTTGATTTGGGATCCAATATGAATTTAATGCCAAATAGTGTCTATGTTGAGATGGGTTTAGGCAAGTTGAAACCGGCATATTACACTCTCCAATTGGTGTATCGGTACATCAAAGTGCCTAGAGGATGAGTGGACGATGTCTTGGTGATGATTGACAAGGAAAGGGGAGTAGTGTTCTTGGCTAATTTCATTGTTCTTGACATGGATCCGGATGCTAGGAAGATCCCCATCATCTTGGGGATACCATTCTTATCTACAGTTGATGCCAAGATACATGTTCGCAGTGACATAATGATAGTCTCTTTCATGGGCATGAAGATAAAGATCAACACATACAAGTACTCAAACCGGCGAGTTTGATATGAGGATATTGGATATGGTCACTTCAAGAGTCCTATTAATCATTCGAGAAGAGAAGGTCTAGATGAAGGATTTGATGACAACTTGGTGATCAAAGGGACAAGGAACATAGATTGGATGCAAATGAGAGATGCATTTATTAAAAAAATGGGCACATGAGGATGCTAAATGGATGAATGATTGAAGAATTTCCAAGAAGCCTAGCTGAAGGCATGGAACTCAACGCTTGTGGGAGGAAACCCACCTAGGTTTGGGAAATTTTCACCCAACCTTCCATTTTTTATACTTTTGCTTTATTTTTACACATTCCAAGAAAAAAAACACACACACAGTTGTTTTTCATAGTTTTTGTTTAGTTTTAATATGTGCAGGTGAAAATAGGGTGAAATGAGGAAAATTAGATGAAATTTTGCTAAGTGATCCATGAAAAATCATTTTAAATCAAAGATTTGATGTTTGATGAGATTCGAGTTGAAATCAACTGCCACAATACTCACCACGGACGTGGTGACATGGAACGACTGTAGTGGTGCATTCAAAATCAATAGGGGAATTGAGAAAAATCAAAGAAGTCGAGAATTAAAGAACAGACCTACCACGGTCGTGCAAGGCAGCACGGCCATGTAGCCACCCACTTAGAATGGCTGTGTGGGGTACCAAGGCCGTGCAACAAGCAAGCCATCATGGCTGTTACACACAACACGGCCGTGTTGTAGCTTGACTCCGGCACTTAAGTCAGTATATTGCAAAAATCACAAAATAGTTCTATTTTCAACTCCGCAAGCACCACGATCGTTCTCCGTGAATGACGATCGTACAGTGCCTCCCAGCCACTCCACCACCCTCAAATCATCACCAAATCACTCCCAAACCATTTCTAATCAATCCCCATCACTTACACTACCTTAATCTCTGGATTCCACCCATTTTCATCCGCAAAACACCCCAGTTCTCTCCACTTCGCCCCAACAGCCCTATTCTTCAGAGAAAACCTAAAATCCCAATTTTCACCACCAATTTCGATCCAAAATGAATCAAATGGCTAAGAACATTGTAGCAAAGACCAAGTATGTGATCTCCTACAGACATTGACCCAAGAATGCATCATCTCCGGCTCCATCACCCTCTTTCCCTCCCCGCACCATCAACAACCTTTGATTCACAAGGGGAATCACCCCATGTTGCGACAACGGTGGATCCCATGATGGAGGAGCCTTCTAGACAACCCAGTGGAGGTAGGGTTGCATCCCGACCATCAATCTCAAAAGCTCACCCATTAGTTTCGACAGCTTGGCCATCATTTTCAACTATGCAAGCTTCGACGTCTACGACACTGCAGCCACAACAATAGCCGGGAGCACGACGGCGGCTACTGATAGATGATGTAGATGAGGCAATGTCAGATGCACATCGAGAGGATGTACCTGAAGTGCATCATGAGGCAACACTTGACAGTCAAAGCAAGAAAGTGAAGAAGTCAAAGCACCCAGACTACTTGACACGTCGGGTGATTGCTACTCACTACGCGTGCCAGGAGACGATGAAAACTTTGGGCATCTTTGATTTTTTTCAGGATATCGTGGAGCCTGTTTGGTTAGTTAAGGTGTTGACCACAGTGCAGGAGACCTATGTAGAGCTCACACAGCAATGCTTTGCAACCCTAGACAAGGTCTCATAGGATGTCATCAGTGTCACTTTGGGCAGTAGCACCTACCTCATCACTACATGTTTTCTGAATGAAATTTTTACTCCAACCTCCGAGACAACGACATCACTTGATCAGGCAAGCACAGATAGAGAAATTAATGCAAACTACACTATAATGTGGAAGAAACTTATAGGGCAAAACAATTTTATGGCGGGTAAATCAAAGACAAGCCTGATTCACAACCCCATCTTAAGATACATTCAGAAGGTCTTGACGAACACCATCTTTGCCCGATATGAAAATCAAGGTAGTTGCACCAAAAAAGACCTTTTTGTGTTGGGATGGATGGTGTAGGGAAAGCTTGTAAATCTGGGGTCACTTATTATTGATCATATAAAGACAATCATGTCTAAGAGAAAGAATCCCTTTATTATGGGGGGGATTGTAACTTCCATTGTTTTGGTCTTGGGGCATGATGTTTCTGGCTACACAAAGGCAGAAGGAGGAAAGCTCGTTGACCTGCATTATTTGACTCACTCATTAATGATATCAGTGGTTGATTAGAAGATTTTTTACCTGGTCAACCCTCCTTATGCAGGGGTTTTACTTGAGCTCCCCTACCATGCCACACCTCTCCTAGATGAATGTGATCCATCTCTGGATTTTTTGGACATCTTGAGGAGGTGGGAAGAGAAGCACCCTAAAGATACATGGCAGCAGCAACCCAGAGATCTACTTGAGGGGCTTGGAGAGTCACATGCTGCTGTTGAGAGGAGGAGTATAGTTGAGGAGTGAGAGAATTGCAAGGTGAGGTGTCATGAGGCGAAGACATCACAACAACAACAATAACCCACAACGAACGCATATGACATGTCCACCATTCATGTACAATTGAAGGGCATCCATAGCACTCATGATCACATATTTAGCACCCAGGAGGGTATTTTGAGGATACAAGAGGGTTTCCAACGCACCTAAGATGCCATGTGGTTAAACCATCAGCAGATGCATTTTTAGGTCAACCACTTATATCAGTTCCAGCGTGCACAGTCATAGAGGAACCCCCAGTGAGGGTAAGATTGGTGGAGTTCACTGTCAACATTTCAAGATAACTACCCACCTCCACACTCAGACTATTAAGGTTCCTACTACCAACATCCTCCACCATAGGGAGGAGCACCTCCACTGCAGTGATCATCTACACTATCATCCTTAGACTTTAGTTTCATTTTGAGGACAACATGATTCAAAGGTTTGGGGTGGTAGGGTGGTATGTCATTTCATTCTCATTTTGCATTTCACCTGTCATTTACTTATGTTTGTTTGCTTTTGTTTGTTTTAGCTTAGAATTTACCTACTTTGCATACATGCATGCCATGTAGTTACTTTCTTGCAATTTTTGCGTAATCTTCAAAAAAATTCTCTTTTTGCCATGTGTTGCATATCATGTAGATTTGTGGTAATTCTTGCATGTTTTAGCCAGTTTTTGTTTGTTTACTTCTTTAAGTTCAATAATATAGGCTTAGATGTGATTGAAGGCAACTTGGCACTATTTGGCCATTTTTGCCCAAATTTGAGATTTCTTGCCTAAAAGTGTATTTTGACCCTATATCTACTCTTAGGATTAAAAATGATGACCTTTGACAAATGCAAGTGAATTATCATTGTTTATTACTAAATGGTATCAATTCTTGATTTTTTACATGCGCACCACCTCTCTTGTGTTTGTGAATGTTTTGGTTGAATTGTGACTTGAGCAAGCTATGAGCACTTAGTGCCTATGAAATCACTTGATAGAAGTATCAATTTCATGTTGTTCATTCATGTGGTGTGAAATTGTTGGATGAAGTGTTGGACTAATTTTCATGCATGAGACCTTATGTTGAGAATCACGCCAGTGACCCCTCTTTGACCCGACTCTTCACTCACCATATTCTTACCCCTCTGCCTCATGAAAGGATGCCAAAGTGAATATATTGACCGTGGCCACCTTCAAAAGTTTGGGGTGGCCACATCTACATCTCACCGCTTCACTTTCATCACCATATGCCCTATCTATTCCAAGGGAAAAGAAAAAGAAAAGGAAAAAGAAAAAGAAAATGCAAAAAGAAAATAAAATATGATCTTGTTTAAGAGCATCTAAATAAAGAAAAGATGAGTGTGCAAAAGCACTCCAAAAGCTTACTGCAATCCTTTTTTCCATTTTCACACCCATTGAGCTAGGAAACATCAAACCTAGCTCATTTTCCCTTTCTACAGCCACATGGGTCATTTGGTGTGATTTGAAACATAAGGTTGAATGCATGAAGGTGAAACAACACTCCTAGTCATCCTTGATTAACGCTATCATGAAACGGTCTACCCGGAACTACATGAAAGAAATATGGATAGCTTGTGTGTTTTATGCACTATATTTGAAGTTCATATGCTTTGTGCTCTTATCATGATTGGTTTGTGATAGTAGGAGAGGAGAGAGGTGGAATGCATGCACTTAGTAATTATTGATACCATTCAACAATAATCATATTTTGCATTACATTTGTCATTTCTTGAATGTAGAAAAATTGCAGAGAGATTGAGTTGGAGCATACTTGAATACAAGTATGTTTTAAGTTTGGGGTGGTGATTCAACCCTATTTTAGGACTTCTTATTGTGTCATATTGCATTTCAATCACATTTATACCTGTTAGATTGCATGTTATTACCATCAATAAGTATATTTGTATAAAATGCCCTTACAGACATTATTTGCATATTTTTCAGGTATTTGGACCATGCTTGATGGAAGAGAGAGAGAGAGAGAGAAGAGTGATCCTAGGGTTTCTCTACCCTTGGAGAGACCTAAAGTGAAGTTCGATGCTCCCTCAACCTACCCCTAGTGGCCAAAGATCCATTGAAGCAAAGATGTCCAAGAAAATCCAAAGAAACAAGTCCAAGTATTGATCCAGAAGCCAGCACAACTATGGTACCACATAACGACTGTGTTAGTACACTTGCAAATCAACAGAGCCATCTCCAAGAAAAGCTAGAATCACCATGGCCATGCCAATCAGAATGGTCATGGTGAACTGACCCAGAATGGTCGTGCCACCTTGCACGGCCGTGTGACATCAGAGGCAGAATGGTCGTAGAGCCAAGAACGGGTTGTGTATTTCGAGCCACCACGGTCGTGGTGACCACCATGGTTGTGCTACTCTAGCCCCACCACGGATGTGCCACCTTCAATACAAAATCTACCAAGTCCTTATGATTTTTTCCCATTTCTCACCACGGTCGTTCCCATTCACCACGACCGTTCTCACCCCAGTTCACCACGATCGTGCTACACAACACAACTGTACTACTCACAAAGACCTAGCTATTTTTGCATTGCATTTCCCATACTACCCCTACTTGACCTAGTGCTTCCCCCACACCTATATATACCTAGGTGGTAGCTCCATCACGAGGTTATCTACCTTCTATCACCTCTTAGCTCCCCATTTTTTGCCCTTACCCATTCCATTCCATTCCATTTCCACCTCCATTCCACTCCATTTTACCTTTTCTACCACCAAAACCCTAGTTTCTTCTTGTTTCCACCCATTTCCACCATCACCCCATGTCCTTGTACCTTAGAGGAGAGAGGAGGACGCCCTACAATATCTAAAGTGGAGGCATTCTTCATCTACACCGAGCTCCGTGCCTTCTTATACCTCTTTCTCCCTTCTTTTTGTATTTTGCATTGTTATGAGTAGCTAGGCCCCTTGGGTGGGCTGTTTGGGGGTGTAAAATGTTACTTTGATACCATGTTGAGGGAAATGATATATAAACACTGTAATTTCATTTGCTAACGATTATGTTCTATTTCTATCTCACTATTCATAAATTGCTTATTGGTTTGTGCTTAAAATCACCTAGGAATTTAGGGAAATTGATTATTTGTGTGAATTTTAGGATTTGCTCTTAGGTCCAATTCTTGGATCCCTCTAGCTAGCTTGCCATCCTCCTACATCCTAATCAATTCTCCTAATTCTAGTTGAGAGATAAAGTATCTAGTTTAGATGAATTTGGTGTGCTTAGCATGTAGCTTTCTCAAGGCTAGAATGCGAGTGATGGGAGGCCTAAAACCTCACTTCCACTCCTATTACTAACCTCATCCCCTAATCATCCTAAAACCATCTAACCTAGAAACCTAGGCTTGTTTAGACTCTAATTGATTTACACCTGAACCCTAACCCAATTGAGCCTTATAAGGGTAGTAGGGAGTGTTAGGTACTAGTTCCCCTATATACAACCTAGTGTATCCATGGCCAATTAGTAGCTTAGGCTAATTCATTAGACTCTAGCTTGTTGATTGGTTTGATAATCTAAATGGAATCATAATGTTCATATGTCACCCCCAAATTAATTGATAAGTGAATCCCCTAAACAACCCATGTTTCCCTTTATTGCTTTAAAACCCTAATTTCCATCTTGCTTAGCTAGTGTTAGCTATATTAGCTCTTTTCTTGATTAGATAGCTTCTTGCCTTGCTCTTGCTCTTGCCTTGTTCTTGTTAGTTTAGATCTTTAACTCTTTTTCTCTATTTGCTAGTCTAGTGTAGTTTAATTCTCTCCTGCTTGCCTTAGTGTAGATTGTTCTTTTCTTGCCTTGCCCTGTCTTTTTGTGCTCATTAGAATTAACTGTCTAGGGTTAGCTTAGGTTTTGTTCTTGCTTGCTTTCCTTTACTATATTTCTTTCTCAACCTAGCGTAATCAATTAAATCACCTTTAAACCCTTAACCCTAGAATCCACAATAGGAACCTAGCACCAAAAACTAACCTAGCTCTAGTGCCCCCTTTTCTCCCAGTGGATTGACCCTATACTTACCTCCATCCTATACTATGACACGACCCCGTGCACTTGTGGGTGTATTGTTTTAGTTTGTGTGAGTGTTTTGAGTTTAGGTCATTATAAATTTTGAAAGTTTAATCTACCGTGTGCTTCTATCTGTGGGGTTACATCTATTCAAACTCCAATTGAGTAGTGTGTAACGCCATTGGAAGGAGCGCACCATTTAGGGTTTAATGGTGACTCTTTCTAGGTTACAACTCGATGGATTTACATATGGTTTGTTTAGGTGTTTACTTATGTAAATAACCAATAGTCTTACCTTTTCAACATCCAATGGTTATGGATGATGTTGTGGTATGGTTATATGGGTTGAATGATAATGGAACCAATAGAGGTTTGCCTTTAATAAGGTAGTCTTACCTTTGCCCTCATATGAATAGAATGGATAATGGCCATATTGTGTTAATATGTGACCCTGATGGGATATATCTTGTTACAGTTAATCCTAATGAACTTAGGTGATGGTGATTAACTATGATAAACCTTCCTTAGTGTAATAATAGAACAACAGAGTCTCTCTTATTGTTGTAGAGCTCTAGTATACTATAACCTAATGGTTACATCTTGAGTTATGTGTGGATCCATACTTGAGAATGGTATGGAATGTGATGATGATGTTGTGCCTTATATGTGGATGCTACATATTCGGGTTTGTGAATGAATGTTGAACTATAACTTGAATGTAACCTACCTTGCTAAACCTAACCCTAATGAAAGTAGAGAATGGTGGTTATTCTTGTTATCTTTCCCTGAATGATTAATATAATGATGGAATATCCCTTGTAATGATTGTTTGAAACTATAATGTGTTTTACTGCTTATCATCATAGCTGATGATCTATGTTTTCTTATGCTAAACTTGTACACTATAAGTGTGATGATGGCCAATTATACCTAGCTTCCTTATATGTGATATAATAAGGAATGCTCTTAATTTCTAAGATACCCCTACAATGTTATCATGTGAACATATTTTGGTTCGTTAATGCAAATTATGTTGAGCCTGTGTGATAGCCTAGATTTTATGGTTTTAATACCCAATCTAGTATTGATTATATATTTAGAGTCAAATGATATAATAATGGCACATGAGGCTTATATGTTCCACTTGAGTAAGTTGACCTTGCATTGATGATGCTATGAGTTCAATTGTGATGAATGGTTTCTTTATTTATTAACAGAATTAGGTTCTTTGAGGCCAAGAGTTCCATTTAGCAATCACAATAAATTCAAGTGGTGAGTTGATAAGCCTTAAGGTATGTTAGCATCATAAACAGTATAGTTGAACTTATTGGATCAAGATCGTATTATATACTGAGTTAAATTCAAAGTTTGATATGCCCATTTATAGGTTTTGGGAGAATTTATGTGCATGGGAAAGTAATGGATTTTGTGACACAAAATTTGATTGAAGCTTATTTAGGGTATTATGAATCTGTGTTTAAAATTTTAGGATGTTTAAATGTTTTTACAAAGAGAAATTGTTGAGTGAACAAAGGAAATTAGTGATATATATTGCATAAACTTTGGTCATTCAATCATTATTTAGTATACAATTGTGACAATTATGTGTCACGCTGGCCTTTTTCCCCTTCGCTTGGGCACTGCCCACAGTCTAGTAAGAACGTGATCTCAGCCTTCACTGGCTATAATCATACGACCTTTAGTTGTCTCCTACCTCCAGTTAAAAAGGAGCAAGGGACTGACTTCGTCATTGTATTGTTCCCTCCGAGTAGGGAGCAACCTTCAAAACAAATGTGATCATTACTGGCCTTTTAGATCTGCGTCCTCCACAGCTTCCCAACCACCTTCAGATTGTGGCAGATGGCGGCGTGTTGGAGGAGAAGAGGTGATGCCTTCTCAATCCTTCTCCATCATCTAGTGTAGGCCAATATCCAGAAGAGGGGAGAGTAGAAGGGACTCGAGGAGAGCATAGAGTGATGGAAAACCCCCACCAGGACTCCACGAAGTCAAGGCGAGGACCAACGACACCATTTATTGACCAGGGATCGTGCTTTGTGTTGGGTCTCCAAACTCAGCGCCCAACGCCTAGAAGGAAGAAGGAGAGGTCGGTGGAGTAGGCCTAACTCATGATAGGGTTTTGGATGTATGAAGATGAGTTCTTAGAGGTCTTACGATGCCTGCGGTTCCATCTCTTAGGATTTTCAACCTAGGAGGATCTTCATCCTCTTCTCATCCCCTACGGCAGCGATGGGGGCCAGCGAGCCAATCACGCTCTAGATATAGCATCGTCGCCACCTTGGTGGCTGACCGAAAACCTATTCAAGATGGCAATGCACGACTGAAAGGGCAAGATTGCAACTAGACGCCAGTTTGATCCCTCGTCGGAATTCCCTTTCTGCGTCGGCGACAATGGGAGGCCAGCGAGCTGATTGCCCTATGGATCCAGGGTAGTTACCATCTTTATGGGTGACTAACAACCTCTTCACCTCCCTCATGAAGGTGACACTTTGGTTGAAGCACATCGTCAAATCCTGAATCAAGATCTAGCTCCTCATTGGAGTTCCAGGATTCAGCGGCGCCCCGATGGGTCTCAGAACCGAAGATCGCAAAGCGGAGAAAGAATGGGGGGTGTTGGTTGGGCTCGTGTTCACGCGAGAGTAGAGAGAGAAGGCTGAATCTGGGCAAACCAAGGGTGGACTAGCTGGGTCAAACATCCCAGCGTGAGCATTGCAACCATGAGGAGCCACATGGTGTATTAGGAATGGTCCACAAGGTAAATCGTCTTCAAATTCCAGAAAAATAATCATGAATACTGGAAATAGGATTAAAATTATCTCCCTTTGCCTAAAAATCCCCAAAAAATATTCCTAGACTCTTGAAAATATCCCCTACATTGTTGAACTCCTATATCAGACTTTTGAGACACAAATATTGATGATATTTAATTTAGACGGGAATGATCCATTTAAATAGTGTAATTAGAATATAGTGGACATTAAATTTGAGAAAATTTTTATTGAACCCTATTATGATAAGGAATCTAGATATGGACTCTAATCTTGAAATTATGCCAAAATATTATATCTTTCTTAATTAATGACTAATTAAAGGCTTTTATCCTCATTTTAATTCTAGAAAATAGACTGAGCATCAGAAAATTTTGAGAACTGGATCAGACCCTTAGAATAACATCCTGATCAGTAGAAAAATATCATACACATGTTTTGGGTCAGTAAACCTAAGATTGACCTAAACCCTAATTGTGGACCTAAAATACCTAGAATATGATGAACATTAATTAATGATGATTAATTGCTATTAATTAGGAGAGGACCAGAGATGTAGATGGTCCAGAATATAAATAGGAATCTCTGAACTTAGGTAAGTGGGTTTTATTTAAGTATATGACTATGGTTTTCGTGGTTGCAATCATGATATGTATGTATGCTCTCTTCTATTTGCAAATATTGGATGTAGTAGCACTATATAGTACTCGATGTTTTATCACTTGAAAACATAAATGTTGAGTAGATGTTTTGTAGTTATTTAAGGTGTTCATTATCCCCCTTATAAGGGAATGGATTAATGTTGACTAGTACACCTCCCTAGAGCACACGGTGTACGGGGGTTTTCCCTAGAGTACTTGGTACACGGGGATGGGCCCAATATATATGTTTTGGTACTAGTCGACCTTGATAATGCAACTCATCTAGAAAAATGACAAAAATTGGTGTATTTCACTTAATTAAGAAATGTTTATATGATCTTCTTTCTTTCTTTTTGCAAATCTTTTAAAATTATGAAAACCATAAATATATGTATCTTTCTACCCATGTACACAACACATTGTGTTGATTTGTTGTTTCACATATGTTTTAGGTTCAGAACTAGCATGGGATAAAAGAACATGATGTGAGCATGTTGTACAAGTTGTACCTATTGTGTGGATCCTAGTTATCATACATGTTCATACTTGTAAAATTTCTCTTTTCAATATGTAAATGTAAGTTGTAACAATTCATATTGTAATATACATGTTGAATGTTGAGAATATTATGGTGTACACAATATAGTTGTATGTTCATGTATGCATATGTCGCTTCTGCATCGCTCTCTGATATAATTTTCTAACGTTTTTGGATTTTGTCTTCTCATCTCCAAGGGGTTTTGAGAAGGTGAAAATCTGGGGACGTTATAGTTGGTATCAGAGCATGAATAATAGATACACCTTACAATTGCTCACCATGAAACATAAAACTAAATTTTACCTTTCACTTTAAATTCTAGAAACTTAGTAAGTTATTCTATAGGAATAAGGTTTGACTTAGCCTCTAAGTTAGTACCTATATGTTTGAGAACTAGGTTTAAACAAGTGTTTGAAACCCTTTCCATATAGAGCTCATGTGTATTGGGTAGTTTCACTAGTCTACACCTTATTCTCCCCATTTCACTAGGTG
Organism: Alisma plantago-aquatica; assembly: GCA_963693085.1. Taxonomy (NCBI): domain Eukaryota; kingdom Viridiplantae; phylum Streptophyta; class Magnoliopsida; order Alismatales; family Alismataceae; genus Alisma; species Alisma plantago-aquatica. Next base: position 285,548,690 of record OY856415.1, on the reverse strand, counting down.
ACATGGCATTGAACTATCTACTGTATGTGGGACGCTCATTTTGCAGATTTGGTTTTATTTTCCAATCGGCTCGAGCCTCGACAGTTTTCTCTGACGTATGCTTTCTTATAGAAAACTATATAATATTTTATTATATATATATGTAAATATAAATGTGTCCCTCACACTGGAGAGTAGTTAGTGTTCACGCAAACTAAGTGAAAGGAAGTGACATCAGTCTAGAAGAGAGAGAAGTTCTAGAATAGATGTCTAGAGACTTACAAGGATATTTGATAGATAGATAGACAATAGAGTGATAGATTATGTAAGCAAGGATGATCTAATATAAATTTGATCTCTAAGGTATATGTTGTTTATATAGATCTAAGTTGTAAATGAGGTCTGAATCCAATTTTGGATAATCTAAGCTAAGACTTGATGATAAAAGTGCATACTCTTTCTTACTTAAGATGAGCTAAGTTAACATAGCGTTGAATATGCATGAGCCTCAAGCTTTTTACAAAGGAGGACCTCTAGCGTTAGGGCAAGATATGTGGTGAACTCCAGAGAGAGTGAGACCCACAAGTAGAGGGCCATAGGACCTACCCGATAATATATGAAAAATATGAGATAATGTGAAAGGATGTGTCCTAAGCTGAGTTACTCCTGAGTAGATGGGTTGAGTCATTTTGCATGATTCAATCCAATATGTGAGAGTTGGGTTATAAAAAAATGATGGGTAGGCAACTCATAATGAGAAAGCCAATCCTTTTGATTGAATTAGGTCTTAGCTTGAGTGACATATATTTGTGAATCTCATCTATGAACTTTGGTTCTAAGAGTAAAATTGCTTTGTGCATAAGATACTCATAAATGTTGTTCCTTCCACTTCTCCTTCTCTATATATGATGCTAGAAACCTCACTTGAGCTATTTGGATGATTATGTATGAAGGGTCACTTAGATAAGCTTGAACTATTCTATATTCCCTTCCTATATCATACATGTAATATCCAAGTTTGAAATTATGATAAAGTTGGATTAGTATATTCTCTTTCCCTCTATATCATGCATGAAACATACAATTTTGAAATCATGATCTTGAAACAAAGAGATATTCAGATCATAGGTTACATTATCACAAAAATAGTTATTAACTCAAATCTTCACAAATTTATGCTTCTAGTTTGAAAATAACTTCCTCACCATAGGGTGAAAACCATAAGTGTAAATATGAAAAGAAACCCTCTGATAATGAATTCCTAAAAGGATGTTGATCATTAACCCCAATAATGATGATGTGTGTGAAGATTTCAAATAATAAATGACATAAAATATTGATAACACCTTACATAGGTGAGTATGGTGAAAAATGAAGCTCCGAGTAATACCTTCTCAACCCACATGTACAAACACACCCTTATTATAAGGGTATTAAAAGGATGTAAATTCTAGAGTAATAGAATGTCAAGTTATGGCTAAGCCATTAAATGATTCTTCAACTCCTTAAAAATTTGTTATGCTTCAACCTATATAAGGTGGGGTGGGTACACCCTAGACGCTCTAGATCCTAAGATGTCGACTTGAGATGCATATAGAAATATGAGAACTTGGATACCTAGAAGTGATGATCTTTATGAAGTGGGACACTTTGATATCACCTTAAGTATGGCATTAATTGAATTTTGAGGACGAAATTCCATATAAGGCGAGGTGAATGTGATAGTCTAGATTTTATGGTTTTAATGCCCAATCTAGTATTGATTATATATTTAGAGTCAACTGATATAATAATGGCACATGAGGCTTATATGTTCCACTTGAGTAAGTTGACCTTGCATTGATGATGCTATGAGTTCAATTGTGATGAATGGTTTCTTTATTTATTAATAGATTTAGGTTCTTTGAGGCCAAGAGTTACATTTAGCAATCACAATGAATTCAAGTGGTGAGTTGATAAGCCTTAAGGTATGTTAGCATCATAAATAATATAATTGAACTTATTGGATCAAGATCGTATTATATACTGAGTTAAATTCAAAGTTTGATACGCCCATTTATAGGTTTTGGGAGAATTTATTTGCATGGGCAAGTAATGGATTTTGTGGCTCAAAATTTGATTGAAGCTTATTTAGGGTATTATGAATCTATGTTTAAAATTTTGGGACGTTTAAATGTTTTTACAAAGAGAAATATAAATTTTTGATTGAACAAAAGAAATTAGTGATATATATATATTGCATAAACCTTGGTCATTCAATCATTATTTAGTATACAATTGTGACAATTATGTGTCACGCTGGCCTTTTTTCCCCTTTGCTTGGGCGTGGCCCATAGTCTAGTGAGAACGTGATCTTAGCCTTCACTGGCTATAATCAGACGACCTTTAGTTGTCTCCTACCTCCAGTTAAAACAGAGCAAGGGACTGACTTCGTCATTGTACAAATCCCTCCTAGTAGGGGCAACCCTCGAAACAAATGTGATCATTACTGGCTTTTTAGATCTGCATCCTCCGCAGCTTCCCAACCACCTTCAGATTGAGGCATATGGTGGCGTGTTGGAGGAGAACATGTGACGCCTTCTCAATCATTCTCCATCATCTAGCGTAAGCCATTAGCCAGAAGAGGGGAGAGTAGAAGGGACTCGAGGAGAGCACAAAGTGATGGAAAACCCCCACCAGGACTCCACAAAGTCAAGGCGAGGACCAACGACACCATTTACTGACCAGGGATCATGCTTTGTGTCGGGTGTCCAAACTCAGCGCCCAGTGCCTAAGAGGAAGAAGGAGAGGTCGATGGAGTAGGTCTAACTCATGACAGGGTTTTGGATGTACGAAGATGAGTTCTCAGAGGTCTTATGATGCCTGTGGTTCCATCTCTTAGGAGTTTCAGTCTAGGAGGATCTTCATCCTCTTCTCATCCCCTGTGGCAACGATGGGGGCCAGCAAGCCAACCACGCTATAGATCCAGTGTTTTCGCCACCTTGGTGGCTGATCAAAAACCTGTCCACCTACCTCAAGATGGCAATGCGCGACTGAAAGGGAAAGATTGCAACTGGACACCAGTTTGATCCCTCATCAAAATTCCCTTTCTACGACGACAATAATGGGAGGTCGATGAGCTGACTGCCCTTATGGATCCAGGGCAGTTACCATCTCTGTGGGTGACTAACAACCTCTTCACCCCCCTCATGAAGGTGACACTTTGGTTGAAGCACATCGTCAAATCCTAAATCAAGAACTAGCTCCTCGCTGGAGTTCCAAGATTCGACAGTGCCCTGATGGGTCTCAGAACCGAAGATCGCAAAGCGGAGAAAGAACGAGGGGGTGTTGGTTGGGCTCGCATTCATGCGAGAGCAGAGAGAGAAGATTGGGTTTGGGCAAACCATGGGTGGACCGGCTGGGTCAAACATCCCAGCGTGAGCATTGCATCCATGAGGAGCCATATGGCATATCAAGAATGGTCCACAAGGTAAATCATCTTCAAATTCTAGAAAACTACCATGAATACTGGAAATAGGATTAAAATTAGCTCCCTTGGCCTAAAAATCCCCCAAAAATATTCCTAGACTCTAGAAAATATCCCCTACATTGTTGAACTCCTATATCAGACTTTTGAGACACAAATATTGATGATACTTAATTTAGATGAGAATGATCCATTTAAATAGTGTAATTAGAATATAGTTGACATTAAATATGAGAAAAATGTTATTGAACCCTAGTATGATAAGAAATCTAGATATGGACTCTAATCTTGAAATTATGCCAAAATTTTATATCTTTCCTAGTTAATGACTAATTAAAGGATTTTATCCTCATTTTAATTCTAGAAAATAGACTGAGCGTCAAAAATTTTGAGAACTGGATCAGACCCTTAGAATAACATCCTAATTAGTAGAAAAATATCATACACATGTTCTGGGTCAGTAAACCTAAGATTGACCTAAACCCTAATTTTGGACCTAAAATACCTAGAATACGATGAACATTTATTAGTGATGATTAATTGCTATTAATCAGGAGAGGACCATAGATGTATATGATCCATAATATAAATAGGAATCTCTGAACTCAGGTACGCGGGTTTTATTTAAGTATATGACTATGGTTTTCTTGGTTGCAATCATGATGTGTATGTATGCTCTCTTCTATTTGCAAATATTGGATGTAGTGGCACTATATAGTACTCGATGTTTTATCACTTGAAAACATAAATGATGAGTAGATGTTTTGTAGTTATTTAAGGTGTTCATTATCCCCCTTTCAAGGGAATGGATTGATGTTGACTAGTACACCTCCCTAGAGCACACGGTGTATGGGGAGTTTCCCTAGAGTACTTGGTACACGGGGATGGGCCCAATATATATGTTTTGGTACTAGTCCACCTTGATAATGCAACTCATCTAGAAAAATGACAAAAATTGGTGTATTTCACTTAATCAAGAAATGTTTATATGATCTTATTTCTTTCTTTTTGCAAATCTTTTAAAATTATGAAAACCATAAATATATGTATCTTTCTAGCCATGTACACAATACATTGTGTTGATTCGTTGTTTCACATATGTTTTAGGTTCAGAGCTAGCATGGGATAAAAGAACAGGATGTGAGCATGTTGTACATGTTGTACCTATTGTGTGGATCCTAGTTAGCATACATGTTCATACTTGTAAAATTTCTCTTTTCAATATGTAAATTTAAGTTGTAATAATTCATGTTGTAATATACATGTTGAATGTTGAAAATATTATGGTGTATGCAATATAGTTGTATGTTCATGTATGCGTATGTTGCTTCCACGTCGCTCTCTGATACAATTGCCTAACATTTTTGGATTTTGTCTTCTCATCTCCATGGGGTTTTGAGAAGGTGAAAATTCAGGGACGTTATAGCCTGTGTATCACGTGTGGTGATGTAGTTGAGCCTTGTTATAAGGCATAAAAAGATAATTATGAACTTGCATGAAATGATATGATGGTCTTAATTACCTTTGGGCATGGTTGAGCCCTAAATGAGGTGTAATCCTCTTACGTTGAAAAGGGTTGATACCCTGTGATATTGTGTTAAGGATTCATATCATGTGATAGTATGATGATAAGTGCATTCTCATGAATGTCAAGTGAATAGTAACATGTGATTATGAGATGAGGAACAATAAGTTTCATACGTTTTATATCTTCTGAAGTTGTTATATGTTAATGCTTGCTAGAGATGATTTAGGGTTTGTATGTACAATTGTTTGATGCAGCCTTAATTCACCCAATTGGCAATAACTAATTAAGTGAAACTCTAATCATGTAGTGCCCTGTTCCATAGAACAATTATAGTGTCAGAACTTGCTGGTGGTGAAATGAGCAATTCCTGCGGGAAACTCGGAGCGCATACAGCAGTGTCTGCTGTTGTGCCCCAACTGGTTGAGGAAATGTATGTTAAGAACTTGGCACCCTCTGAAGAGGTGAACCCAGATGATATGTCAGAGTCAGAATATTTCATGGTTCTAATGTCAAATTTGAAGAAGATGATTTGGTTTTGACTACAATAGGAGAAGTAGGAATTGTTGATCTTATCACTCCGACCAGTATTATTGGAGATCCTAAAATTGTTGATTCCAGTCAGGGATCAGATGATTTTTATAAACCAAGGAAATTAAAAAAAAGCAAAAACAAGAAATAAGAACTCATCTTCAATTGCTTCTGGTTCCCCAGATTCGTTTAACAACAGATTCAAGAATCTTGACACTGAAGTTGCTGATGATGCTGAAACTCTGCCCAGTGAAGTACTGGATGAAAAGGGTTCTAATGAATGATCCAAATTTATGCATCGTCTCCTGGAATGTTAGAGGTTTGAATGAAAAAATCACCTCAGTCCGGGAGAGTTTAAATAAGTTGGATCCTCACATTATTGTTTTAAATGAAACTAGAACTAGAGAAAAGAAACTCAAGAAGCTCCTTAGTAAACATTTTGCTGACTTCAAGTGGATTTCTAATCATTCTTCTCATGTTCTGGGAAGAGTTGTTATACTTTGGAGAGAGTATGTTTGCTCGGTTGTTAAGAGTTTTGAAAGTGACCAGTGTATTCAATCCTTGATTAGAGTGGATAATCACGATTTCAATCTTTTGGCTATTTATGGGCATAATGAAGATAGGGATAGAAGTAGTCTATGGAACAATATTGAATCCCTTAACTCTTCGGGAATCCTTCCTTGGATTATCTTGGGTGATTTCAATGCAATTAGGCTTGAAAGTGAAAAGATTGGTGGAGATCCCCCTACAAAAAATCGATGGCAGAGTTTAACAACTGTATTCTTAACTGTGGTTTGTTTGATTTGAACCTACATGGTCCTGCTTTTTCCTAGGATAACCATCAAGGTGGTGATAGATTCTCTACATCCCGCATTGATAGAATCTTATATAACAATTTTTTAATGGATAAGTTTTCCAATATTGTTGGTTTTCTTATCACCAATATCATCAGCGATCACAAAATTATGAAGCTGAACATTGGGGGAAGAAGAAAGAAGATTACTCCTTTTAGATTTATTAATTCTTGAGTGAATAGGTCTGATTTTCTTGGTGTTTTGAAAGAGGGTTGGTCCACTAGTAAGGAAGGATTCCCTCTGTTCAAAGTGTACTCTAAAATGAGAAACCTTAGAGTTTGTCTATCTCAATGGAATAAGAAAAAGGTAGGAAATCTGTTCGACAATGCCAGGGTTGCTGAAAATGCTCTTCTTGAAGCTCAAATTTCTTTAGACGCTAATCCTTTGAGCATAGATCTGAGAGATAAAGTTATACATTGTAGGAAGGTTGCTCAAGCTACTCTTAAAGATGAAGAATCTCTGCGAGACAAAAGTCTAGAATACAGTGGTTAAAAGAAGGGGATTCGAACACAAATTTTTTCTACTCCTCTCTTAAGGTCAGAAGGCATATTAACTTTATCAAATGTCTTGAAGTTGAGGGGAAGATGATTACTAATGCTGAGGATATTAAAAGCCACATTCAAAATTTTTATTTCAATCTCTTTAAGAGTAGGCACGTTTATAATGTTGTTCTTCTTGATAGTCTTAATTTCACCAAGCTGAACGATGTCCATAGACTTCACCTTGACAGATTGGTCACCCCTAAGGAGATTGAGGATATTGTGAAGTTTCTTAATACTGACAAATGCCCAGGACCAGATGGTTATAATGGTATGTTCTTTAGGAGCTGCTGGGACGTTATTGGAGTGGATGTTATTGAAGGCATTTCCCACTTTTTCAGAACTGGCAGGTTGCTTAAAGAGACCAATAAAACTTTTATTTCCTTGATTCCTAAGTCTAAGGACTCTCTCAATCTCAAAATTTGGAGACCGATTGCTCTCTACAATGTTACTCTCAAGATTATCACGAAGATTCTAAGCAATAGGCTTCAAGGAGTCATTTCTTCTCTTATTAGTCCTAGTCAATGTGCTTTCATCAAAGGGTGTAGCATACATGATGCTATTCTTTTAAGCAATGAGATCATTCATGATTTTAATAAGAAAGGGGGAAAACACAAAATTTGCCTCAAATTGGATATATCAAAGGCGTATGATTTTGTTTCTTGGGGTTCCTTATTTCGCATTCTCAAACTTATGGATTTTCCCCATTGCTGGGTCATTTGGTTAAAGGAGATCTTCGAAACTATTTCTTATGAGGTTTTGGTTAATGGGGAGGTTACCAATTCTTTCAAACCTAGTAATGGTATTAGGCAAGGTGATCCTCTTTCCCCTCAGCTCTTTGTCTTGGTGATGCAAGTCTTCTCTATGTGAATAGATAGGGCTGTTAATAATGGTGATTTCAAACCTCTCTGCGCTTCTGGAAATCTGGCTATCTCTCACTTAATCTTTGCTGATGGCCTTTTGGTCTTCATGGAAGCTGATGAAGATAGTGCTCAAACTCTCAAAAATATCCTTGATGATTTTTATTCGATTACTGGTCTTAAGTGAACAATTGATAAAAGTTCGATCATATTCAGTACTGGAGTTAAGAAAGAAAATTTTATTAACATCCTGGGTATCAAGGAAGGTTGCATTGGGCAAAATTATCTCAGAATCCCTTTGTTTATTGGTAAATTAAGAAGGGATCATTGTGGTCCTCTCCTAGATAAAATTAAAACCAGACTTGATGGGTGGAAAGCTAAACAACTATCTATGGCGGGAAGGGTTGAATTAGCTCAATATACGTTGTCCTCTATTAGTCTTTATTGGTCCAATTGCTTCCCTCTTCCAAGCTCTGTTATTGATGAATCGAGAAGCTCATCAGGGATTTCATCTGGGGCTGTTCTGAAAATCAGTCTAATGTGCACTTGATCAATTGGTCTTCCATTAAAAAGCCCAAGGATGAAGGGGGTTTAAATATTTGTTCTTTTAGAGAAATCAATTTTTCTTCTATCATTCATCATGCTTGGAATCTAGAAAGAAAAGAGGATTCTCTCTGGATAAAATGGGTTCATGAGAAGTATTTCAGTAAAAATACTTACTGGTCTATAAATGATAATGGCAGTTATTCCTGGCTCATAAATAGAATTATCAAGGAAAGGGTTTATCTGAAATCGCACATCAACTTCAGAATTGGTGATGCTAATCATACTCTTTTTTGGGGTGATCCTTGGCTCCCTAATGGTTGTTTTGTGTTGGATGTGCTAGGTAGGCAAAGTATTATCAAATTAGGTCTGGACCCTCTTTGTAAAGTATCTTGTTTGATAGCAGACAAAATGTGGATTCTTAATGATACCAGACTTCACAAGAATCTGCACGACCTTCTGACTTTGCTTGATAAACCTTTGCTTGGTCCTGATATTATCACCTTTAATGGGATGCCCTCCATCAGACTAAAGGACATTTGGGATGTTGTTCATTCTAGAAGTGAGCCTAATATTTTTTTCAAATGGATTTGGCGGTTTAAAGCTCCTAGCAGATATGTTATTCATGCTTGGAAAGTGGGGCATGATAAACTGCTCACCACTAATTACATTAGAAGAATGGGAATTTATACTCCTTCCTACTGTTTCCTTTACAAAATGAGTGAGGAAGATACAACTCACTGTATGTTCAAGTGCAACTTCTCTTGCTTAATTTGGGATAAAGCTATGACCTGGTGAATTTCCCTGTTAAGCCGAATTCCTGCAGTGATCTAGCCATCTGCACTTCTAAGAGGAATCATCTTATCACTCTTTGTACTTTGTATTGGCTCTGGAATGAAAGAAATCTCAGAGTCCATTCTAACAGAGAAAATGATTGGTTTTCTATCTGGGAGCTTATTCTGAAAAATTTTCGTTCCCTCAAAGGCTGAGCAGGTTGTTTTGCAGAGCACGTTTTCTGCTATTTGCTGCTGCAGTTTCTGTTGATGCGTCTCTTGTTCTGTTTTGCTGCTTCAGCTGATCGGGTTCTCTAACCCTTCTGATGGACATCCTTGGTTCTTTTGCTTTGCTTCTTCTTCTGTTGATGTCGGATCCCTGTCCTTCAGTGGTTTTTCTTTTTCTTTTCCTGTAAATAGCTTTTCCTGTCATATGGATAGCTATACTTATATGTAACACAAAAAAACACACAAAAATAGTAATACAAGGAGCTCGGTTCACACAAAAAAAAGATGCTTCACATGAAGCATGATTTCAAGAGAACAAGATAATTTGTAGGCCAATGTCCATAGGACCAAAAGTAAGAAAAAAATAGGATAATTGCTCCACAAGAATAATCGGGGATGCAAACATACCTCAACTTTAGAATCAACGATCCAAAGACACTTCTAGGTCCAAGCCTAGGCTTCCAAAGCACCTATTAGCATATATATGGGATTAGGGTTAGATTTATATTGATTATTCAAAACCCTAAAAATTGACTTTCTATTCTTAGTGAATTAGGTTATCAAAACTACACCATATCTTAGGTTATATTCTCATGAGTTCAAAACATGTTTTATTGTATTTTTCTAAATTATAAATTATTAGTTATGAATTATACAAGTTAATTCATCATTAATTACACCTATTATTAATATTTAGATTTAGTCATAAAAACATGTACCATTAGATAGATATTATTTTTCTAAATCCAACGAGTATTTATTCATATTTTTATGATGAGTAGATAATTAGTTCTGGTATGTTACAATATACATCTATAGAATATAGAATTTGAGATGTTTGTGGGTGACATTTCTCTAGCATTGGAACATGAAATACATCTTGTAATTGTTGTATCTTAGGTGGTAACTCCAGTCTATAGGCAACCTTGTGTATCATCTCCATAATAGGTTAAGGACATGTACATCTTTTTTTTTGGGCAAAGTCAAGAAGCTCTTTTAGTCATCTTGTCTTCCTCTTGCAAGCAAATCTAAAACATTACAAGCACTAATATCGTTTGCAGAAATAAATGTGGTAGTGCTACTACCATTACATTGATCAAATTTTAACACATTCTCCACCTCAGGGGGAGGAACAACATAGTGAAAGATGCTATGGTGAGTTTTTAAATGGAACTTGGCCAGCCGGTCAGTTGTTTTATTCTTTTCCCTACAGACGTAAACTACCCTCCACTCATTCTTGATTGCCTTCTGAATCTTCAACACCCAATAAACATATCTCGGATTTGCCTTTAAATCTTCACTAGTAACACAAATGGCTTCCATACAATCAGTCTCTATAGTTATCTCCCTAATCTGCTTACCAGCTTCGTACTGAAGAGCCAAATGAATACCTTGTAATTCAGCTTCCATCACTGTCGTGAAAGGGAATTTGCAAGCCTCTCAATAAATACATTTTCCTTGATTTACGAACTACAAAAGATGCAACCACTTCACACTTGCTAACTGTTGCATCCATATTGATCTTTATACTACCTTCAGCCGAATTAGACCAAGATGCAGTTCTAGTCTGTTAGTTAGACCAGACATCTCCCTTACTCGCATGACTCTGCATAAGGATGCTTTTAGATATAGCATTGACCTGATGCTTAAGTGGTCTAATGGTCTTTTCAAATATATGAAGGTTACGAAATTTCCATATATAATTACAAGCCATTAAGAAGACCTGCATCGTATCATATGAGTGGGAGATACAATATCTTTGCCACTCTTTTGCCTCGGAAATTTCCCATAAATGAGTGAGACCATTAATATGAATGATCTTCATCCAAACAGGCTTTGCCCACTTGCAATCCCTCAAAGCATGAATCAAGGTTTCCTCTGCACATAAGAATCTCCCACACTGATCATTAGTCGTGAGTTTTTGAGCTATTCATCTCACATTGGTCATCAACATCCCATGCTCCACTAGACATGCAAAAAGTTTGAACCTGTTAGTTGTCTTTGCCTCCCAAATATAGTTCCAATCACCTCGTATCCCAGTCTCCTTCATCTTCTTTATTACTTCATAGGCAGATCTGGTTAAGAAATGTCCATCTATGGCACGGCACCACATCCATATGTCATCATGTTCTGTATCCATCGGAACATTCAGTTGAGTTATCTTCTTGACCAGAGCATCATGTATCCACTTTCTTAAGAATTTGGTATCCCACTTACCTTGCAAGTCTATCATGCTACCCACAGCCAGGTCTAGTAGTTCTTACGGCACTAGTCCCAGCGCATAATCCTTCAGTACCAAGCCACTTGATACCTAGGGATCGTTCCAAAAATTAGTCATCCTGCCACTAATAATTTTTATTTGAGAGTTCCCCATTACAGTGTCTTTGGCCTTGAATGCATGCTTGGCGATTCTGGATCTAGTAATCTATTTAATGCCATCATAACCACAGAATCTCCTCCTTAGGCCTTCGTACCACATCGTTTCCCTTCCACTCAAAATATCCCATGAGTTTTTGAGAAGTAAGGCTTCATTCCAATCCATCATCGGCTTTAAGCCCAGACCGTCCTTATCCTGCGAGGATGTCACTTTGTTCCAAGATACCAGGTACATAGAAGTATTCATGGTGCTACCTCCCCAAATGAATTTCCTTATAGTAGTGTCGATCCTGTCACATAATTTTAAAGGTAGAGCTGATGTCTGCATAACATATGTGGGCATTGCCATTAGTGTAGCTTTCGTGAGACATACTCTGCCTGCCAGTGATAAACAACCTGATGACCAAGCGTTCACTCTACTGGTAATGCATGAAAGCACACTCGAGTAAGTATCTTTATTAATTCTAGAGTGTAGTATTGGTACACCTAGATAATGGCCCAGATCCTCCATCACCTAAAATCAACTCAATCGTGTGATTAATCTTTTCTCCCTTCTGGGGACACTTTTAGAGAAAAGAACTCTAGTCTTTTCTATAGAGATAACATGTCCAGACGCTTTGTCGAACATGTCAAAACAAGAAATAATAGTTTTCATTTGATCTTGACTAGATTCTCCAAATAAGAGAAAATCATCTACAAAACAGACAATAGTGATCAACGAGATAGAGTATTTGGTGGATTATGAAGGGATACCATGAGCTTGTGCTGAATGGATCAAGGAAGGCCATGAATCAAAAGAAAGTAGCAGGAAGGATCCAAGAGGTACTAAACAACTACAAAACACTCAAGGAGAGCAACAAAAAGTGATCAGAAGCAATGATAGTGAGAAGGAATGGTTGACATAGAGACCTAGAAGAGGAAATAAAAGAAAATAGTCTAATACAACCAATAAGAATGTTATACCATAGGCGAACCACGACAAATTCTACAACCTAGAAAATGAGGATATGGAGGAAGTAGGGATTTAGCGAATGGAGAAGGAGGAGGAAGGGAAAGTCAAATAATTTTGTCAAGCCAAAGTGAGGAAGAAGAAATCTAGCAAAAAGTCCATGGAAAAGGGTGATGAAATAGAGGGTATTCTCAAGGATATCTTGAATCATGTGGATGAAAAGGAAATAAGTACCAACAAAACATCGGGCGTAATGGTGAAAACACACTCAGTGGTTCGACCTGTGTTGGATGAAGTCATAAACTATGACAACAATGTGGGGAGCAAGAGGGTAGAAGAGAGAAAGTACAATAGAGAGAATGTAGAAACAATCTTTATTGATACATTAGACCTTGAGCAAGAGGAGGGTAAAATATCTGAGTTTCCAAATGGGTTGATATAAGAATTACAGGTAGTGGAATGAAAATGAAGAGAAAAGGAAAATATAAGAAGATTACACCATTCATTCCTTTGCGCAAAAGCCCATGACTAATTTAGAATGGAGCAGATGATGTGGGGATTCTAGCAGTTGTTGCAAGTATACAACATTCACAAAATCTCAGGACTTGGAATCTCTATGTAGTGGACTGACTTTCTCCTAGTTTGGGGATTGGAACTACTCTAAATAACTTGTGTTCTTGTGTTTGTTCAATCTCTCTCATCTCTAGTATGTATGTGTAGTTCCACTACAAATTTAATATTTGCAATCCCATACATTGTAGTAACTTTAAGGTATAATGAATTTGTGCAAGTATTTTTATCTCCATTCACCCCCCTCTAGATCCCATTTGATCCAACAACTGGTATCAGAGCCACAATCTTCTCTAAAAAGTTCTCCCATTAGATGAGAAGATAGGTGACAACCTACTTGGGTCTCTCAACTTGGAAGGTGGTTTCTCCATGAGACCCTCAATCTTCTATGGCACAAACTTTCTCTATTGGAAGATAAGGATGCAGTTCTACATGCAAGGGATGAGCTATGACATGTAGAAAGTGGCCATCCTTCCATACACAAAGCCAACTGCAGATGTATCCACTTGGAATGAAGAGGCACTCAAGAAGGCATAGTTGAATGTAAAGGCAATAAGCATCATCTATGCTTCCCTCACTCCTTCCGAGTTCAACTAGATATCCTTTTGAGACATAGCCCATGAGATATGGAACAAGTTGTGAATCACCAATGAGGGTACAAAAAAAGTCAAGGAGTCCAAGATCTACATGCTCAAGGGTCTCCTTGAGAAATTCAAGATAGGAAACAAGGAGAGAGTGGCCGAGATGTACGCAAGGCTCAACACCATCATCAATGGACTTGCTCAGTTGGGCTACCCCATGGATAGAGGGACCATAAACTACAAGATCCTAAGGTCTCTTCCCAAGGGATGTGAATCCAAGGTAACCTCAATTGAAGAAGTTAGAAGACTTGGTTACATTGCCACCGAAGAGATCATTGGCAACCTTCAAGTTCATGAGCCAAGACTTGACAAACAAGAGGAATATGAGAAGCATGAAGATAAGGAACCAAAGAATATAAAAGACAATGACTTCAAATCTCATGTGGAGGCAATGATTCTTCAACAGCAACTTGCTTTCCAGTCCTCTCCTCCCTCCTCAAGTGAAGATGAAGCCCTTAGTGACCATGAAGAAAGTTACTCTAAGGGAAAGCACTTAAAGGGAAATTCTTCTTCCTCCTCCACTCCAAGATGCTATGAATGTGGACAAAAGGGACATTAAAAGAATGAGTGCCCCAAGGTGAAGAAGTCCTACTACAAGAGAAGCTCCAAGAAAAAGGAGGACTATAAGAAGGAAGGCAAATACAAGAGTAAGGACAAGAAGGACAAGAAGAATAAAGATGCAACCCATGCCGCATGGGAAGAGTCTTCTACAAGTGATTCTATCTCCAATGAGGGAGAATGCCACCTTTCTATCATGTCCTCTACTAGTGAAGACATTAGTGAGGTAAATGATGTAATCTTACATGAATTATCTAAGGAAACCCTCATTGATATTCTTAATGCTACCCGCTCTTCTTGTTCCAAGTGCAAATCTAAGAAGAAAAGGTTAGGGAAGATCATATATGATTTGTATGCTAAAATTGATATTCTTGATTCAAATGATAAATTTCGTCTTGATAGCATTGATTCTTTGCGAGGGCAGTTTCTTGCTCTTGACCTCCAATACAATGGAGTTGAAGTATAGAATGATATCTACCTTAAGAACATCAATAGTCTTAAGGAAGAAAACCAAGCTCGAGTAGATGAGATTATCTTATTTACAACTAAAATTGATGATCTTAGACTTGCTTGTGATGTTATTAAATATGAAAAATAGAATTTATCTTGACAAGATTGTAATTCTTAGAACGGAAAATGTTAGATTGCTTGCTTAAATCAACGATCTTTATTCTAGACCTTTATTTCCAAATAATAAAGTTGCTAGTCTTACTTTAGAAAAATATTATTATCTTACTAAAGCCCTATGTTTGGAGGCTGACTTACTTGATGCACAAGATGATCTTACTATCTTATGGTATATTTCCATTACTCTTAGTGAGCTAATTACAAACTAAGAGCTTCCTTGCAAAAATTCCTCAAAGGGAAGAAATCTCTCAATGAAGCTCTAGATCACTCTATCAAACAAGTTGGTACTAGTGGTTTGGGATATATGGGGGGATCTCCAAAGAGCAAGAGCAAGGGAAAGGATAAGAAAAAGAGCAACTAGCCTCCCATTTTCCATGGAGAGTCATCCGACTCTAAGAATCCTATGGTTTGTGTGCATTGCAAGAGTGATGACCATTACTCTACTTATTGTCCTTATAAAGAGAAGGGGACCAACCAAAAGATAAAATGGGTCCCCAAGCTAACACTAGATCCAAAGTTTGAGTTGGGAACTGAGATCTTCCTTTATTGTAGGTAAAAGGAAAATGGATTGTTGATAGTGGTTGCTCAAAACACATGACAGGTGAAATTAGCCACTTCAACAAGTTCACACAGAAGAAAGGAGGATCAGTGAACTTTGGGAACAACAAAGGTAAAGTGATAGGTGAGGGTGATGTAGGTGATTCACTATGTATCAATAATGTTCTTCTTGTGGATGGCCTACATCACAATTTAATAAGTGTCAGTCAATCATGTGATAATGGCTATCTTGTTCTTTTTACCTCACTGGAATGCTTGCTTCTAGATTCTATCTCCTACAATATTATATATAAGGGATCTAAAAATGGTTATCTATATGTCATCATTCTTTACTCTATTATGCCTATTGTTGGTAGATGCCTTGTAGTCAATTTGAATGGTATTTCTTTATGGCACCGTAGGCTTGGTGATGTAAATGTGCATTAGTTAAAGAATGAGCAAAAATGAATTGATAAAGGGACTTCCTAAATTGTATTTGAAAAGGATGAGGAATGAAAACCTTGTACCCAAGGAAAGAAAACCAACTCCTCCTTCAAATCCCAAGGAGTCCTTAGTACCAAAAGAACTCTTGAACTTCTTCACATTCATCTACTTGGACCAATGTGTAAGCAATCGCTTCGTGGTAGCAAGTATTGTCTTATGATTTTTGATGATTTTTCTCGTTATACTTGGACCTTATTTCTCACTTCAAAAGAGATACTCTCGATGTTTTCTCAACCTTTTACAAATAAGTTGAAAACAAAGATTCTTGCCAAATCATCACTATTTGCAATGACCATGAGGGAGAATTTGAAAATGACATATTTGAATCGTTTTGTGAGGAATATGGGTATGTATATGACTTTTCTTCACCTCGAGCACATCAATAAAATGGGGTTGTAGAGGGAAAGAATAGTTCACTACATGAAATGGCTAGGACTATGCTTCTAGAGTATGATACTGCAAAGAAGTTTTGGGTCGAAGTTGTTAGTACTTCATGTTTTGTGTATAATCAGGTTTTCACTCATCCATCTTTAAAGAAAACCCCTTACGAGTTATGACGTGTTAGAAAGCCCTCTATTGATTTCTTTCATGTTTTCAGCTTTCCTTGTTTTCTTTTGAACATCAATGATTCTCTTGACAAGTTTACTCCTAAATGTTACAAAGCCTTCTTTCTTGGCTATAACACTACTAGAAAGGCTTATAGAGTATTTAATATTGATTTATCTAAAGTTCAAGAATCTATTAATGTTAAAATTTTTGAGACTAACCCCTCTATTTCCAAGAATATTGTTAATGATGATGTTGTAGATGATGATACCTTACTTGAAAGACCTCAACATTGTTGATAAAGGAAAAGAGGTTATAGTTGATGAAGAAAAGAAAGAAGAAGAAAAGAAGTATCCAACTCTCTGCTCTGCAAGGCATCATCCTAAAGAGCCCATTATAGGTAATCATTTTGAAAGGGTGAAGACATGGGCTGCTTACAACAAAGAACAAGCAGACAACACCCTCATCTCTCAACTTGAGCCAAGGAATGTCAAAGAAGCTTTCAAGGATGATGAATGGATCCTATCCATGCAAGAGGAGCTATAACAATTTTAAAAGAACAAAGTGTGGAACTTAGTTACAAGACCAAGTGATAGAAAAATCATTGGCACCAAGTGGGTCTACCACAACAACCTTTATGAAAGTGGAAATATGGTAAGGAACAAAGCAAGATTAGTAGCTCAAGGATACAACCAATAGGAAGGTATTGATTTTGATGGAACTTATGCACCTTTTTCTAGACTTGAATCTATTAGAATGCTACTTGCTTTGGATAGTTCTAAGAATTTCTTACTTTATCTAATGGATGTTAAAAAGTGTGTTTTTGAATGGTACAATTGAGAAGAAAGTTATATTGCTCAACCTCCCAGCTTTGACCATGATAAATTTCCTAACCATGTTTATTTGTTACAAAAAGCTCTCTATGGAGCCAAACAAGCCCCTAGAGCTTGGTATGAGAAAATAAAGAACTTTTTGTTAGACAATGGCTATATCATGGGAAAAGTAGATTCTACCTTGTTTCTAAAATACAATTCTAGCAATTTTTTTATCATTCAAATCTATGTTGATGATATTATCTTTGGCGGAACTAATCTTGATCTTTGAAAAGAGTTTAGTTCTCTTATGTAGAGTGAGTTCTAGATGAGCATGATGGGGAAGCTTACTTTCTTCCTCATCTTCCAAATAAAGCAAACCAATGAAGGTAACTTCATCAACCAAAGAAAGTACACAAGTGAACTTCTTAAGTGCTTTGGGATGGAGAACACCAAGCCGATGTACAACCCCATGTATAACACCACCAAGCTTGACAAAGATGAAGAAGGTGAGAAAGTGGATAGAATCTCTATAGAGGTATGATTGAAAGTCTACTTTTTTTAATTGCCTCTATACCTGACATAATGTTTAGTGTTGGCCTTGTGTGCTCACTTTCAATCAAGTCCAAGAAAATCACATCTCATAGCAGTTAAGAGGTTCTTGAGGTATCTAGCCAAAACACAAACTTTGGACTGTGGTATCCTTAGTCAAGGGACTTCACTCTTACTGTCTATAGTGATGTTGATTATGCAGGTTGTTTGATTGATAGAAAGTGCACAAGTGGCACTTGCTTCTTCCTAGGACCATGCTTGGTTTCTTGGTTCTCAAAGAAGTAAAGCACATTGGCTCTTTCAACTACTGAGGCCGAATACATTATAACTGGGAGTTGTTGTGCTCAAGTCCTATGGATGAAGCAAATTCTCCAAGACTTTAACATTCATTTTGATGTTTCTCCTATCTATTGTGACAATACTAGTGCAATCAATCTCTCTTATAATCCTACATTGCATAGTAGATCTAAACATATAGAAGTCTATCATCACTTTCTTCGTGACCCCATTGCCAAGAAGGATATCTATATCACACATGTAGATACGAAGAATCAGCTTGCAGACATTTTCACTAAACCTCTATCTAGAGAGAAATTTACTTTTATTAGACCAAAAATGCTTATAACTGCTCTTGATGATACTAACATGCAATCCGACTAGATTTTCACATACCTATATGTCTTGCTCACCTTATGCTACTGAGTGCTATAATTGTCATGTTTTCATGCCTTGTTTTGCTTATTTTCAGCTATTTTTTGCAAACAGACATTTTACCACAACATAGTAGCCAATGATGAGTGTAATGTGCCTCAATATGTTTAAAATACATGATAGCCTAGAAAAATAAATTTATATAGCACTCTAGAGGCTTAGAATTCAAATTTTCTATGTTTTTGACAGGCTGACCATCAGTCGAGTTTGTCCCAATATAACTCGACCATCCATGGATGAGGATTGAACTAAGATAATGGTTCAGTCAAGTTTTTGACACATAGAACTCGACCGATCGAGTAAATGGATGCAAATTAAAAGGGGATCGGCCAACTTTTCTCCCTCTCAACTAGAGAAATTCGACCAAATACCCATCCTGCAGTGTTCATCCTCCAACCCTAGGCTAGACCAACCCTTCCTAGCACTAGATCATCCCTCCTTGCCCCTCCCTGTCATAACCTAGGTGTTTAGGTGACTTGTCTCTTGCCTTCTCTCCTTTGTTAGGTGGTTACCTACTCTCCATCTGACCTTATGGCCTCCAACTGTAGGAAGAGATCCGTCCCAACTAGAGAAACATCCACACCAACTACTACAAGGCATGTCTCCTTTGATGCTACCTCCTTCATCTCATCTCAAGCCATAAATAGGTATAAGAAACTCCTTCCTAGGAATCCCTTTCCTCTCCGTGCCTTGTTTGAACCTCAGTTGCAACAACTGAGGTGATTAAGTAGGTTTCTAGGGTGTTCAAATCTCATCACCCAAGTGCTTTGTGTGTAGATCGCATGTGCTTCTCAAATTCCATGTCAAGCATGAAGGATGTCCATGAATCTATGAAAATTTGGCATGGAACTACACCACCCTAGTCCCACCACATAATACCCAAGTCATCTTAACTTTAATGATAACCAGTAATAAGATAACTATCTACAAGGATTCTTTGAATACCTATTTCTCTAGTACTGATGCCATTGATTCTTGGGTGGCTTCATATCTGCAATACCATGACCTCTTGGACCCTGAAGGTTTTTGTAAGAGACTTGATCATGTTCTTACCCTTCCCGACATCCATAAGTTCTTAAATAAACTAGACATCCCATATAGGAAGAAGTCCACCTTGCCATCCCCTTCCCTTGATATCAAGATAGGACTAATCACTTTAGTAGTAAATTGCAATATCCATCCCAAGCAGAATCAAATGAAAATTGTAGTGAATACTGCAACAACCATGTATTGTTTGTTGAATGATATTGGAGTTAAGTGCACTTGTTACATTCTACATCATATGGCCTGCTTTGACTTTGAGAAGAATACCACTGACACCCATCTCTGATATCCAAACATGATATGTGGTGTGTTTTCTCACCACAATGAAAAATCCCTCTTCCATGACCTTGGATACAAATCAAGTCGCAAAGGGGTTTGAACTAGTGATACAACCATAGAGAAGACATTTCTTCCTACCTCTTCTACCACACCAGGTGCCTCTAACTCTTCATAGAACCCTCCACTTCCATCACCCATACTTGACCACACCTTGTTTTATGTATCCAATGAATCCCTCATGGGATATATGATACGTCAACATGCATACAACCTTAGGATTCAAGATCAACTCCACCAGGACCTCTGCCAAATAATGCCACATATGAACATGTCCTGCAACCATCTATACCCACCCTACCAAGCATACCCCAGAGCTGACTATGCCTCCTATGCATACAACCATTTCTACCTTGACCCTCCACATGTTACTGCTTCTGCTACACCCTCTGCTATTACTTATGGTGGACCTGCACATGCACCAAGTGCTCTTACTCTTCTGGATCTTCCTGTTGGCCCCACTACCACTCCACTTGCTGGATATGATGGAGCTTTTACTCCTACCTTTCTACAAACAAATGCATTACATGCATGTGGCATGTCTTGGGATGAGAAGAATGCCATTTGGCTTGGCATATGTTCTTTTGGGACTCCTGTTGATGAGGAGATTCCAGACCAGGATGTTGAGGATGAGGATGATGCTGAAGATGCCAAGAATGTTGATGTCTATGTTGATGGTGATGATAGATCTAATGATGGTGAGGCTCCACTTGCTGCCACTGGTGCAACATCTGATGAAGACAAAACTATGAACCCAAGTATGTGGATGATGATGAGGACATAGTTGATATAGTAGATGACATAGATGTTTAGTTTTGTAGTATATTAAGAGTGCTCATATATATATATATATATATATATATATATATATATATATATATATATATATGTATATCTTTTTATAGACTATCATGCATTAGACAATTGGGCAATGTATGTGAGGCATACTGTTTTCTTATCCTCATTGTTTTATTGCGGCTTTGTAGTTTATTCCTAGAGGACATCATCAATGTTGTAATCTTAATATTATATACCTTAACTCTTTGGTTTCTTGTATCTTATGAGGTCTTGGTATGCTATCCCATATTTTGATTACGACTCTGGCTTTCTTGTTTTCTCTATTTCTGCCTCTATTTGGTGTGTGCTATGTGGTTTCTTATGTAGTTTGTGCATGTGGCCAAAACATGTGCTTTATAGATCTTCTACCCCCTACCTTTTTTATATGAAAAGGGGGAAGAAATGGTCTTAGCCATATTGATTTTATTGCTTATGTGATTCTTTTCTTGTCAATTATCTAAAATATCACATGACTTGCTAGAGGACCATATAGTATAGATATATGTGATATGGTTGTTTGTGGAAATACTAACCATGCAAGAATAGGTAAGAATGAATTCAAGGGGAGAAATTAATATTGTTCATTCATGTACCCCCTTTCAATTCACAAGGTAAAGGTTTAACTTTCACATACTTTTCAAAGGTAAAGGTTTAAATTTCATATCCTTTTCAATATGTTGAGGAATGGTTTGTCATTGTCATGAAGGGGTAGAATGTTGACTTGAGAGTTATACATTGTCCATATTTTGATAATAACTTAACCATTCCATTCATATGTATCTAATATGTCTATTTGAGATTGATTTCAGGCATTAGGTACATGAAAAGGATAAATTCAATCAAGCCCTAGCTTGATCAAGTTTAAGTCAAAAGCAATGCAAATGTTTTTTTTAAAAACACCTTAAAACCCTTAAGATGATTTTTTTAATCATTTGTATTGATGTAATGACTTGTAACTAAGATGAGAAAAAGTTAGGAGGCCTAAATTCGAACGTTTAATCACTCTAATGACATTTTCCATTACAATGGTGTTTTTAGTCAAGTTTCCCTGTGACAAACTCGATCGAT
This sequence comes from Alisma plantago-aquatica, assembly GCA_963693085.1. Taxonomy (NCBI): domain Eukaryota; kingdom Viridiplantae; phylum Streptophyta; class Magnoliopsida; order Alismatales; family Alismataceae; genus Alisma; species Alisma plantago-aquatica. The sequence goes on along the minus strand of OY856415.1, from coordinate 285,526,724 downwards.
CCCCTTGATGCATTTTGAGAAAATTCAGGTTCTATTGAGTTTACCATACACAGAACTCGACTGATCCCTACACTGACCAAAACTAATTTAAGCAGTTTGATCGAGTTTCATCCAGGACAAACTCGACCAATGCTTCAAATTAGCTTTGTCACATAGTGCAATCAGTCGAGTTACATTTATTGAAACTCGACCGACTGTATTGTATGGAAAATGCAAAGAAAAAGTAATTCCAACTGTTGGAGTGTTTCAAAACTCGAAATTATATATCTTGCAACCCTCCAAATGGCTGGAAAATGTTCCTTAGTGCTCCTACCCTCTAGTGGACACCCCCAACTATAAATAGGACCTCTTGGAGTTTATCCAAGGTTTCTCCTTCATGTTATTTGAGCTCCAAGATATGGTTCACTGCATCCAATCCACTTGAGCCCCTTTATCTCTCTTGTTTGCAAATCAAAATGTCCATATGAGTGAGATGGGATCTGTGTGAGAGAGCTAGTTTATTGTATACTTGTAAACCTATCAAAGCTTCACTTTCCCCAACCCCTTTCTTCAAGATCGAGTTGGTGAAAGCTTCTCCAAGTAAAGGAGAAGGTGCAAGCTTCTTCAAGATGTAGAATAAGGTGTAGAAGGTTCTCCAAGGTGAAGGAGAAGTTCAAGACTGAAGATTTAAGAGTAGAGTGGGTAAATCCTTCAAGGGAAAAGACATGTTGCAAGAATGGGATCTCCTTGGTGAAGGTGTCCAGCTGCTTGCAAGAGTTGGTAAGACCTTGTAGAGATAGAAGACTTTATCTCCTCTGGATAGGTAACCTTGGTTAGTTATTGGATCCCATGTCCTCAAAGGGAAGGTTGGGTATCCTTCACTCAAAAAAGGAAGGTCATCTTGTATGTATTATAATGGAATATAAGTATACATTGGCTGCAAAATCCTAGGGCTTGACCTTTCTGGGTAGTGGGCAGACTTTCTCCTTGTTTGGTGATTGGAACCACTCTAAATAGCTTGTGTTCTTATATTTGTTCAATCTCTCTCCTCCTTGTTATGTATGTGTAGTTGCACTACAAATTCAATATTTGCAATCCCATACATTATAGTAACTTGAAGGTCTAACAAATTTTGTACAAGTGTTTCTATTCACTCCTCCTCTAGAGACCATTTGATCCAACATGTTGCACTTACATAGGAGGTGGACTATAGAAGACTTGAGATGCACCCATTGGTCTGCTTGTTTCACTAAATTTCACTATAGGTTGGGAGGAAAGCTTTTCTTATACTTGAAGAGAAAGTTTTGATGAGAGTTGCTCCACTTTTTCCTCAAACCTTGTAACATTCCTTTGCACATCATCAAAACTTTTCAACCTAGATAGAACTTCATCCTCAGATCCTAAGCTATATCTTAAACTTTGTTGTTCATAGTTGCTATAAGAATGAGGTGTCTTCACTTCTTCACCTAAGGACTCAACAGAATTAACTGAGTGATAAGAAACACTTCCCACTTGATTCTTCATAAATCTCATCATTTCTCCAAGAATCTTCATCCCTTGTGGACTTGAATCTCTAGATGTGTCACACCAAAGGGTTGGTCACCATCATTAATCATTCTAGAATCCCAAATCCTTGAATTTTACGCCAACTGCTCAAATAAGGGTCATGTCTCCTCAGGTGGCTTAGCCATAAAAGCTCATCCACAAGAAGAATCTGATGTAGCTTGACCCATTGGAGAGAGACCAGAGTAATAGGATTGAACAAGCTACCATAAAGGGATTTCATGGTGTGGTCACTCCCTCAACATCTTTTGAAATCTTTCCCAAACATCATGTAACCGCTCATTACCCACTTGATTGAAACTCACTATGGCACATCACATTTGTGTCAACCTTGCAATGTAGTAAAATTTCTTCATAAAAGCATTCTTCAAGTCTCCCCAACTCATGATGTATGTTCTTGAGTCATACCAATCGTTGGCCTTGTCTTTGTGGGAGAATGAGAACAAGGTTAACCTATATAAAGTCATCACTTATTGTTGGCGTCCTGAAGGTAGAGCATACTTCAAGAAAATTGTCCAAGTGGTTGTAGGGGTTCTCACTCTCTACGTCGTAGAAGGAGTGCAGGATCCCAAGAAGACATGGAGCGATGGAGAATTTTTCCCTTGGCATTTGATCAACTTTCCTTACAAATTGGTTATTTGTAGTTTCTAGGCATGAAGTATTCTTGAAGTGGCTTGTGAGATGCATTATGTCCTTCTACCTTGTCTTCCACGGGTTGCTTGTCACATGAACAAGAGAAAACCAAACAAAAGAGGATAAGTTAGAAAACTAATTTGCACAAATAGAAGAAACAATAAAGAATGAAGAATAAAGAACATCAATGATGACAGCAGTAGGAAAATATCAAAGAAAAACTAGCTAGCTAGGCCGAGAGCCTTTCCGCCGACAACAAAACTAGAAAGCTTGCTGCATTTTTCAACGCCTCAAGGTTATACACCTTAATAATTTGAATATTGACTAGATGCACATCTTAAGGCTTCAACACACAACATGGGCCTTTCAAATTTATAAATACTTGATATGTTTTCTCACTTAAACTAACACACGTCAACCACAATAGTACAAGGTCGTCTTATAGTATAGGAAAGTAACAAATTAGTGGTCCAACCCAAGAGAGAAAAGGGACCACTATAGCTGAGTTAGTTTTGTCTAGGTTCCTAGTGAGGAGTCTAGGGTTGAAGGATTTGAAGGTTGATTTTGTGTTAATTATAGCAAGGGTAAAGAAGCAATCAAATTAAGGAAGCAAGGGAATCAAAACCTAAGTTAACCCTAGATAGTTAGTTTTAAAGAGCAAGAAATGACAAGCTAAGTAAGAAAAGGCAAGAAAGGAGTAAATCACACTGAGGCAAGCAAGAAGATACCTATAATACACTAAGCTAGCAGCTAATGCTATATGAAAATTACAAACCTAAACTAGCAAGAACAAGCCAATGCACTGATTTAGCAAGTAAAGAACTAATCAAGTAGAGACTAGTTAAGCAAGTAGACAATTAGGGTTTTAGACAACAAAGAGAAGTATGGGTTGTTTAGGGGAATGCACTTGTTGATTGGGTTGGGGTGATAACATGTAAACATTATTCTTTACTTTAGATTAGCAAATCAAACAACAAGATATATCCTAATGAATTACCATAAACTACTAATTGTCCATGGATAGGATAGGGTGTGTATGAGGAAACTAGTCCCTATCACCCCCACCCACCATTGCGAGGCTCACTTGGATTAGGGTTTAGGTGGAAGTCAACTAGGATCTAGTCAAGCCTAGGTTTATAGGATAGAAACTCTTATGGTAATTAGGGGTTGATGGTAGTAGTGGATGGTGGAAATGAGGTTCTAGACCTCACATCACCTACCATCTAGCCTTGTGAAGGCTCCAAGCTAGTTACACTACATGCTTCTATATTGGCTAGTTAGATCTCTCACATAGGTGTAAGAGAATTGATTACCATGTAGGTGAGTAACTAACTAGGGATCCACTAATTGGACCTATGAGAAATTCCCAAAAAAAGAGACACATATAAGCAACTTTCCTAGAATACTAGGTGATTTCAAGCACAAACCACAAAGAAATTTTCCTAGAATCATAGGTGATTTCAACCACAAACCACAAAGAAATTTATGTGAAATGAGATAGAAATATAACATGATCATTATCAAATGAAATTACAATATTTACATATTAATTTCCCCCAATATGGTATCAAAGTAACATTTGTGACCCCAAACAACCCATCTAAAGGGCCTCGCTACTCATAAAAATACAAAAATGGAGAAGAAAGAGGTAGAAGTAGCCATGGAGCTCAGTGTAGATGAAGAAATCTCTATCTCCAAGAGCTGCAAGGACGTGCTCCTCCCTCCCCAAGGTGGAATGGCATGGGATGGTGGTGGAAAGTGGTCAAATCCTAGAAAACTAGGGTTTTGGTGGTGGAAATGGTAAAATGTGGTAGGGAAGTGATGGAATAGATAAGGTGTGAAACGGGGGAGATAAGAGGGGGTAGACGATATCTAATAACATGCTCCAGCCACCACCTAAGTATATATAGATGATGGGGAAACACTAGGTCAAGTGGGGTATTTTGGGTAGAATAGTGCAAAAAATGTTAGGGTTTTGGTAGTAGCATGGCCGTTCTGGGTCGGATACTCATGGTGGGAGTGATTGGGAATGGTTATGGTGGACGGGATGTCTATGGAAATAGAATGGAATGAACATGGGAATTCTGGGTTCTTGAGACTGTAGCATGACTGTTCTGGCTAGAACAGGCGTGTTGGCTTTAACCAACATGACCATACTAGGCTATGGCCAACATAGGCCTGCTGGATTCTGGGATAGAGATACTTCTTCACTAGATTTTCTATCTTGGTGGCACAACCGTTCCATGGTACCACAACCATGTTGGAGTCTTCTCATTGCACTTTGATCTTCAATTTTTTCATCTTTGATGTTCCTTGCTTTGGTTGACCCTTGACCACTTGGGATAGGTTGGGGAAGCTCTTGGACTCTCTTGTGACTCCTTCAAGGGTGAAGAAACCCTAATATTCTCCTCCTCCTCTCCCTTCCATCCAAATCATGGTTAAAGTACCCGAAAAACATGCACAGAACATCCATAAGTGCATTTGACAATAAATCATTATTGGGCAAGATAAAATGTAATCTAACAGCCATAGATGTGATTGAAGTGAAATAAAACACAATATGAAGCCCTAAAATAGGGCTCCATTAGTAGTATAGATAAGGATCGAACCCAAGATACACCATTTCTAAGAATTATTTAGATTTTTAATCTAATTAAGGAAGTATAGTTTACAATGATTGATGGTTGATTAAATAAGTTAACAATATAAGAACTAAAATTAAACTCTAAAGAAACATTTTTTTAAACACTTGGATAACATTACAAGGATGTCAAGTTTCATCGGCATTGCCTACATGTTTACTCTCTCATGTTAAATCACTCACTCATATGAATATTTAGATTGAGGTCAAGGAATTTTATGTTTTGTCGAAGTATGGAATTACATGGACATATTTCCCCATAGGATCAAAGTTTTGTTACCTACAAATCCTCAATTTGTCACCATGGAGGGCCCCTTTCTGTTGTCTCTTCTAGGGTTCAATGAAACCAATTGGTATTCTAATCTTATATTTTAATATTCTTATGTATATGGTTCTAACAATCATAAAAATAGATATCTAATCTATAAATCATACCATCATATAATTGATAGTCGATAAAAAACCCATATGAATATCCATTTATAACACAAGAGTACAAAATATAGGAAACATGACTAATCCCAAAAACCATTAAAAGATTTACTCTCTAATTATTTTCAGGATACAAGGAGTTAGTGAGAATAAGAAGCTAATGGAGAAGATAGTATCATGGAGGAGGAGCTCAGTGATATCATCACAACTCCCAAAGTAATGACTGCAATGTTCAACCATGTCCTTTGGAGGAGCTTCTCTCCACGTAAAGACACCACTCCCATCTTTGGCTTTCCTTGGATGTTGCTATGATTGTGTATGGGAGAGAATAGGTTGTGAATCCTTATCATAGGCATCCTTAGAGTACTTTTATATTTCCCAAATAAATCAATCTAAAATTATTTGATGGTTGTGAATTTGAATAGATTCCTAGAGTCAGCAAAAAGGGTGACTAGGAGGCCATTCAACTAACTTGAAGCATTCAATAAATATAATCACTAAACATATAATCAAATTATTCTTTCAACCAACTTAAATCACTCAATTTTTACATCGGGTGTAGACTTTAGAATCAATTAGGGTTGGGGTATATTTTCTTATTAGTAAACTTGTAATCCCGATTGGGCGACTGGATAGATGTCAGAGTTATTATGATTTTTGTCAGACTCTCCAATCATTCATCTCACCTTGTCAGTTAGTCAACTGTCATATAATAATATATATACTAGTTTTGTATATAATTAAATTTGCATCCAATAGCTTTTAAATACCCAATTCCACATTTGTACATGAAATTTATGACCATTTGAGTGTCCGTCTATACTTTAGTGATCCTCACTCAATTGAGGAGTGATGATATATAGTCTTTGATCAATTCTTGGGCTTTTCATGGAGGGATAATTTCTTCTATTTTTGACTTGAGATAACCCTATAAATTAAACATAAAAATGCATTAAATACCATTAAAATGCATAAATACAAAAATCTTATTATATGTAAAAATATTGAGTAAAATGCAAGAAAAATATGCAACATTAAATCTAAAAGTATAACTAAGAACATGACGGATATACATTCATCATAACCTCGATCTTGGATGTTTTTCATACTTGAGTGACACAAAACCACTCTCTAGATGAATACTATCAACCAATGTACATGCCTCATACTCTCATCATGTATGAATACCTATCACCAATATGGCCAACAACCCATCCTCTTAACATCACTGAACATGACTTGTCATGTTGCTATTTTTGACTTCACTTCAAAACATTACTTCCTCATCACCATCCCCAATAGCACACATGTATAAGGATCTCATGAAATTTGAGGAATCCCAAAAAGTTACAAGTATATGCAAAATCCATCATTGATGTATGTTAAATGGATATCAATGGAGCATGTAATAAACCCTACGTGTAAAATTGAATGGAAGGAATAATGTGCATCTCTCCTCTAATCCACTTGAGATTGCTTTTTATTTGTACACATGCATATATTGCACAATTGTGTGTGTGTGCACATTGGTATATTTTCTTTATTTTTTTGGTGATACACCCATATTACATAGAGAGTGGTATGGAAGTAATTATAGTAGTAGTTGATGGTGTTCCACCCCAAGCTTAGAGTTTGGCATACTCAATGGCTATTTTTTCTCCTTTTTGGTGGATGAAAGGGAAGAAAATGAAATAAGAAGTGTTGAAGAGAGTTTGGATCATGTTTAAAATTTAATTTAATTATTTAGTATATCAGATAATTCCTCTAATTCACTACACCCAAATGATGACATGATATGGGGATACATGACAATTACATAGATATGATTCAATCAATAAGAGGAACATCGTACTTGATCCCAATTGGTTCGTCTAACACCTGTCATCCTTTCCAAGAAACATGATGTTGGTATTCATTAGCTAAAAAAGTTAATATCAAGGACTTAGTTTGAATAAGGGGGTTGTGTGATAAATCATATGTGCAATACAAAAGATGAATGCGAACTAGGTTGACTAGATAATGGCTTCAACTAACATTGTAAACATTGAAATTTGAAACTACTTTTTTTAGGTTTATGCAATGCAATTAATCTAAATGAAAATGAAACATGCAAAGCCCATCCTTAAATAAAATAAGAATATAGAAAAAATAAATAGGTGTGGGTGGAAAGGAGTATGTATCGCCTAACCTCCACCCCATGTATAGAAATTTGCTCATCCTAAAGCAAACAACTAAACCCAAGATGGAGGGGGGAATCATCAATGATCATCCAGGTGGTCCTGATAACTCAAAGAAGGTCCAATCGAAGGGAATATGGACAAGGAATGGCACATTGAACATGAGTGTTCCATGATGCAATATGTGATTAGGTGGCCATGATAACTCAAATGTATTATCTAGATGTTTGGAGTAGTATTTCCTTCACCCTAAAATCCATCTAGTAGGAATTTTTAATACCCCTCTATCAGTGGAGTTGGTGCAATAGATGTATGTGGATCTTATTCTACAATAAAGGTGGCATGCAGTGAATCTGTTGCATGTGGTGCCAGTTGTGCAAGATTAAGTGGTGGGTTTGGCTCGGGTCTTTCTTTGCCGACTTGGTCTACCTGTAGGATATGTGGTGTTGTCCTTACATGTAATATGTCTATTTTAAAATTAGTCTTATGAATATTTATGTGTGGTTATACATTCTCCTAGAAAATTACCCAATTAACCCAGGAGTCAATGGGGATAGTGAGGTCCTTCATAATCTCAACATGTGTCTCTAGATCCTCCTGATGGAGCTACATCTCATCAAATACTTTGGTTGGTCATGATAGGTCAATAGTAATATGAGCCATGAACCTAGACATTCTCATTTTTGGGCTTCTTATTCATCTACCATCCTTTCATTGTCAATGCACATTTTCTCCAAAGCACCCAACCACTCATTTAGGTTAGGTGGAGGTTGAGTTTCAAAGTGAGGCTCTTCACCAAAAGCTTCCACAGTATTGCTAGTTGTAGTCTTCCTCATATGGATAATCATCCACATAGAATGAGTACTCATAGTATCCTTTAAAATATGGTGGATTGGAATTAGCAATGTAACCACCCAGATGATACATGAAATTGTGCTTGACAATGATTTTTTGCAATGTTGCCTTAAATTGTGGAGGAGCATCAAAGTAGCTTACTAAAGTATGGTTGTAATAAACACACACTTGGAATTGCTCAAGCAGTGGTGCCAACCACTCTATTTTAATGTGGTTCCTGACAAATAGAGAGATTTGAGTATCTAGATCAAGAGAAAAATTATCCAATAAATGAAGATACAGTTTTTTTTCCTTTGTAGAAGACTAAAATAGTAAATTATAAAAATCAAAGATAGAAAAATAATATAGGATAAATGAATGATGAGAATAAACTTGACTACAAAAACAACTAAGGAGTTACCAAAAAAATATTAAAACAATCTGAGAAATTATAAAATAAAACCAAAAACTACAAAATGAAACTAAAATTACAAAAACAATCTAAAAAGAAAAAGGCTTGAATTTATATGAATAGACTAAAAATTCAAAGAGTCTTATTGTACTTTGACATGGTTCTAATATTTAACGTGGTATTTTGTACCCCTCAAACTCTCTAAGATATGAAATCCTAGTTTTTACCAAACAATAGTATGAAAAACACCACCCATAAGTGGACATGTCTTATCCTGGTATAGGTAAGGATCAAACTCAAGAGATAACATTTTAAGAGATTATTGGTAAGTTTAGCTAATAAAAATAATTAACAAGGATATATGGTTGATTAATTAAATTAACAAATGCAAGAAATAAAATCAAACTATCAAGAAATGAGTTCTAACACTATGATAAAATTAGCAGGATGGCAGGGTTCACCACTATTGCCTACATGTTCACTTTCTCACATTACATTGCTAATTCATATAGATATTTAGATTGGGGTCAAGGAATTTCATATCTTTTTAGAGTATCAAATTCACAAGGACAAATTTTCCCATAGGCTCGAGGTCTCGATACCTATTGATCCTTAATATGTCACCCCACAGAACTCCCTTCCCTGCTCTCATCTAGAATTCAACAATACTAATGTGTTTTTCCTAGATTTTAAGGTCTTTACATATATGATTCTAACAATCATGAAATATAGGGAGCTAATCTATGTAGAATGCAATCAATCAATTGATAGTCAATCCAAAAAATCAATATGAATAGCATTTATAACATGTGTGCATACAAGGATAATCTTATAAACCTAGTAAAACATCTATTCTATAATCATGTTCATAATACAAAAAGAGAGAGAATAGTAATCTCGTAAAGAATATAGAATCATGGAGGAGAAGCTCAGCGGTCTAGTCATAACTCTCTGAACGATGACTGCAATCTTGGATCATGTCCTCTGACAGAGCACAACTCCATGTCAACCTATTGACTCATGTCTTTGAATTTCATTGGGGGTGGCTAGGTTTATAGATGGGAGATAATAGGTTGTGAATCCTTGTCCTATACATCCCCAAGTACTAATATGTCATTCAATGAAATCTCATATCAATATCGAATAATCTGATAGCTATGAATTTTGTAGATTACTAAAACTGACAAAACAGATGACCGGGGAGGATAGTCAACAAATTGGAAGTGGTATGTAAATGTATTATTCATGTATATAATTGAATTACACATTCAAACCAACTTGAATTACTCAATTCTGACATTAGATGTGGAATTTATAGTCGTTTTAGTTTCAAGACATATTTTCTAGTTGGTCGACTAGTAATCCCAATCGAACGACTGCATAAATGTCAGAGTTATTGTGACATTTATTATGTATTTTGAATATATGAATATTGATACATGATTGTATTTCATTAGCCTCACCATGTAGTCAAACCACATTGATTTTCTTTTGTAAGAAATAGGTAAAATCTCAATATATAGTGTGTCTCGATGTGGTCACCTTTGATTTGTATATCTCAGATTAGGTCAATCTTTTATTTTACTGAGATGTATTATTTGGTCAATTTGCTATCACATATGAAATAAAAGTTAGGTGTTTATTATCTACACTATTTGTATCAGTACTTGACAAATGGTTCAATTTCATTTGAACTCAACATGTTACTAGGCCATAATGAATCTACTTGTTACACATTGGGAATTTCCTCATCACATTTCCAGTTTATATTAATTCCAATCCTCTTACAATAAAATAACAATTAAAATATTTAAAAGCATCAAATACCACTTCTCTCTCAATCATGTTGGTTATGCATATCCCTTCTTGTTGTTCACATGAAAATAGATGTGTGAAGCAATCATTGTAGATAACATGGAAGCAAAACATACAATCCATAACAAAAATCATGATGATATATCGACAAAACAAATATCGGGGTACATTTTTTTCTTATGGACTCTACTACACACATCTAAATTCCATAATCTTTTCCTTCTTTTTATAGATGGACAAGTGGTACAAAATTCCTGAATTGAATTCATGTCATCCTACAAAATTTGTTAATTAATCACTTTTTGAGATATCAAATAGCCCCCTATATACAAAGTTTGCATTATTATACTACTATCGTATGGAATGCTACATTCATTGATGATCTTAATTGTGGTTGGTGAAGGCACTAGAAATGACAACTAAGTATCTCATGCATACCTATTGCACTATGACAACAACTCAACACCCGATCCTCTCTTGCTCCTATATTATTTTTCTTTTTTCTTCGCTTGATGACAAGCAATATTCCAAGTGTGGATATGGAGAGAGAGATGAATCTTGATGATAAAAATATTTATACCCCTTAACTATTTTTATTTATTTCTTTCATTTCTAGTTTTTTGGTTTCTTTTTGCTTCAGATCTCCTTTTAGTTTCACAATTTCTTTTCTGAAAAAGCTGCTAGAAATTTCTAAAGTGAAAAGTATGAGATGTTTGTATTTATCAAATTCCATTCATCATTGATTATTCTTACCAAATTTTAAGTAGATTAACTAGAGTTGTCAAATATTTTTGATGGATCAAATCATATTAATTATCACATCTTATCATTTTTCTTGGGAGGAGAGTATACTTTACTACTCAACAATTTTGTGTGGATGCAAAACTTCGTTCTCTCATGGGAAGTAGAATCATAAGGAATTGTGAATTGATTGTTGAAACATTTTAGTCATGCATCATTTTCCAATTATTTCTCTTGAAAAATGAATGTGATAGTGATCTTTGGGAAATTAACTTTAGACTAAGATCAAACCAAGCTAGAGTCTCTGGAAATCAAAATTAACACCAACGGGAAGAATAACAAAATAAATGGAAAGAGGACAATGTCCCAAGGTGGTAGTCTAGCTTAATATACTATTTGACAGTGATTGGATTCACCAAGGTGAGTCCTAACACCTCATACATTGTTGCCAAAATATGAAAAATTCTTGAAAGTTAATGATCTATGGTAAGCATTTTTTTCGTATTACCAAATAGAGGACATACCCAATAAATCAAAGTCTTTTACTTGAATTTCCAAGAAATGTTCAAAGTATTTTTACTAAAGAGACTTGACCATTGTATGCTTAAATCTTAGACCTAATGATTCATGATATGATAAATTGTGTTTAAATATCTTGAGTACAAGAAGAGTTCACTTAAACATGCTTGAGCAATCTATTAAACACGAGCAAGACACAATGAAATTAGATAAGTTGGAAAGATAATGAGGATTTATATATATTTAAAATTGTGATGCAATTACTTTGTCCTCTTCTCTGGGAGGTGGTAAACTTCTAATGAAAAAATATTTTTGTCAAAAACAATCTTATTTCTAGGCGACTTCTATGTGCAACATCCTAGGATTTGAGGCCTCTATCATATATAATAAAAAGGATTGTTTGGATTACTCATATCAATAAGGTACACATGTACTATGGAAAAGATGATTTAGAGATAATCATTCTATGTATATATATTTTATGTGTAGCCAAAGATTAATTTTTTTTGCACATCATTATATTGTAAGAAAATGTAGTTAACTTTGTTGGATACAAATTGACTATATATATCATAAATAACCACTATCTCCTTTCAACCCTTTGAGTTAAATATGGCAAAAGGAAATAAAATCCATGGATCGAACCCATCGTCTCCACCCTGTAGGAACTACAAGATCACCCCAAGGGTGCCTTCGACATCTAGGGGTCGCGAACCAGCCATAGACCATGTTCAATATCAATAATTAAATACTTCCCCACTCACCTCACTCCCTCTCTCTCTCTAAAAAACTCACACCTAAAAATGCAACTTCTCTACACATTGAGCTCTTCTCCCCAATTGCCACGATCAAAACTCCTACTGCTCCCACAATTGTGCCTTCCTACATCCCTATCCATCCCTCCCTCTCGCCCAACAATGTATCCCCAACTGATTTCCCCAACCTACCCTCTAATTCCCTACTCTCTCCTTCTCATCGCTTTCTCCTTGCACACCACTTGATTTTGTTCTCTTTTAACAACTAACAACATATATGACTAGATAAGGGGGCTCTGAATGGAACCAACCCTACCAAAAAAAGGGAAATGAGTGGAGTAGAGGTTCCATACAAATATATTGAATGGATGTTCCATTTCTACATGTACATTCTTGTGTACATATGTGTGTGTCATCACATTGTACAAACTTCACTAGTCTTTATGTTATAGATTAGGATTCATTTCCTTATGGTTGTCGAGTATTATGAACTATATCTTGCATAGATTAATCAATCTCTTTCCATATATGCTTATTATGGTTTAGGGCTAGTGTTTGCATTCATGCATGTAGGGATTCATTTCCTCGTTGTGGTAAAGAGTTCATGCTACAACTGTTCTTTGACTTTGTTGTGAATTTTTTCTTACTTTCAATCATAAATGCCAATAAATTGGGTTAGGGATTATTTTCCCATTAGGAATTTCTATATTTATACCTACCATCAACCTCAGACATAAGATTATGGGATGAGTTATGGCAATAAGCTTGTTTTTCATATTTATTCAATTTTTGATATGTTGTCATAACCATGGATAATATGAGCATGCTTCATTTCCTTGTTGTGGTGAAGAGTTCATTCATGCTACAAATGTTCTTTGACTTTGTTGTTAGGGTTTGATTACTTTCAATCATAAATGCCAATAAACTGGGTTAGGGATTATTTTACCATTAGGAATTTCTATATTTATACCTACCATCAACCTCGGACACAAGATCATGGGACGAGTTGTGGCAATAAGCTTGTTTTTAAAATTTATTCAATTTTTCATACATTGTCATAGCCATGGATAATCTGAGTACATTCATCCAATTTGCACTTACATACTTCAAATTGGGTTGCTTCTTAGGTAGTTTGTAAACCTACTAGCTCTGTTTTATGGTGAGATGATATCGTCTAGACACTTTTCTTCCCCATTCCATCTTAATTTTCCTAAAAAGGGTTATTTTTGGTTAAGTAACTTACCTCTCCCAAGTTACATTCTTGAAGATTAGTACATTGTTTATGTTGTTACAAGTTTTTTCTTATCCCAACTTTGTGTTAAAATCCCATAATATAACATTTTTTCCGTAATAGTGTACTTGGATGAATTTAGCCCCTACTTTAAGGAGGTAGCTGAAATGTGCATCTAATTTTGTCTTATATAACTGCCCAATTATGTTCTACTGATGGATTGTTTTGTGATTGCTTTTGCAAGGGGTGTGCCGGTATTAGTGGGTCCAATTTAGGGTTCTTTTTTCATACATAAAAATGCATTAAATACCAAACAAATTGCATAATAGTACTAGTAAAATATTAAGTGAAATGCAAGAAAAATATGCAAAACTAAATCTAAAATGCAACTAAGGAACATGATGAATAGACATTCATCATTCTCTGGAACTAACATTTATTACCCTTCTTGAGATCTCATAAATCCCCTTCCCTAAGATGACATGACCCAGAAAAAACATTCTAGTGAGTCAAAACTTGAACATGTTGAACTTTGAATGTGATTGATGCTTCCTCTACAACTCTAAAGTCACACGCAGATGATGTTAATGTTTATCTCTTTACTTGGATTAGATCAAAATGTCATTAGTGAAGACTCCTATGAACTGAAGTACATACTTCATGAACATTGTGTTCATTAATACTATAAAGGTTGCATGTGCATTGGTTAGCCCAAATGACATAATCTCAAACTCGTAATGTCTATACCTAATACTAAAATCTATTTTAGGTATGTCATCCACCCTTAACCTCAGATAATGGTACCCCAATCTTAGGTCTATCTTTGAGAAAACTATATCACCCTTCAACTAATCAAATATATCTTCTATCCTCGACAGTAGATACATGTTCTTTGTAGTCATTCTATTCAACAAGATGTAATTAATGCACAACTTCATAGATCCATCCTTCTTCTTCATGAGAAATAATAGAACATCAAGGGGATGCTACTTGTCTGTATTAACCCCTTCTCCAACAACTCATGAAGCTCTATCTTAAACTCCTTTATGTTAGTTGTTCCATTCAATATGGTGCTTGTACTATGTTTGCTTGATAGGAACCAGATTGATTTTTAATGAAATTGATTTCAAAATCAATCTTTATAGGATATGAAACACCTAGAAAAGCTCATTAGGAAACATGTCATCAAACTCTCGCACCATCATAACATCCTCTATCGTTGTACCCTTCACCTTGGTATCTACAACATGTGCTAAAAAGTTGCACATACCTATCTCATCCTCCAAAATATAGTTCTTGACACCAAACATGTAGGGATGATATTCATTTCTCCCTGGAAATACCAAGAGATATCACCATACCTAAATGCTACAACTTTGAAACCACAATCCAAAAAAATCTTATTCTTCTATAAGATATCCACCTCTAGGATCACATTGAATCTATGCATGTCAAGTGGCATGAGATTCAGTCAAATAATGTGTCCCAAAAGACATAAGACAAGATGGACACAGCTCCCACAAAATAGCAAAACCCACTAAAGGACTCTCCAACAAAAATTGACCAATTATACTATTAACAGGCAAGTTGCAAATGAACATCACCTCTATGGTGATAAATGAGTGTGCCCCACTCGGGTCAACTAAAATTTATATGTAACATGAATAAGATAAGTCAAAATAAATTAGCTTCACTTGTCCTACTACCCATGGTTTGAAAACTCCTTCAAGTTGAGTCATGACATAGACTCGAGCTATTATCTATAGACAACCATGACCATGAATTCTTCCCTACCGGTCCTAAAAACCCTTCATTTGAACTCTATCCTTGTCATCTTCAAGAACCTTTATACTGTTGAAAACCTTATTGACTTTGCCTCTATTGTCGTGTCACCTCTTAGTACAACTGTGGGCAAAACATCTTCACATTCTAAAACTGAGTACACAAATAACATTGCTAGTCTCAAACTGACACGTACCATAGTGGTTGTTGATGTTGGTCATCTACTATTCCCATATATTGTGGCCTAGAAGGCCTTATGACAACATGTAAATATAACCATTCACCCCAGAGGTGGAAATCCCCAATCTTTGCCCTTACTAGGTGACCACTATGAGTGCAACTGTGAGGACCCAATGACACACATAGATAGCTCTGTGGAGAGCTTTAACATGATTAAACTCGATAGGGTCCCAGCCTTAGTGATTTACTTGAAGATATTTTCATACTCTCTGTCCGACAAGGCTAAGGCTTGGTTCGTCAATTTACCTCTAGAGTCAATGGGGACATGGGGTGAAATGATTATGACATTCTTGAGAGGTTCCCGCCACAAAAGACCAATGATCTAAGAAGGAAAATATTTGACTTCAAACAATAGGCTAAAGAATCCTACTCCGAGGAATGGGAGAGATTCTAGAACATGCTAAGAAAAGTCCCCCATAGTGGGATTGATTTGTTGGGTAGGCAGTTTTTTTTTGTTACGGCTTGCATAAAGGAAGAGGGCTACTCTTGAAAGTTTAGGGGCATGATTTTTGCTAAATTACAAGGTGAAATGTCACTAGATTATGAAGAACATGGCCAATAATCAATCATGGGGAGAGGAGTGTCAGAAACTGACATCTGTCAGAAGTGCCATTGAATCACATAAAGTCTTTGAGATGAAAGATCAGATGGTGCAACTCAAAGAAGCTAAATCAGAAATCCAACACCTCATCTAGAGGTGAGGAGGAGGAGTGTATGTATCCAAGGTAGAAAAAAAATAGGGGCAATATAATATGCATGGAGGAGGGATCTTCTCATGGAAGGACTAAAATAATTTTTCGCATGACCTATCATAGGTGCAGTAATCCCAATAACAACAAATCAACATTTCACATCAATCAATAGGAAAGGGGACCTAACAAGATGAACATATTGGATGATATGTTTGGCAAACTCATGACAAAGAATGATGCATACCTAGACCAATAAAAAAGGGACCAACGGAATCAAGTATCTCAAATCCCTAGTTTAGAAAATCAAGTTATACAAATAGAAACAGATGTGACAACAACAACAAATTCCACTCAATAGGAATTTCTATGCAATGGTAGAGTGTTGGAGAAAGAGCAAACAGTGATTGCAGAGTTGAGTGCACCATCATCTGAAATTTTGGTTTTGATAGAAAAGTCACTTCTTGAGCAGCCAATAGACTTCACACCACTAAAAGAAGTTGCAGAAGAGGAGGACATAGGGCAACCCAAAAATCCAAAAGATCCCTACATTCTACCTCATCAAATAAATAATGTGATTTTAGTTCCTTTTCCTAACAACTTGAAAGCCAAAAAGGTTGATAAGAAGTTCAAGGAGTTTCTTAATGTTTTTGGGAAACTCCAAGTTAACCTACCTCTAGTAGACGTCATTGAACATATCCCTTCCTATGGTAAGTTCTTGAAAGACATCATCAAAAACAAGAGGAGATAGCTGGATGTTGAGGTATTACAAGAGGATGTTAGTGCATTAATACAAGGGAAACTGCCTCATATGAGACAAGATCCATGATGTTTTAATATATCGTGTTTTATAGGTGGAATCAAAGTTGGGGAAGTAGTATGTGATTCTGGAGAAAGAATTAATCCCATGCCATTGAAAACATTCAAGAAGCTTGGGATCAAGGAATCAAGGAGAAGTAATATGGTAATTCAGCTTGTTGACAATTCAGTTGTGAGGCCACTAGGCATATGTGAGGATGTCCTAGTGGAAGTAGACAAGTTCATATTTCCAGCAAATTGTATGTCATGGAAATGCAAGATGACGATGACAATGAATTATTTCTAGGTAGGTTGTTTCAGGGCACAACTTAAGTAATCTTGGAGATGGGTAGAGGCAGATTGACACTATGAATTAAGATGACTTGTTTGAAATAAAGTTGCCCGACCAATAATAGGAGCACCATAAGAAAGCATAGTGTCACGTAGTGCAACAAATTGATAATGAGGCATCCCTTCATTAGGGTAAACCATTTCTGGACATGGCACATGTCATGACACAAGTGAAACATTACATCTTTGAGGCAAACATTATAGAACAGACAAAGCAAATCTTTTTCAAAAAAGGATGTCAAATACTTCGAGTAATCAGAGGATGGCATTTGCCCAATAACAATCACAAATATAGTCTCTTCTACTATTACTCATGCTTATCCTCAATTACCTTTAGAAGATTATCTAACAAATCTAGTGGATGACTGCACATGCTACCATATGATGGATGAGTGTGTCATGTCTCTGAAGGCATTGTCATGCCATTATACCAAACATTCTAATGACCTGGGACCGCCACCACCACCACTGGTGTCATATCTACAACACTCACTTGATCTAGAACTAAATCCATTTCTTCCATATTTGAAATATGTGTTCTTGACAGTAAACCACAAGCTTCCAATGATCATCTTCACTGTGTCTTCATGAGGAGGAACAATTACTCATTGTCTTGAAAAACCATTGGTCTTCATTCAGGTGGTATATTGTTGATATTAAAGGAATATCCCCTAGCTCGTGCTGACACAAGATCCTCATTGAAGAAGGATCAAAGTCGGTGGCATAACCTCAAAGGCGTCTAAATCCCATAGCGACTAAATTAGTGAAGAAGGTAGTAAAACTTCTATTGACAGGTATAATTTATGCTATTTCTGATTCTAAATGGGTTAGTCTGACACAAATAGTTCCTAAGAAGGGGGAATAATTGTCAATACTAACTCAGGTAGTGAACTATTTTCTACGGGATCAGTGATAGGGTGGGTTTACATCGATTACTACCAATTAAATGGCCCCACACAAAAGAAACCATTTTCCGTTACCCTTTATTGACCATATTCTTGAGAGGCTCACCACTTGTCCACACTTTTACTTTCTATATGGTTATTCGGGATATAATCATAGTTCCATAGAACCACAAGATCAAGAGAAGTCAACCTTCCCTTGTCCTTATGGTGCTTTTGCTTATTGTCGCATGCCTTTTGGTATTTGTAACACTCCAACAACTTTTCAATGATGTATGCTCACCATTTTATTTATGGATGGTTTTGCAATGTATACAGAGTCATTTGATGACTTCCTTTCTAGTCTTGATAAAGTGTTACAGATATGTGAGGACACTCATCTATTTTCAAACTAGGAGAAGCATCACATGATGGTGAGTGAAGGGATTGTTCTTAGACACAAGGTGTCCAATAAGGGGATAGAAGTCGACCCAGTAAAAGTTGATGTGATTTTCAAACTAATACCACCATCTTCGTGAAGGGAATCAGGAGTTTTTTTAGTCATGAAGGATTTTACTGACAATGTAGAAAAGAGTTTTCTAAAATAGCATAACCTCTTTCCCAATTATTAGAAAAGGACATTAATTTTGATGATTGTTGTTTGGAAGAGTTTGAGTTTTTGAAGGAGAAGCTAATCTCCACACTCATGTTGGTGGATCCACTGGATCCATCCTCTTGAGATGATGTGCGACACATCAGATTATGCGGTTGGAGTCATTTTGAGCCAACACAAGGATCATGTCCTTTATATTATCTATTATGTTTCAGGTACTTTGATAATGCTCAACTAAATTTCACCACCACTAAGAAAGACTTATATGGATGTCATCTTTGCTTTTGATAAATTTAGGCAATATTTAATAGGAGAAAAGGTGATAGTATGGACTAACCATGCAGCCATTAGGTACCTTTTGTGGAAAAAAGATGCAAAATTGAGATTTATCTTTTGGATTCTACTACTACTAGAATTTGACATAGAGGCTAGAGACAAAATAACCTATATCATTTGGAGAGGGTGAATGAGTCTAGGTTGGATATACCAATTGTTGAGCACTTTCCTTATGGTTGGCTTTTTGGGGTTAGAGAAAAGGATCCATGGCGCTCAAATGTTGTAAATTATTTGACATGTGGCAAGTTACCAGGGGATCGGAGATATCAACAAAATAAGTGATCCTTTCATTATTTGAGATATTATATTTGGGATGATCATATTTTTCTTAGGCAACGTTGGGATGAGATATTAAGGAAATGTGTTCTTGAGTGTGAGTTTGAGAGCATGCTTGCTCATTGCCACTCCATGCATGCCGGTGGACCTTGTTAGTTCAAAGATAACTACCAAAGTATTAGAGAGTGTATTTTATTGGTTATCTTTGTTTAAGGATGCATACAAATGCCGATTTAATTAGAGACATGTTGTTGAAAGCTAATGGAAGTGTTCGCTCTATTTCATAGACTCCCATTCCTCTATTTTCTCAAAGTTTTCCTAGTAACTCTAGTGATCTAGATAAGGATGAAGATGGGCTTCAAACTGCTCAGAGAACAAACAAGTCTCCCCCGAAATGCAATATTAAGCCTGTTGTGGGAATCTTCCATAGGGTTACTAATCCTACATTTTCGCCTATGCAGAACAAGTTTGGAGGATTGTAGATTATTAATGAGGATGTTGAGGCTGTCAGCTTAAAAACTCAGGGGATCAAATGAATCTATATATGAGTATATGTTCTTGGAACGTAGGGGGATATCTAATAAAGATATAAGCATTCAAGGAGAGGTTAGAAGGTGTAATAGTCATATTTTTATTATCATTGAGTCAAAAATTTACACTGGTAAAATCATTTTTTTCATGAACAAGTTCTTTCTTGAGTATAAGTGGATATCAAACCATGAACCTCGTGTTCTTGGTAGAGTTTTGGTTCTGTGGAAAGAGGATGCCTGCCAAATTCATAAACTCTATGGATGTGATCAAGCTATCCATTGTAGAGTTCAGACTGATGATATTTCCTTTCTTTTTACTACAGTGTGTGGTCATAATGAAGATTTGAATCGAGCAAGTCTTTGGGATTTCTTGTTAAAGATTAATTCTTCTGGGTTTGAACCTTGGTCTATCATGGAGAATTTCAATTTTGTGAGGAAGGTTTGTGAGAAGATTGGTAAACAACCTCCTTCAAAGAAATCTACAAATGATTTTAATGAGTTTATGCTTGACTTTGGATTGTTTGAACTAGAATTAGGTGGTATGTATTTCACTTGGGACAATCATCAAGAAGGAGATGAATTTGTCACTTCCAAGATAGAAAAAATTCTTCACAATAATCATTTTCTATCTAAATTTGGTTTTTATAGTGGAGACTGTATTTCTAATACTATCAATGATCATAGGAGGATCAATTTGATCATTGGTAACCCTGGGAAGATTAGTTACCCATTTAGATTTGTTAATTCTTAGACATCTATTGATGGTTTTTGTTCAGTTATGGAGAGTGCATGGAATATTAAAGTTGAAGGTTTTGCTATGTTTTAAAACAAAAACTGAAAGTATGGAAAGAGATTAGTGGGTGACTTTGTTGAAAAATCTAATATTGCTTGTGATAATGATCTAGAAGCACAAAAGATTATTGATTTACATGCTCTTGATGAGAGTGCTAGAATTTGTGCAAACAAATTGAGATTGGAATCTAAAGAATCCAGTGATATTGAAGAATTGTTTCTTAGGCAGAAATCTAGAATTCAATGGATGAAGTGTGGTAACTCCAATACTAGATTCTTTTATTCTTCTTTGAAAACATGTTGTAATATACATATTATCAAAAGTATGTTGGTTAATGGGTCCTTGGTTCATGGTCTGAATGATATTAAAGATGTTTTCCATAACTTTTATTTTGATCTATTTTGTAAATGTGATGATTCCAAAGGTGTGTGGAATGGCAATTGGAATGGACCAAATTTATCTACTACTCAGTGAGACTATCTTACTGATATTATTACAAGAAAGGAAGTTGAAGAAGTATTAAACAACTTAAATGATGATAAAGTCTCGGGCCTTGATGGGTGCAATGGACATTTTTATAAAAGAGTTTGGAAAATTATTGGGGATGATGCGTTTGATGTTGTTCATGAATTATTTTCTAATAGTAACTTGTTGAAAGAGGCTAATAGAACCTATATTACTCTGATTCCTAAAGGTACAAATAACTCCTTAGTGTCCAATTAAAGACCTATATCCTTGTGCAATATTTTTTACAAGATCATATCAAGGATTCTTTCCAAAAGGCTTCAAATGGTGTTGCCATCTATTGTGTCTGTTAATTTATGTGCGTTTGTAAAGGGCGGAAGCATCAAAGATGCAATCCTTATTTCCAATGAGATTTAAGTGATTTTAAGAGGGGATCTGGTTCTAATATGTGCATTCAAGCTGACATATCAAAGGCCTATGATTTTTTGAGTTGGTCATATCTTTATTTTATAATGCATAATATGGGGTTTTCTGCAACTTGGATTCATTGGATTGAAGTCATATTCAATTTCAAGTTCTTGTAAATGGAGAACCCACTGATACTATCTGGCCTGTTAATGATGTCAGGCAAGGGGATGGCTCCTTATTTGTTTGTATTTGTTATGCAGGGGTTTACTAAATTGATGAAGATGCAAGTAGTTGAGAAATTTATTCATCCTATTTGAGCATCAAAGGATCTTTACTGTTCTCATATTGTATTTGCTAATGACTTGATGGTATTTTGTAAAGTTTATGAGTGTATTGTTACTAATCTTAGGAAGATTTTCAACAGATTTGGCTTTGCTTCTGGGTTGATGATTAATCAGCTGAAGTTTTCTATCCTTGTTAGTAAGAAGGTTGATGAAGCTAAAATGACTAATTTATTGGGTATTAATACTAGTTCCTTGGATAGTTCCAAATATCTTGGTATCCCCTTATTTGTTAGGAAGATATCTAAAAATCATTGTTCGTCTCTAGTGGATACTAATAAAAAATGTATGGAGAGTTGGAAATCTAAATTGTTTTCCCTTACTAGGAGGAGTGAACTCATTAAGTCTACTTTATCTTCTATGTATTTGCATTGGGTTTTTCCCTTTCCCATTGCTAGCTCCACTCTTGATGACATTGTTTATAGAGGCTTCCTCTTAGAGAAGATTGGAAATAAAAGAAACTTACATTTGATCAAATGGGCAAGTGTTACTCTCCCAAAAAAGGAAGAGGGGCTTGGCCTGAGGAAAAGTAAGGAAATTGCAAGATCTTGTCTGAATGCGTGGAATGTTGCCAGTAAGAAGGATTCATTATGGGCTAAGTGGATTGGTGAGAAATATCTGAAGAAATTTTCCTTTTGGACCATTGAAGAGTCCTCTAACTATCTGTGGTTATTTAATAATATTCTTAGGGTGAGAGAGGTCCTTCTTCCTATAATTACCTTTAATATTGGGTCTGGTGATAATTTTATGCTTTAGAAAGATCATTGGTATTCTTATAAATGTTTGGGGGATATTATTGGAAGAGAGATGATTATTCGTCTAGATATTCCTTCTAATTATCTTCTAAATGTTACTATTTTTTTATAAAAAATGGAGGATTCCTTCTAATATATAATCTCATATTTTGACTAATGTTTTACTGGATTATTTTCCTATCCTGGATGATAGAGATTATTTGACTATCTCTAGGAAGAAAGACGTTAATATCAGGTTGATATGGGATAGTATCAAGAGTAATGGAATATAGGATTCTATCTTTGATTGGATTTGGGGTTGCAAATGTCAACTGAATTGTATTATTCATTTGGGGAAGGATAGGCATAATATACTTCCTACATCTAACTTCACTAGAAGAAGGGGTGTATAAGTTGTCTCTATCTATTTCCTTTATATGAATGGATATGAGGGTACTCATCATGTTTCTTTTGATTTCCCCTTTAAGTTTGAAAACAAAATTGATGAGGGGCCTACTTGCTGGGAGGATATTTTAAGTATGGGGAGTATTTCTACAAGGATTATAGGTCCCCTTATTCTGTATTCTAGCTGGATGGAATGAAATATAATAGTCCATCATGGGGTATATAAAGATGTTGAAGCTATATGGAAAGTGATATTGAAGGATTATGATATTATATGGTGAGTTTTATCTGCCATGATATCTGGTTGCTTATCTGATGTCTATGTGTTGGTCCTGTTGAGTTGGCTTGCGAGTTATTCTCCATATGGTAGGTAAAGACCGTCTTGGTCTTGTGTTTTTTATTTATCCAATCCATTTGAGAGGATGTTGTTGTCTTGTAGTATCTTTATTTGCTCTCATCTCAACTTGATGCTTATATGAATCTGAAGTCAAAGATTTAGTTTATGTTCAGGAATGCTTCTTTCTTCTTTCTCCAAGTTTTCATTTGATTATGGTTCTAAGTGTGGAGTTTATTTGTACTCTATGTGTTTCTTGTTGAATATCTTAGAGAAGGAAGGAAGATGGTTAACTTGTTTGCTTCTAAGTATGGTGTTGGAAAAGGTTGTTATGTTCGTCATTTGCTGGAGGAAGTAGCTTGTACTCCTCTTTTTTTTTGCTAGATTCAGACCTAGTGAAGATTATTCTGAAGATAAAGTTGAAGTCAGATTCTTGATGATCTTAAAGGAGGGATCTCATATTATTCTTTTATGGCTTGGTGATTGTTATGATATACGATGACGTCCTTGGATGAGCTATTTCTACTTTTCTTTGTTACTGATATGAAATAAAATATACACTATATAGATCCTTTGTTCTACATCATAAATTAGGTTGTAACATTTTTCAAAAATACAAAAAAGCAACATGAGTTTTGGTTGACCAAAAAAAGGATGCATACAAATTTGTTAGGAGGTGTGATGTGTGTCAACACACATGAGACATATCTGGGAGGCATGAAATTCCCCTTCATATGTTTAAGGAAGTTGAGGTTTTTGACCTTTTGGGAATAGATTTCATGGGATCGTGTGTGTCCCCTAATTCTAATATTGTGGTTTCCATTGATTACATGCCAAGATGGGTAAAGGCAACTCCTACCTACACGAATGATGCACATGTGGTATGTATCTTTGTGAAAGACAACATTTTCTGCAGGTTTGGAGTACCCCTGATGATTACTAGTGATGGCCGATCCCATTTACAAATAGAAAATTTGGAACACTTTTGAGAAAATATGGAATTAATCAAATGGTAGGCACTCCACACCATCCTCACACCCTAGGCTAGGTAGAAGTGTCAAATAGGGAAATCAAGATGATCTTAGAAAGGATTGTCTCTAGTAGTAGAACAAACTAGAGCATGCAATTAAATGATGTTGTTTGGGCTTAAAAGCATCTATTGGCACGACCTCTTATAGATTGGTCTATGTCCAGGCATGCCATTTTCCTGTTGAATTGGAGCATAGGACCAAATGGGCTCTATGGGAGCTAAATTTTGACCTATCTATTGTAGGGGAGAATCATATGCTAGAGATGAATGAATTGGACTAGATTAGGCTTGATGCTTATGAAAACTCTAAGATCTACAAGGATAGAACCAAAATGATCGATGATTGTCACATTTTTCATAGGATTTCCTTACCAGGGCAGCAATTTTTGTTGTTAAAATCTAGATTGGGACTGCACTGAGGAAATTTAGATCTCGATGGAATGGACCATATATGGTGGTCAAGGCTTTTCCCCATGGAGCAATTTAAAAAGTGATGGTGCTAACGTGTTTAATACTAATGGACAAAATCTTAAACACTACTTTTGGGGAGAGGCAATCCATGAACAAGATGACTTGAAGTTCATGGATCTTCATTGATGAGATCTAACTTGTTGAGCCTACAACATTAGATAAGAGAACTTATGGGAGGCAACCCATTAGATTCTTGCTTTGTTTATTCATCTTATTTTTGTTCTTTTTGTAGTCCATGCATTTAGTTATATTTTGATGCAAGTGAAGAAGGTATCTTAATGCATTTTTTATGGGTAGGGTCATGCTAGGTTGGTATCACTGACAATACTACTTGTAGCACCGACTATTCATCTGGAGAGGTACAAGTACTTCCAAGATAAATTTTGGTTCCAATGACATGAGGGTCAGTGGCACTAAACCCTTATTAGTAAGATGCATCAAGAGGCAAGACATGTCGATAGCACCAACACAAAAGTCAGTAGCATCTACTTTTTTTTAGCAAAGATCACAAAGATACATGAAAATTTCCTTGATATCACCAAGTGGCTGCTTGGTGGTACCGAGTCATCAAGTTTAAAGAAATAAAGAAATGACCTAGATCGATACCATTGACATCTATGGCAGTGGTATTGACAATTTTTGATATCAATTGTAAATCTACATGATTAATCAACTCGGTACCATCAAGATACGTCTTGGTGGATCAACATTTGGATTGGGAGTACCAAAAAGATCCATTGGTAGTACCGAGTGCCTAGTTAAATTCACCTAAAAGTCAGCTCAGTACCATCAATACATGGGTGTAGTACCCATTCAAGAAGACTAGATTTATGAGACCGACATAAACTATCAATGTTATAACATAGTTTCCCCATTAAGTTATATAATTGAAATACAATTATTTGAATAAATAGGACATATTAGAAACATGTATGTGCATTATTTTAAAAGATAGGTTTCCCCTAGAAATTTTCCCTTGGTTGTTGATTTTGTGAATTCTACTGCATGGTTAATCCAATAATGGATATAAAGGAAAAGGAAGAGAAGAAAATCCAATAATAAGCAAAAAGCAAAAGAAAATACATAATGACTAAGTATACTTGTGAGAATTGTGTAGAATTATCTAGAAAGTGGTACATATGGCCACTAGTAATGGGATTTTGGTTCCACATGGTTTCTAATAAGAAGAGTAATTATCTATCCGTAAGTGGAAACACAGTGTTGAGACATCAAATAACATTATTTTGGATTTTGTATTCTTAATAATAAAAGGAAGTGAATTCTAGAGATCTGGGATAATTCTGAAGGAGCAAGCTTTTTATATAAAAGACATCTCAATGGATTAGAATTACTAAATATAATTGAGAACATTTTTATGAGTTGCCATGGAATGAGGATAATTGGTTTAAAAGATAGATCAAGGGTTGAATAAAATATAGATCTTTTATTTGGATACTCATAAAAAGTGGTCATATGTGTTGTATTTTGTTATAGTTTGTATAGAAAGAAAGGGGAAAAGTAAGGGAGAAAGGAAGGGTTCACTATCGTTAGTTATAAATATGGAAACACCTTCCCTATTGAACCATAACCCACAAAATCTTCCCTCCATGCACGTTCATAATTGAAGGGTGAGCATGTCTTTTCCCCATCTAATCCCAGTCGGTCACCAACGTGAATAAAAATAGGTAAGTTGTTGATGTGTCAGCTATTGATTCGTCAATAGATAATTATTTTGCAAAAATCATAATTAGCTATTGGTAGCTTGGATTGCAACATGTTATACACAAAATTTGATCAAAAAATGAGAGGAATCTCAAAATATAACTAAGACTTGATAATGCCTCATGTTACAAAAGTATTGGGGTACAAGTTTAAGTGGGGACTTAAAGCACATAAACCCTAGATTTGGGTGTTAACGTGTTGAATATGGTAAACATATCTCTTTTATGCTATTAACCGATATTGTGGGCTATAATGGTAATATAACATGGTTATGATCATAATGATGAGAAACTACATCTTCTAGAATGGATTCTTCTTAACATGTGTAATTAAGATCTTGAACATCAATGATGTAACTTGTTATAACTTTAATATGCCTAATATAATGCAAGTGTTCCTAAACCAACATGGTAGACTTGATAAGCGTGGAAACACCTAATAAGAATTAGGGTTCTTAAGTCATAAAAATGACAATCATGGGAATTAGGGTTTTAAAACATGGCTCTAATGATAACTCAATAACAAGAAAACCTAAACCCTAGGATATGGCCGAGTAGGGTTTAATGTGATGGAAGTTATGGTGACACTTTAGGATTTACATACATGAAGATTAAATGACTAGATTCTTCTTTGATTGCTTGAATCTGTTGATTGTTTATTGAATCCACTCGATGTATAATTGTATAATGTTCATGGTTCACCATCAAGGTATGTGGTTATGTCTATGACTAACCACATTAGTTTCATGATTTTTTCTGAGGTTTCCTAGATTGATTGAAATTAAATGCTTGCATGTTTATTTAATTCATGCAATCTATATAGTCATTATGGCTATCGCAATTTATGCTTATAACTTGCTCAAACCCCACATACCCACTCTGGAAGTTTGAGAATGGAAATAAATGAAAAGTCATGATGATGACTAAAGACTAGGCCCCATATTGGGAAGGTCAGACCAGGTCCCAAATTGGGAAGGTCATATGAGGTCAAGCCCCAGATTGGGAAGACCAACATGACACATAGCTCCAAATTGAGAGGTTTCCTAGCATCCAATGCAGGGACAAGACCCTAAGAGAGGGTATCCCAAAGGTTGAGTAAAAACAAGCTGAGAAGTTATGAAGAAAATGATAAATTTTGATTATGTAACAATACTTGTTGTAGATATGTTGTTACAACTAGATGAGAACATATTGGTTCCCCCTCATACAAGTACAACTTGTTATACTGACTGAGTTTTTGTTTGTTGGCGTTTTAGAGTAATATGCTATTTTGCAAGTATGTTGGAAATGAATATCAAGGAAAAGAAGGCACAAAAACAAAAGGAAATTAATGTAATCATGGAGGTTATAGTGAAGTAGAATCTACTTTAATGTTGCAACTTTATAAATCCATATCATGTAATCCCTTAGTGGAAAATGTAATATCTATCTTGTACCAAACTCTTTTTGATTTAGTGAAAAATTATTAGTTATTTCTAGTAACCATCGGTCCTGTTCAAAAGAAAGAGATAATATACATGTTGGGAGAGCCTTAGTGGCTACTCCCAACCCAAGTTAAGGTGTTAGCCGCTCATGCTTGCAGACAACATGATGGCTCTACATACAGACAGATCCATGAGGTTCATGAAGAGGGGAAGAGATACAACAAGATGAAGCGATATATCTAGAAGAGAAGACCATGATACTACACACTACTTCTTTAGATCTAGGTCTACCATGTGGATGGTCTTCTCCTATCAAAGAAGGGGCAGATGATAGTCTTCTCTCTCCTTGGCTTTCGCTCTTGGAGATCCCAGACTGATGGATGGATAGTCAAGAATGAGTCTAAAATGCAACAGCACTTTGTGGCCTCGGGATCTGATCTGTATCGTCTGGCCTTTTGACAAGACAGGTGGGGGTGCTATTTATAGGCGCCTTCCACTGACTTAGAACTGCGGTCGCGGTCTTTCTTTTAAGTGAAGGCAAGACCGCGGTCGTAGTCTCCGCTTTATTCCTCCTTGGTCGCGGTCCTCTCAGAACCTTGGTGGTGGTCACAGGATGATCGCGGTCGCGGTCTAAGTTGGTCGCAGTCATTATCACAGCCACAGTTGCGGTCTATGGAATAACCGCAGTTGTGGTTTTGGATAACCACAGTCATGGTCTTGGATAACTGTGGTCGCGACTTCTGCTTACTATCTGAGGCTTCGAGACGTCTGGTATTCTGGAATCATGATTGCGGTTCCCAAAAACGGTGACATGAAGTGATGTTGGTCCCTAAAATCAATAAAATAAGGCCGGAGTCAAAAAGATAGAGAAGTTATGTGAAAAGCTAACTCAAGTTATACTAAAAGTGATGTAAAATATATATATATAAAGTACGTAAAGTACAGTGTTGTCAACTCCCCCAAACTTAGAATCAAGCATGTCCTTAGGCTACGTGTAGGTTTGAGAACTCAAAGAGAGAAAGAATGAACAAGCTTAAGAGAACATAAAAGCAAGACTGAAATATCCCATCCTTGCATCAAGACTATTGTAGAGTGTATTCAATCCCTTAGGCCTCAATCTTCCCCTTTAAACTTGGAGTTGTATTACCTCATCTTATCTGTCATAACCTTCTATCATAAAAGGTTTCTCCTTCTCAACTTATTACCCCTCCCTTAGCCACAATCCATACTAATGCCACATCTTTTCGAAAGGTAGCTTTCACACCCATTCTTTATTTTCAACAGGCCCTATGCTAATGTGTATAGGTAGGCTTAAAGCTTTTAGGTGTTTCCTCTTCTCCCTGAACTCCTCACCCACAACTGTAGTAAGAACAGTGTTGCCCTTTTTGGGCTTCTGACTTTAATTCATGTGGTATGTGAGGTTCCATTCAGGATTGGAGGCGTGTAAGCTTGGCTTCAAGTTTCCACTTAGGGCATGACATATCTGCATTCATGAGTGCAGCAATATACCAGCCGGACAAATTTTTTTAACATCTTTTAAGGCACATCTCTCATATTCTTTTCTTTATTTGATTTTTTTTTGCTTTTTACCTCTCCTTTCAGGCTTTGGTTTGAGGATTTTGGTTGGTTTTCTGGGCGGCCAAGCCTCTTTTTAGACATTTTCTTTGAATGGGGCAGCTTTTTCCTATCTACAGAGACTAGGATTTTCTGGATGAGAGCGTCGGGTGGGGGTGGTTGTTCAGGAGTACAACTAAGGTTCTCTTAGTTTGCAGGGGTATCCTGAGTTAAGGCTATTACATTTACAACGTCTTATTGCAAAAATGAGATATAGCAGTGTTTCTATGACTGTTGATTTACTCATGCATTCTTGTGAATGTTGCTCATATCCTTCTCTCTCAGAGGGCTAGAACACTACATTTTGAAAATTTTAGCGAGAGAAAGAAAGATTCTAAAAGGTTAGTTGCGACAAAATTTCAAAATTTAAAAATTTATCAGTAAAAGGGGAAAGTAAATGTATTAAAGGCAGTGAAAAAGGAAGGTGTATGTACCTCTATAGCCCATTTATGACTCGTCCCCCAAACTTATCATGCACCCCATCCCGGGGTGTCAAAATTTGAGTTAGTTGTATAAACATGCCTTCTTTATTTGTTTATTTTGCAGGGAAGGCCCACTTGGACTCTAGGAGCATGTTGGCGGAGATACCCCTAAGTGCATGGTATTGCTTGTACTGCATATTCTCCTCCTTGAGGTCGGTAGTTGCGATAACTATCATCAATGACAGGCAGAAGAACCTGCAGTCATTTGATAGGGGTACCTAATGAGGGCTTTGGTGGCAATATTGAGTTTTCTTGAAGTCATTGCCTTTCATGATGACATACCCTCTGCAGTGCTGCTTTATCATCTTGATGATGGCTTCTGCACAGGTATTTGCCTTTTCTTCTGTAGGATACTTTGTTATTGTCATGTTTGTCTTCTTCTTGAGAGCGAAGGCTATGTCAGAGCTGTTATAAAGAACCACAGTCTTCTTCAAAAGGTTGACATGCAGCAAAGTCTAGTGGTTATCATGAAGAATCGGCAGAAAGATATGCTTCGGCATGGCTGCTTCAAGCTATCGTTGCAGCCGCTCAATCTCTCCAGTTTTCTTATCCTTTAAGATGTCATCTACCAGTAAGAAGTACGACATGTGGGAGTTTGGCATTGAGTCCCCTAACAGTGCCTGGTAGGCTGATATCGTGCTTACAGAAAGATACCCTTCTATTTTCAAAGTTTCGCGGAGGTCATCTTTTAATAAGCAGATGTCATCTTTTTGGAATATGACATCTCCCGGCAAGTCATCTTCTTTCAGAGAACTCATAATTATTATGAGTTCTTCCATCGACAGACTGAAGAAACTCCATCTGTCAAAGTTCTTTAAAGAAGGCACAATTTCTCCTGCCAACCTGTCTAGTCCATCGTTCCCCAGGTCTTCTGTAGCTTCGGTTTCTGTTGGCAGTGCTTCTGTGGGTGCAACTTTAGGAGCTTTTGTTACTAAAGGTTGTTCTTATTCTTCTGTATTCTTCATAGCTCCTTCAGTCTCTACACCCCAGCCTGCCTTCCAAGCTATAGCTCTGGCCGGTTCAGACGGATCGACCCACATGGTCTTGAGATGTTCCCTCCAAGTTTTCTTT
Organism: Alisma plantago-aquatica; assembly: GCA_963693085.1. Lineage (NCBI taxonomy): Eukaryota > Viridiplantae > Streptophyta > Magnoliopsida > Alismatales > Alismataceae > Alisma > Alisma plantago-aquatica. The sequence goes on along the minus strand of OY856415.1, from coordinate 285,495,203 downwards.
TCAGGAAGAGGTATTTCCATGTGAAGCCTGTGGGGTATGGTGTCTGCAGGCATCGTCGGGTCATTGAAGAACCGGTGATCATAGACGACTTCCATGAAATATGCACCCCACAGTCCATGTAGGTCCTCCGCGTTCATATCTTCTAGGGGGATGCCCTTGTTGATGGCTTCCATCATGCACAATACGATGAAGGCGCAATCCCCCAAACCAGCTTCTTCCTGGGGAACATTCTTGTTGATGGAGAACAGCTTCCAGGACCCTTGGAATTTTATGCCCACCTCTTTGATAGCTCATTGTAGGTGTATCGAGATCTTCAAGGCGTCCCTGGCATCCTTCCTTTTATAGACCAGAGAGGTGATGTCCATCTCAGCTACGCAATAGTTGAGCACCGTCATTTTACATTCTGGTAGATTGATGATGATAAGTGCCCAATGCTTTGCATTTCGAATGGGAAACACCACAGTTTTGGTCTCTTTTCTCCAGACAGCCGCTTTTAGCTCAGCCACGTCTGCCGCCATGTATTCCTCTTTAAATAGCAGGCTCTCCAGGTGTGTGGTCCCATTGAAAACCAACTGTGGCTTGTCCGGGTGCAGAAATTCTTCCAGGAGGGTGGCACAAAGTACTTTGAACATTCTCTTGTGTACTTGCACCCTCTTTAAGAAAAACCCCTGAAAGTCGTCTCTGGATAGACGTCTACCTTTGTTATTGTATAGGATGTACATGGGAAGTGAGACTTGTCACTTTTCTTTGAGCAGTGTGCCAACCATGGTTTGGAATAATTTGTTCAATGACGACGAAAACTGCTCGACATGGAGCAGCGAGTATACTGACGACGACAAGTTGGAGCAACATAAGACGCCATTTACACCCTTACCTTTACAAGGTAGGGTAGACTTCAAGGGGGCATTATGGACAGTTCACTACAACATGGCTGCTAAGCATGAAGATACCCCTGAATCCATGCAAGGTGATAAGCTTGGGGTGGTAGAACCACAAACAAATTCTTCAGGGAGTACTTCTTGTTCAAAAGATGATTGGATGACTCAGACTGTACATGAAGATTTATCTAAGCATCCAACCTCAAGTGTAGAGATGGAGAGAGAAGATATGAGTCCTCCAGAAGACATTTGACCTCTCTCATCCATCCCATCCTATATCGACATCCTAGGACCTTCATATTCAAATTCATATAATGAAAGGTACCCTGAGGATGATATGTTGAAGAATTCATCCCAGTGCAGTTCAAGCCACTTCCAGCACAAAGATGACTTCACCGAGTCACCAGATTTCACTTCGCTTCTTCGGACTCAGCATGGCCAACACATCCGCCTATTCTACTCCTATTATGTGGCAGAACCCGTCGGCAAGACACATGTGACACTGATCCTAAAACTTAGGATTTGGGATCCCAGTGTCGGTATCGTGGGGTAGCCACCCCCTTTTGTCTTACCCACCCTCCCGCCCTTTTATTACAATAAATTTTGCTCTTCATGTTCTTGTTAGTTAGTTTCTTTCCTCTAACTACTTTATTTTTCCTTGCATACATGCATCATTTTAGTACTTTAATAAATTTCCCACCCTAACTTACATGCATTCCCACCATGCTATTCTAAGTTTAGATCTTGCTCGAGGATGAGCAAAGTTTTAATCTTGGGGTGGTAGGCTTCACCCTTCTATCTCTTTATCCTTCTAACATGCATGTTTACTTCCTGTATTAAGTTTTAAATTTAAAAAAAATCAGCTTTTTAGCTCTGCAATTATGGCCATATGGTGCGAATCTAATAGATAAACACTTGACTTTATGCCTAAATGCACAATTTTCATCTTAAAAATTGCTTGACCTTTTGCTTGACTTTCTCTTTGACTCTTTCCTTGAGTTTAGTAATAAATCTAAGGTTATGTGCCTTTTTCATAGCTTAAAGCTAAATTCCCTTGATCTATTTCGTGAATGGCAAATCCATGGTAAAGGACCGTTGGAATGAGCTAAAACATGATTAAAGACTCCTAACTGCGGTTTCACAAGCTTGCCTCTATTATAAGGATTCTTGAATCATAATTGCAACTTTTCACACAGGTGTCAAGCGGATTATGATGGTCTTTGAGCTATAATCATGATGAAATGTTTTCCTTAATGGACTGCGTACCTTCTCACATTAGATTGAGTCAAAAAGATGAAAAATATAAAAATGTACAAAAGAGGCTTGGCCACCCATAAAACCCTAAAAATATTTATTTAGTTCTCACCCAAGCCTACAAAATAGAATGCAGAGGATAAAAGCTTGAGTGTGAACAATAAATGAGTGTTGTTTCCTCTTTTAGGAGAGTTGAGGATGGTGCCCAGCCGGTGTATGACTGCGCTCATGAATGGGGGTATGTCGTGCCTAATAGTATCACTCCAGAAGCTCATTAGAGAGTCACTAGGAAACCCTAAGAGGCTTATGAGATCATCTCAGTAGCAGGGTTGGTTCGAGCACAGTACGAGGAGTTCATCTCACTGCTTTGGGCCAACTGGCTCAGACTGCGGGGAAGGTTGCTCGTTACATGGACCAATCTGACGCAGATCGAGATCCTCAGAAGTCATTAGAGTCTTTTTGATGTGTTTCTTAAGGATATGAATAAGTGAGAGGCGTGGAGTTCCTAATTGGTATGCATGGATTCATGGTGATGGCTCATTACTCATCACCCGCGTGATCACCTTTGTGACAACTCTTTCATGTTTAAATAATTATGATTCCAACCCTCATGAGTATTGACAGGCTTTAGTGAATTTGCTTAATCTTGCCTGGAAACTCTTTTTGATTGGTGGGGGTTTGTTCTGAAATGACATGGATCAGGAGAATATGTGTTTTAAACTGTTTTTCTTAACCTTAGAATCTATTGCCAAGCTTAATTTGGACGTTATCTTTTCATTCTTGAAGCATAGTCTTGCTTGAGGACAAGCAAGTTTTAAGCTTGGGGTAGTTGATAACACCCAAATATATGCATATTATCTATGCATTTCATGTATGGTTTCGTGTCACTTTGGTCTTAATATGCACTCTATTGCTTATGTTTTAGTTCTTTTTATCTTTACATAGATAGAGTAACTAGCTAGCCAATAAAGTAGCCAATCTAGCCAGTCTTGGGACAAGCAACCACCGATCTTAGATGGACAACTTTCTCCATGTTTTCTCTCTCTTTGAGGCCCAGTGAAACTATGCTATTTGCTTTATCTTTTAATGATAAATACATTTTCATCTTTGTCTGAGTCACCATCTTGGGCCCAGTTTTGCTCCAATCATTTGTTTTTATTGCCTAAATCTCCTTGTATACATCTTTACCTAGCTTAATTATTTATCTTCATTTCAATTGAGATTTATTCATCTTTTATGCAGGTCATTAGGGCACAAGGGATTCCAATATTCACATGTGCATCCCATGTAGGCCCACGAGCACAGTGACCAATCCACCACTTGGGCCCTTCTTTATTCAATTCAATAACGGTCAATGTCCTCTACACCACAACCTATCTCTCTAACCCTAACCATGCATGGAGACCGCGTGCATCCCCCTACACCACGACCAGCTACCAAATGCGGTCCATCAGCAAACCCTCAACAAACTGTGACCCCCTCGTCTTCTGCCCTAACCGCGCTCGCGATGCCTCCTTTAGAGATCGTGACCTCAACCTGTATAGTCAGATAAGCCAGAATGATAATTGATGAAAATATGTGCTAGAACTAGTCTAGCGGGTTGTCACGAATTAAAACAAAATAAAGAAAAGAAAAGAAAACAAAACAAAACAAAATAGAGTTCGTGGGATCTACTAATAAGAGAAAGAGAGTTCCTGGCTATGTAACCACAACCTGGGTAGTCTATGCAGCTGTTCTCGGGCGTAGACAACCCTCTAACACCTAAGAAAGAATCTTAAAATCAAACATAGTACGCATCATGGTATCTGTTCCTGTGGGGTCATCCCACTGGCTCTCGCGTAGCGTGACTAAAACTATCAACGATGTGCCATCTAACCTCTCTCGAGGATGACAAATCAACACCCCAGAATACTCTAGATTCCCTCTCAAGTTTTAGAGTATTCTGGAATGTTAGGAACAGAGGACCTTGAACCGACCTCCTCTCGGGTTCCGATCCAAACTATCTTCTCGTGCCTATTCCTACACGGATCTTTTGATACAAGCAGAAATAGCAGTTCAAACTAGAAAGAGATCAACCAAACTAGCAATCACAACTAGAGAGAGAATATAGAACAAGCATCATACTATATATGGAGTAAATCTACTTGTTTAAGGCAAAGGTACATAAACATGCCCAAAACAGGATACATAGCCAAGAAGAAGCTCAACTAGCCATGGACAAGCATAGTTGGCACCAAACATAGATGGAAAAACATCATTGTACAAGAAACCAAGGAACACAATAGAATAAAGGGGAAGAAGAAGATAAGATTAACCCATGAAGCAGAGGTGGCTCTCACTTCTTTGCCTCTGCATATGATGGATCTCATCTTTTGGTCCTCCTCCTTGATCAGATCTGGACTCCTTGGTCCTCTCTCTTTAGATCTGCCCCTGTCGGCGAGCACAGATGAATGGGTGGATGAACCAGATCTACAGTTTTCACCTCAGACCTGGGTGGACATGGACAGATGGATGGATGGTAGTAGATGGACGGTGGTTGTCGGATCTAGGTTTCCACCTTAGATCCTAGGCAAGGGGAGGGTGGATGGATGGATGTGGAGGATGGAGCCACTGGATGGCTTTAGAGAACCTGCCACCACCAGGGGTGGAGTGTAAGAAGCACAGCCTCCCAGTAGAGAGCAGAACTTCTCCCTAGGGCAGGCTGGATGGAGGCAACCTATGGTGGTCGGGAACCCACCTCCTGGACTCTCTTGGACTCCCCGAGCTCTAACCTCCTGGACTCCCCCCCGATACCCCCCTCTCGTGGTCTTTCTGGAGTGGCCTATTTATAGGCTGGATCGGGGGTCCTTTGTTTGCTGACTTGGGTCACAGTCTACACCTACTGCGGGCGCAGTTAGTAGGCGCCACGATCACATCTTATGGACGGAGTTCGCGGTCAGAGAGGGATGGAGCAGATGTGGTGGTCGCAGTCTTAGAAGAGTCGGCACCGGTGATCACGATCTGATAACGGAGAGCAGACCGTTGTCCGTGGCTGTTGGGAGTGAAGAGCCCAAGTCGTGATCAGTTGGGGTGATGGCGGGAGTTGCTGAGGTGAGCAGAAGGGGTGTGGAGGTCGCGATTTATGAAGGGTAGGTCGAGGACACGAGGGATTCACGGTGTTGATGGATAGTTGGATCGCGGTTGGAGAGAAGGGACTGTGGGTCGCGGTTCTTGGGCACCGCGACCATGGTGCGAGGGGGTGGTGAGGTCGCGATCAGTGTAAGGGAGGAGCAGGTCGCGGTGTTGGGCAGACCCCGGGTCAAGGTTTGAGGAGCTGGTCCTCGATCGCGATCCAGCAGGAGGTCACGATGATGCAGACCTACGGAGGCAGGGTGATCGCGGTCTGAAGAGGAGTCGAAGGCGACTTGTAGTGTGGTGAAGGTGGTCGCGACCTACAGACATGGTGCAGAGGATGCAGGCATTGTTGTCGTGATGAGGAGGAGCAGATCGCAGGTCATGATGTTTTGGGTGAGTATGGAGACCGCGATCAAGGGGGAAAGGGAACCGCGGGCACGATGTAGGGGAATTAAGAGGAGCGAGGGGGTTTTGGATTTTGAGGATAGTTGTCCACAATCTTGGAGACGATAACCGTGACCGCAGTTAGCTAGAGGGGAGGCGAGGTCACGGTATGTGAATCGTGATCGCGATTTGTGAGAGGTTGAGGTCGCAGTCCGTACAAGAGGCACCGTGGGCACGGTTAGGGAAGAAGATGAGGGGGTCACGGTTTGTTGAGGGTTTGGTGGTGAACCGCAGTTGGTAGTTGGTCGCGGTGTAGAGGGGGATGCCCGTGGTCTCCATGCATGGTTAGGGTTAGAGAGATAGGTCACGGTGTAGAGGACGCTGACCGCTGTTGAATTGAATGAAGAAGGGCCCAAGTGGTGGATTGGTCGTTGTGCTCGTGGGCCTACATGGGATGCACATGTGAATATTGGAATCCCTAGTGCCCTAATGACCTGCATAAAAGATGAATAAATATCAATTAAAATGAAGATAAATAATTAATCTAGGTAAAGATGTATACAAGGAGATTTAGGCAATAAAAGCAAATGATTGGAGCAAAACTGGGCCCAAGATGGTGACTCAGACAAAGATGAAAATGTATTTATCATTAAAAGATAAGGCAAATAGCATAGTTTCACTGGGCCTCAGAGAGAGAGAAAACATGGAGAAAGTTGTCCATCTAAGATCGGTGCATGCTTGTCCTAAGACTGGCTAGATTGGCTACTTTATTGGATAGCTAGTTACTCTATCTATGTAAAGATAAAAAGAATTAAAACATAAGCAATAGAGTACATATTAAGACCAAAGTGACATGAAACCATAGATGAAATGCATAGATAATATGCGTATATTTGGGTGTTATCAACCCTTCCTTCATACTTGGAGACAAGGTGGCCTGGCTTGAAGTGTTTGAAGTCAAACTTGGAAAGCATTGACAAATGGTTGGTATTTGATAGACCAAGTCAGAGATGCAAGGCCAATGGTGTGACCAAGCTTCCAAAATGAATAGGGGTTCCTCTTTGAGTTGGCTTTTTCACATTCACCATGTGAAGGAGGAAGAACAAATCGAGGTTGACGTGCTCCTTCCCCATGGTCAAAAGAGACCACAAGACATACAAGTCTACCTTCTAGACCTTCCCTTTCCCCTCTCTTGACATGGCAAAGGTGGTGTTTGTCAGTTCTCAGTTAAGAATGCTGGCAGAAGAATGTTAGATGTTAATCATTGAAAACAAATGCTAGTTGATGATGAAGCCCTATAGAAGTGATTCCATCTGTCTCCATGCCATGCTATAGTTAAAATTGCCAAGAGTGGAGCATACATCACCCATGGTCCATCCATAAATGGCGTTGAATTCCTCCAGGATGAGGTGGTGGTTGGTGTTGAATAATTAGAATTTCACCAAGTTGTCCTCCCATCCTTTCCCATGCTCGAGGATGTTGATTGCTAGATTATTTATGACGCTACCCAGGATATCCAGAAACTTGATGGAGTGGAGAGGAGTGGTTGATGTGATATTTGATAACCATGTCCCCCCCTTCATAGCTTTAGGGGTACCCTGTCCACTCAAGGTCGGTGCCACTAACCTTGTGTTGGTGGTACAGACTTGTTTTCTTATCTGCATGATCATCAGTATCAATCATTGATATTGACAGTCATGTGTCATCAAATTATCAACCTATGGATCTCCGACCATTGGTGATACTGAAGTTTTTTGCTGGTATCGACACTCAAGTAGTGATCTCAAATGGGTCCCTCTGACCACTAGATTTGGATGATCTCTATTGTAATGACCCCCTCCCCCTGTTATCCCCTATCTAGGCAGACCGAGAGGGCAAGGGTCATTACCTTCATTACATGACTGATGGTTTAGCAAATAACTAGAAATAATTAATAAATTTTCACTAAATCAAAAGGAGTTTAGTACAAGGTAGATATTGCATTTTCCACTAAGGAATTACATGAAATGGATTTCTAAAGTTGCAACATGAAAGTAAATGCTAGATAACTATAACCTCCATGATTAAATTAATATCTTTTCATTTTGGTGCCTACTTTTTCTTGATGTTCATTTCCATCATACTTGCATAATAGCAGATTATCCCAAAATGTTGATAGACAAAAACTCATTCAGTATAACAAGTTATACTGGTATGTGGGGAAACCAAAATGTCCGCATCTAATTGTAACAACATATCCACAACAATTATTGTTACATAATCAAAATTTGTCATTTTCTTCATAACTTCTCAACCCGTTTTTAGTCAACCTATGGGATACCCTCTCTTAGGGTCTTATCCCTGTAGTGAATGCTAGGCCACCTCTTAATCAGGAGCTAGGTGTCATGTTGGTCTTCCCAATCCGGGCTTGCCCTCATATGACATCCCAATTTTAGGCTTGGTCTGACCTTCCCAATCTAGGGCATGGTCTTTAGTCATCACCATGACTCTTCATTTCTTTCCATTCTCAAACTTTGAGATTTGGTATGCAGGATTTGAGCAAGTTATAAGAATAAATTGTGATAGCCATAGTGACTTTATAGATTGTAGGAATTAAATAAGCATGCAAGAATTTAATTTCAAGCAATCTGGAAAACCTCGAAAAAACACTTTGAAACTAATCTGGTTAGTCATAGGCGTAGCCACATACCTTGATGGAAAGCCATTCATATTATACAATTATATGTCTTTTGGATTCAATTAATCAATCAACAGATCCAAGCAAGCAAAGAAGAATCCAATCATTCAGTCTACATGTATGTAAATCCTAAAGTGTCACCATAATTACATCATATTAAACCCTACTCGGCCCTATCCTAGGGTTTAAGTTTTTGTGTTATTGAGTTATCATTAGAGCCATTCTTAAAAACACTAATTCCCATGATTATCATTTTTATGACCTAAGAACCCTAATTCATATTAGAAGTTGCCATGCTTGTCAAGCTACCATGTTATTGCTTTAGGAACACTTATATCAGATTAGGCATATCAAAGTTATAGCAAGTTATATCATTGATGTTCAAGATCTTAATTACACATGTTAAGAAGCATCCCATCTAGAAGACCTAGTTTCTCATCATTATGATCATAACCATGTTAGATTACCGTTATAGCTCACAATATCAATTAATAGAATAAAAGAGAGATTTTAACCATATTCAACATGTTAACGCACAAATCTAGGGTTTATATGCTTTAAGTCACCACTTAAACATGTACCCTAGTAATTTTGGAATAGGATGCATTATCAAGTCTTAGTTATATTTCCTTAGATTCCTCTTATTTTTCTGATCAAGTTTCATACATAACATGTTGCAATCCAAGCTACCGATAATTAATTATGATTTTTTGCAAAATAATTATCTGTTGACGAATCAACACGTTGGGGGCCGACTGGGATTAGATGGGGAAAAGACATGCTCTCCCTTTAGTTATGAATGTTCACAGAGGGGTAAATAAGTCTTTTAGACTCTTTCATTCTCCTTCTCCGCGCTAGGGCACGGAACCCCAAGTTCTCTATATATGTGGTTCCCTACACGAGTCATGGACGCCAACCTAAATGTCGGACTACCTCAACTCGCCCCTCCTCATCGTTGCAATACTCCTCACTCACTGTTTCACTCCCTCTCTCCTTGTTTATCAACTATTCTTCCCCTCCATGTTTGCATCAATAGCACCAAGAACTAGCAGTTGTATTCCCTACCGTTAGACCTCCTCCCTTGACTCCCAAGTCCTATGAGCCAGAGAAAGATTGAGCACCTCTGCCGCCACGATGGTCGTGTGGGGAGCTGGGCATCACTAGAAAGAGCGTGGAAGAGAGTACTTTCTCGAGTGACGTTGTGACCACCTCGACCATGACTTACTACTGTCGAGCATTGCACCTAGAGCGAAGGCCAGACAACGAAGTCTAGTGGCTAAGCCTGTAATAGATGTGAGGGTCCTTAGGGCCTTATATAGGTCATAGGTGAAACCCTAGGTTTAGGCAAATGATAAGGGAGAGGTGGGTGAGGATTCATGATATGCTTTCCTTTCTCATACACATGGTGAGAGGGAGATTTTGTGGGTTATGGTTCAACAGGGAAGGTGTTTACATATTTAAAACTAATGACAATATAACCCTTCCCTTCTCACTTACTTTTCCCCTTTCTTTTTAATATAAATTGTAATAAAATACAACACATATGACCACCTTTTTGTGAGTATCCAATAAAAGACCTTTCTTTTATTCAACCCTTGGTTATCCTTTAAACTAATTATCCTCATTCCATGGAAACTCATAAAACTATTCTCAAACATATTTAGTAATTGTAATCCATCGAGATGTCTTCTATATAAAAATCTTTCTCCTTTAGACATCTAAAAAACAATGCCATTACCCCCAAAACTCTAGAATTCACTTCCTTTTGTTATTAAGAATACAAAATCCGAAATACTGTCATTTGATGCCTCAACACTGTGTTGCCACTTACTGCTAGACAATTACTCTTCTTATTAGAAAGCATGTGGAACCAAAATCCCATTACTAGTGGCCATCCATACCACTTTTGTAGGATTCTACACAATTCTCACGAGTATACTTATTCATTCTATTTTCTTTTGGTTTTTGCTTATTATTGGATTTTCATATCTTCCTTTTCCTTTATATCCATTATTGGATTAACCGTTGAGTAGAAATCACAAATCAACAATGAAGGGAAACTTGCAAGGTGAAACCTTTCTTTTAAAACAATGCACACACACATTTCTAATATGTCCTATTTATTCAAATAATTGTATTCAAATTATATAATTTTGTGGGTAAAACTAGGTTATAACATCCTTTCCCTCTTATAGTAATTTTGTCCTAAAAATTCGACTAATCATACAAATAATTCAATATGGGACCTTCCCCCTGTTCATTTTTTTAGCCCCCATGTGGATTTATCCTCTCCATGGTGCTTCCAAAGAACCCTTACCATCCCTAAATTTTGTATTCCTGAGCTCTTTCACCTTGGTATCAGGTACCCACACAAGTGACTCATGGTATGTTAGCCTCCCTTTGAGTTCAATAGGGTAAATACTCAGTACATGACTCAAATCCTTTACATAGCAGTTCGATTTGGATACATGGGACACATCGTGCATCATACTATATTGTGGGGGTAATTCTAGATGTTATGCAGCTTCACCAATCCATTCTAGACTCTCAAATGGACCCACATATCAGGCACTCAGTTTTCCTTTATTCTTATCTATAGTTCAGAGGGGTCAGATATTCAGAAACACATGTTCACCCACAGTGAAGTGCAAGTCAGTCCACTTTGCATCAACATACGAATTTTATTGATCCTGGGGTCTCTTTAGCCTCTATTTGATTAAAGTGACTATATTTGCATACAACTATAATTCTTATGACCTCAACAAGGTCTTCTCACTGACATCATCCCAGTGAAGCGGTGATCAAAACAGACTCCCATAAAGAGCTTTGTGTGGAGGCATCCAGATACTAGTTCGGTAGCTATTATTATAGACAAACTCAGCTAAGGGCAAGTACTGCTCCCATGATCCACCCAAATTGAGCATACATGCTCTCAACAGATTCTCTGGGGTTTAAATCATCCTTTCTGACTATCCATCAGTCCAGAGAGATAGGTTGTGCTAAATTTCAACCTTGTACTGAGTTCTTCATGCACTTGCTTCCATAATTTTGAAATGAACTTAGGGTCACGTTCAGAGATAACTAATCTCGGAACCCCATGCAAACAAACTATTTTTCTAACATATAATTCAGCTAGGTATAACACCTTAGTGGTAATTTTTAGGATGAGGAAGTGTGCTAACTTGGTTAGGCAGTCCACCGCAACCCATATTGCACCATGACCTATCTTTGTATTGGGGAGACCCACCATAAAATTCATAGTGTTTTGGTCCCATTTCCACTTCAGGAATTTCAATTATTTGCAGTAACCCATAAGGTCATTGATGTTTAGCCTTCACCATCTAGCATGTGAGATAACTGGCTACATATGCCGCTATGTCTCTCTTCATTCCAAGTCACCAGAAACATCATTATAAGTCTTTAAACATATTTGTGGTGCCAAGGTGTACTGTATACTTAAAACCATGAGCCTCTTGTAGGATATGAGTCTTTAAGGTGGAATCCTTAGGAAATCAAATAGGACTTTCATATTGGATCCCACCATTCACACCCATCGATGGATGTGTCTGAGGCTTCTCCATCAAATCCTTCATCTCATCTAACTCTAGATCATCGAACTACAATATTACAAGCTCGATCAATAAGTCATGCTTGGTTTACCTTTATTTGGTACCTCAACCCTTGCATATATTATTTTAATCACCAAATTTAGTCTTACACTTATAGAATTCAAATTACACTTGATATATTTATCCTCATTTGAAATTTACAGTTTGGTGATTACCTTTCTCTCCTAGGTTTTCCAACCATTTATGCAATATACTCTCCTAAGGGTGCAGTAATTCCTCAAATTCTCAGTTATCCTAAAAGGATGTCAACTTAAGTATTTATTTCTCATATCACCTCCATTTCTAATATGGCATGTGTCTGCCAAATCTCTCACACTCATAATGAGATGAAATAAGCATTTGGCTACAGTGAAAATACAAAGCTCATCCCATTCCAAGAGTAGAGACGGTGCATCATACATTACAATCTTAATTTTCAAATCTAGGTTGAATCATTTTCCCTATACAACCATTCCCTTAAATATATGCTCACCTATAGGAAAAACTTCCTCAAAACCTTTAAAGTCTTCTCATAACTCCTATTTATGATTCTTAGTCATTCCCCTAAGGTTTCTAGGGTGCCGGTACTTTTGGGGTGATCTCACCCTTATGCATCTAGGGAGTGTCTCTCACATTTACCCCTTGGGCCCCATGAACTCATCAAGGTGGTTAATCTCCTCACTCATGGGCCTCTAGGCAAACATAGTTGTTACCTCATGACCACATGGTCTTGTGCATTCAGGGAACAATCAACTCCTACTACCATCAGTCTCATCCCTACTTAACCTTAGGAATGACTTAGGGTTCTACTGTGACGTAACTTTATTTTATTTCATGACACATCTTTCTTGTGGTTACTCTAACAATATCCAAGCACATTATATCCTTTATAATTCTTTCACCCAAATTTCCTTTATCTCTAAGGGCTCCCATAATTTTCTTTATGTCCCTTCATTGGGATCATGAAGACCTACCCATCTGGGCCTGATCCCATTCTACCAATCAATTCCATAGTAACTTTTCTTCATGTCCCTTAGAGATGGTCATACATGTGTCTAAAGAATCATACTCAGTCTATGTGCTTTTTATCTTTATACCCTTAATATCTCAAGTTGTAAATGGCATTTAATGTTACCTCAATTCTTAAATTGGTTTGGGAATTCAACCCTTTTGGGAAGATCCAATCCCAGGACAAGATGAAACTGCATTTTCTACCTAGGGGATATATTTTTATATGTAAGTTACCATTGAAGAATTGGATCACTGTCAGTATATATTACCACCACTAGGGAGCTCCTCATGAGGTTGTATATATGACAGTATGGTGGTAATAAACTGTTACGACCCCACCTCCCGATAACCCCCAATTAAGGGAGACCGAGAGGTCGAAGCTGCACCCATAACTTCTGGATCAAAGGTTCGGCAATTAACCAAGAATAATTATCAAATTTTAACATACTATACTGAAAAGCTGTAAGAAAATAAATTTTTGCATACCTTTTTGAAAACTTGGATCTCTAAACTTCTATCCACTTAAGGATTCTACTCTAACTAATCCTCCTTGTATTTTACTTCATGTATTTCACAGTATGATGATTTATTAGTTGTCCTTTTGGCTTGTACCTAAAATGCCGACAAACAAAACGTCGGTCAGCCGAATCTGGTATGTGGGGGAAACAATAATCATGTAAATACGTTAACAATGAATCATTCAATTAATCATTTAACAACCAAGATTACATTTTAGATATAACTCTACGATCCAAGAGTACCCTATCCTCTCTGTTGTCCCCATTAAACCCCTCATGATCCACCTATAAGTGAACCAATTTCTAGGTTTGAGTCACATGGCACTACTCGTAAGTAGCCCACTCCTTAACTCATGGCAGGCTAATGAGTTTCATGGCACTACACGTAGGTAGCCCAGTTTCTAACTCTCAGTAACCTAGACCTTGCTCTAGGATTACCCCTTTTTTCTTAGCCTTTTCAAAGCAATAGAGGTGGACCCAGATCTAGCCAGTTATATATGAACATTTATAGTGATAATCATAGTCACTTTATAGTTGTATGAAATAAATAAACATCCAACACTTATTTTCAAGCAACCGATTAAAACCTCGAGAATCGCCGTGAAACTAGAGTGATTATTCATAAGCGTAACCACATACCTGATTTGACGATTCATGCATATTATTCAACATATACTTCATGTATATACCATCAAACCAATCAACAGATCCAAGCAAGTAATTCAATCATCACATAATTCCTGAAAAGAATATGTACTCTATTTATTACACACTTTATCAAGAATCTACTTTATTGACTTGGATTCACTTTCTAGGGTTTCTAATCTGCATTAAGGTTTCATTAATATCCATTAGGGTTTCTTAGATCAATTCCTCAAACTTTATCCATTTTAGGTCAACAAACCCTAAAATACTCTTTTCCAACTATATGAACCTTAATTGCTCAACTATCCATTTTAATAGTCTTTTATACCCAAATTGACTTAGGATCATCACATCCCTATTTATTCATGGATTTGAACCATTAAAACAATTAAAAGACACATTCATCTAAATTAGGGTTTTCAAGCTCATTAATGCATAATCATGCACGAAACCCTAAATTAAACCAATTATATAAAAAGATCATCTTTTTAGATCCTATTTTCACTTTTATTAACAATAGGTTAAAATCAACTTGAATTATCCAAATAACGTCATTAAGTCCATCTATCATCAAATCTAAGGGTTTTTCTTTAATTAAATCATTAAAGATGATAACTTTATGCCCTTTTCAAATTTCAAGCACATAAACTCTAAATTAGACCAATCATGTGCAAAGTTCTTCCTTTTTGAACATAATGTACCTTTTTACATTTAATAGGTTAACATCAACTATAATGATCCATTAAACCCTATTAAACACTTTATTCACTTCAAAATAGGGTTCCTTAAGAATTAAAGCATTAAAGATGATTACTTCCATTACTTTTCGGATTGCAATTAGAATCAGGCTTCAAACATAATTTCTTTGTGTTCCTCTCATTCTGAGGATCAAAATTCATATATAACTTGTTTTAATCCGAGTTTCCTAGAATTAGTTACGATTTTTCAAAGTAAAATCTTACTTGAGCCAATGGCATGCTGACACGTCAGCATACCCATGCAATGCGCCGCTTTGGAAAAACATAACCGATTGACCCTTTTGCCCTTCACTAGAGTTGTTGGTTCTGTAGCACGCGGAGGGGTATACTTGTCCGATGCATCTTGATCGTCTTCTACCTTTCAGAACCCTACGCTGCTGTTGCAGCAGCGATCAAGCGCAGCCTTGTCGCCTTCTCCCGACCTCGACGGCCATCAGGGGCAGTCTCTTGGCTCCGCCATGCCTCCTCGATCTCAGCTAAGACTTCAGTACTTGGCCACGGTGGCTAGCTTCACACCTGCAATGTCCGCAACCGTGAACAACCAGCGGCCCTGTTGGCATTGCGCAGGTACAGATGGAGGTTCTACCTCCCTCCGGCATCGTGGGTGGTTCCCACTTCCATCATCGCTCCTTCCACAACCCCTCTTCATACTAGGGGGTCGCGTTCCTCCCTTGGTTAGGGTTTGGACGGTGGCATGGTAGGAGAAGAGTGGGAGACAAGGAAAAATGTGAGCCTGTGGATTTGTCAGCGTACTAGCACGCCTATCCACGAGGAGAGCAAGTCCCATAGTCTATGGGAAACCTCCTTTCCTTGTTCACAAAGAAAAAATCTCTTTTCTAATTATTTCCTTAATAATTCATATCTCTTAGTCGTTTAAGAAAACCAAAGTTTATCTCCTTGATATTTCTTTATGCTTTAGATCTTAAGATTTCAAAAATAATTTCTTTTATATTCTTTGCACTTGCCTTTTAATCATTGGTCATGAGATTGTGTTTTCTTTTAATAGAAAATACCTCCTTTTGAAAAACAACACAAAATTCATTAATAATGTATCACATTATCCTTTTATTTTGTAATTTTGGCATTCTCTCTTTCTTTCCTCTTTATTGGGACTCCTTGGATCCCAAAACACTCCATTGTTTCGAAATTCTTTTTATTGGATACTTATTATCCTTCTAGATGCATCTTTATTCATTATTTCACATTATCTTGTTTATTTCTCATTAAAATATCTCTTTTTGAGGATTTCTCTTTATTTCTCTTTTATTTTCCTCATTGGCATCCCTTTTAATATTAGCAACCTCATGGATACGAAATTTCACCAAGGAATCTCATTTATACCTCTTTCCATTCATTTTCCACATTTTAACATTGTTTTCATTTTCTTTCTTAATAAAGAAAGACATAATTAATCTTTTCTTTTCTTATTGCTTTCTTTTTACAACTTTGGACTCCTTGGAACCCAAGAGGCACGAAATCCTCTTTGGATTTGCCTTCTAGAGGTTTCCACATTATTCTTTTCTCAAATATTCAATTATTCATTACTAATTGAATTTTCTTTGTTATTTCCTTGTTGTTGGGCCCAATAGCCAATAAAGCCCACCACAAACCTCAAGGCTATTGTAAACAAAATCCATGTATTCAAAACAAATTATACCATTCTTTGTTCAATTATCTTTAATATGAGAAATTACATTTCTCACCAGATGATCCCAAAAAATTGGGGTTGTAACATCCTTCCCCTCTTATAGGAATTTTGTCCTCAAAATTCTATCAAGCAAACAAACAATTCAGGATAAGACTTTTCCATGTCCATCATTGGCCCCTATGTGGCTTTACTGTATTCATGGCGCTTCCACAGAACCTTTATCATCACATATTCTTTTCTCTGAGTTCTTTCATCCCGATGTCTATAAATTGCACAGGTGACTCAGGCCATGTCAGCCTCCCTTGGGGCTCACTAGGTTCATTGCTCAACACATGGTTTGGATACTTCACATAGTGCTCTAAGTTGGACACATGGAACTCATCACACATTACTTTATCCTGAGGGGTAAGGTCAAACTTAACCTTCTCCACCAAACCATGTCAAAAGAACCCATGCATCGGGGACTCAGCTCTCTTAGTTATAACTTAGAGGGGTCGGATTTTCATGTCACATATTCCCACAGTGAACTGCATGTCAGTCTACTTTGCATCTGCTCATGACTTTCGTCATCTCTAGGCTCCTTTCAGCCATTGCACGATCGAAGTGACTTCATCTACACGCACTGTGGCCCTTTTCTAACCATCATGTGGTCCTTTCATCAACATCACCTTACTGAAATGGTGAGCGACACAACCTCCCTTACAGAGCTTCTTATAAATCCTGATACTGGCTATGGTGGTTATCTTCACATCTTTCATAGGACAAAAACTGTCTCTAACTATCACCCCAAATCGAGCACATATGCCCTCATCAGACCCTTTAGTCTGGATCATACTAACCATAGCTAGGGGTGATAAACTATACTAACATTGAGTTCTTCATGTACCTACTTCCACTTTATGGAAGTGAACCTCTAGGTCAAACTCAAGATCCTTTGAACTCACATCATGGTGTAGTTGGACCATCTCTCTCATGGATAGTTCAACCAGATCTATCCCTTAACAGAAATCTTTCTTTCTCATGTCATCTAGGTAAGGTGACCTACCATAACCCATATTGCATTTCGACCTTCCTTGGCCCAGGGGAGACCTATCACAACATCCATAGGGTTGAGCTCCCATTCCCTCTCAGGGACTCTTTTGTCCTCTATATCGATACACTGGGTTACTGGGGTTCGTCCTTTACCTCCTGGCTTGCATGGCCATAAACCACATGCAACTTCACCTTAAGCATCCATAGTGCTATTTCCATTTACCACAATGTATGGTGATCTTCAATCATGATTTCCTGTATGTCATGATTCCTCAAGACCGATTCCTCCGAAACCCTAAACCACTCTAATCGGGGTTTCATCACCTTCTCTTCCAAAGAAGTGCATCTGAGGTTCTACCACCATCCTTTCATTGCATCAAGGACTAGACTGGCTAACCAAACAACCCTTAACTCTTCAATGTATCTTGTTACATCTGAGTGTTATCCAAACACCTCTCCTTTTCAAACTTAGGTTTAGCCAAACAACCTCTTCTAGCTCCTAGTCAAACAAGTCAGATGTATCTCGACCAGAGCATCCATTACCACTTCACATCCTTAGGTATTAGGTAACGTTGAAGACATACACTTCACTTATCATGTCACCTCAAACCCTATGTCTATCTTTATTAAGAACACTCTCTGATTTCATCATCATGGTGATCAAACTCAACTTGGTATAACTTGTAAGTTCTACATAGCTCATGATAAAAACATCCTCATAAGGTGACTACCTCATTCCTCTTAGTGTTTGCAAGCCATCCATGTATCATTCACTTTACCAGGGTAGGTTATCTTCTCTATCCCCATTTCTCATGGCAATGTTCCAACCTACATCATCTCTTATCCTTGGTGTATGGCATGCGTAATGTCCTATCTCTCACCCCCATAACAAGAGGAAATAAGCATTTGGTTGCAGTCCAAATACAGAGTTCTTCCTGTTCCAAGAGTAGAGATGGTACATCCCACCTTGCCAATACACCTTTACATCTAAGTTGCAACATGCCACATATGTCTCTACGTCACAGACATCATGATATCAAACTAGTCTTGAACCTACTAAGGTTTATATCCTTGGTCATCTCCTCTAGGTCTATAGGGTACCGGCTCTTTTGGGGTCATCCCTCTTCCCTCATGCATCAACAGAGTGCCTTACTCATCTGCCCTTTGGGTCCCATGAGTTCATGAAGGTGATCAATCTCCTAACCCATGGTCCTCAGACAATGATAGCTGTTACCTCCTGACCCTATGGTCATGTGCAACTGGGGAATTCGGCAACTCCTACTTTCATTGGTCTTATCCCTACCTGACCCTAGGATAGACTTAGGATTCACCATTATAGTACATGTTCACTTAGAACCTTACCCAAGTCTTCATCATCTCTCTTTCTGCATTCATGGGCTGGCTTTCATCTTTTCATAGGGATCATGGCAACCTGCCTACCTTGGTCAAGACCCATACCGGTTACCTCCATGGTAACACATTCATATGCAATTAGAGATGGATATCTATGGGTCTACATGTTCATTCTCATATCATGTACTTTTCACTTAGCTTCTCAAGATCCTGTGAGACCTCTTCAGGTTACCTTAAACCAACAAAACTGATATATACCCTACCAAAGGGGTCCCTCTCCCAGGATGGGAGGAAAACTATCTCTTGACACCTTGGTCACAAAAGCTCTTAGGTCTAGGATTTACATCCACTTGAGCCTACTTAGCCCTAGCAAGCTATTAAGGCACAAGCAGATCACCTACTGTACCATGCTAGGTCCTACTTATCCTCTTTCCTCGATGTTGGATCAAGATCATATTTTCCTTTATCATCAACCTAGTTGTGAGGGGTTCCTCACACATACCTTAAACTTAAGGGACTTCCCTTTTCCTCTATACATGAGGAGTACCATGCTCGAAACTATGGCAACTTAATTCTCATCATGAGCATTAGATATACCACTTCCCTTTTTAGGCCAGGAACCCTAGGTTCACTTTGGGTGTTCAACTGCATGCTCTATCTCTTAACTACGAACCAAGTACACAAAAGGCATGACATGCACTCCTTGTCATCCTTCAACTCGAGCAACACTTAGAGTTGGGTCCTCCTTAAGGACAACCAACAAGGTACAAGGCCTCATAACCTGTTACTAAACCTCTCTAGGTCTAAGGAACTCTTCTTCCTACCTCAGAAGGTAAACACCTATATTATAGGCACATAGGTACCAGAAGCTTCATCTTCTCTCTCTAGGGTTTAGTCCCTCTAAAGGTAACCAAGATATCATCAACTTCCAGGGATCGATCATGAGGCAACCACTATCATCCATTTCGGTCGCATCATCCTCAACTCCCCACTATACCTCAGATCTCAGAGTCTAGGCTTCTCAACCTTCTTGGAGGGGTTTCCTGCTCTCTCTCTAGAGCTAACCCTACAACCAATCTCACCATTAGAGGTCTTCTCTTCATGAAGGATCAATCTCAAAAGCATGCCCTACCTGGGTGAAGCCTAGGTTCGAACTTATGTTTGCTCAAGATCATCCATAACCCTTTATGCTCCATCATAATTCCTTATCTAGGGTTTCATCCTACTGTCAGCACTATGACGTGCCCTAGGTGCCAGCTATACCCTACTTGCACAAGCCCATAGGGTTTCTAAGGTCCTTCACTAACATCATCATCTAAGGAGCTATCCTTTACCCTAACATGCACGACCCTTCCCAGGGTTGGGTTGCCAAAGGTGCTTGGTCACCCATGGATCATATGACATCCCAAAGGCATGTCCTTTCAAACACCTGGTCCAACTCATCTCTCTCTAACCTTCACTTAGGGTTAGGGTTAGCATCATCCTCAGAGGATGTGCCAGGTCTCTACATGCAATGGAGATCTCAGGCCTCTTCTGAGGACATGACAACTTATGTCATACGACCTGAGCATGTATCTATCCTTTAGTTTGCGCTTAATCTATTAAGCTTATGTCCATGACATCTTAATTACATGCTTTTCATTAATTTGTTGGAGGATTCCTTAGATCTTATTAATATTACCCATACCTCAAGAGGGTGAGGAGAAGAGGGAAAACCCTAATCCTTAATGTCCTTAATAGAATTTGTGATGAGAAGGGATGAATAAGATGAGAAAGTCCTAAAGGTATCTTATTTCGATTCATACCCTAAGACTTTGGCCAGGCAGTCACACAGATCTGGGAGTCCTCGTATTCCGACTAGCGGTGTGGAGGAAAATATTACCATCCCCTGGTCATGATCCTATTCTAGACACCTCCATCTTTTGGATAATCCTCTAATAACTCCCTTGGGTTCTATGGAGTTTGTAAAATTTAATAATTATTAATGGTTAACTGAGGAACCCAAGCTCTGATACCAAATGTTACGACCCCACCTCCCGATAACCCCCAATTAAGGGAGACCGAGAGGTCGAAGCCACACCCATAACTTTTGGATCAAGTTTTCGGCAATTAACCAAGAATAATTATCAAATTTTAACATACTATACTGAAAAGTTGTAAGAAAATAAATTTTTGCATATCTTTTTGAAAACTTGGATCTCTAAACTTCTATCCACTTAAGGATTCTACTCTAACTAATCCTCCTTGTATTTTACTTCATGTATTTCACAGTATGACGATTTACTGTTTGTCCTTTTGGCTTGTACCTAAAACGCCGACAAACAAAACGTCGGTCAGCCGAAGCTGGTATGTGGGGGAAACAATAATCATGTAAATACGCTAACAATGTAATCATTCAGTTAATCATTTAACAACCAAGATTACATTTTAGATATAACTCCGCGATCCAAGAGTACCCTATCCTCTCTGTTGTCCCCATTAAACCCCTCATGATCCACCTATAAGTGAACCAATTTCTAGGGTTGAGTCACATGTCACTACTCGTAACTAGCCGACTCCTTAACTCATGGCAGGCTAATGAGTTTCATGGCACTACACGTAGGTAGCCCAGTTTCTAACTCTCGATAACCTAGACCTTTCTCTAGGATTACCCCTTTTTTCTTAGCCTTTTCAAAGCAATAGAGGTGGACCCAAATCTATCCAGTTATATATGAACATTTATAGTGATAATCATAGTCACTTTATAGTTGCATGAAATAAATAAACATCCAACAATTATTTTCAAGCAACCAATTAAAACCTCGGGAATCACCGTGAAACTAGAGATATTATTCATAAGCGTAACCACATACCTGATTTGATGAGTCATGCATATTATTCAACATATACTTCATGTATATACCATCAAACCAATCAACATATCCAAGCAAGTAATTCAATCATCACATAATTCCTGAAAAGAATATGTACTCTATTTATTACACACTTTATCAAGATTCTACTTTATTGTCTTGGATTCACTTTCTAGGGTTTCTAATCCGCATTAAGGTTTCATTAATATCCATTAGGGTTTCTTAGATCAGTTCCTCAAACTTTATCCATTTTAGGTCAACAAACCCTAAAATACTCTTTTCCATTTATATGAACCTTAATTGCTCAACTATCCATTTTAATAGTCCCTTATACCCAAATTGACTTAGGATCATCACATCCCTATTTATTCATGGATTTGAACCATTAAAATAATTAAAAGACACATTCATCTAAATTAGGGGTTTCAAGCTCATTAATGCATAATCATGCACGAAACCCTAAATTAAACCAATTATATAAAAAGATCATATTTTTAGATCCTATTTTTACTTTTATTAACAACAGGTTAAAATCAACTTGAATTATCCAAATAACGTCATTAAGTCCATCTATCATCAAATCTAAGGGTTTTTCTTTAATTAAATCATTAAAGATGATAACTTTATGCCCTTTTCAAATTCCAAGCACATAAACTCTAAATTAGACTAATCATGTGCAAAGTTCTTCCTTTTTGAACATAATGTACCTTTTTACATTTAACAGGTTAACATCAACTCTAATGATCCATTAAACCCTATTAAACACTTTATTCATTTCAAAATAGGTTTCCTTAAGAATTAAAGCATTAAAGATGATTACTTCCATTACTTTTCGGATTGCAGTTAGAATCAAGATTCAAACATAATTTCTTTGTGTTCCTCTCGTTCTGAGGATCAAAATTCATATATAACTTGTTTTAATCCGAGTTTCCTAGAATTAGTTATGATTTTTCAAAGTAAAATCTTACTTGAGCCAATGGCATGCTGACACGTCAGCATACCCATGCAATGCGCCGCTTTGGGAAAACATAACCGATTGACCCTTTTGCCCTTCACTAGAGTTGTTGGTTCTGCAGCACGCGGAGGGGTATACTCGTCCGATGCATCTTGATCGTCTTCTACCTTTCAGAACCCTACGCTGTCATTGCAACAACTATCAAGCGCAGCCCTGCCACCTTCTCCCAACCTCGACGGCCATCAGGGGAAGTCTCTTGGCTCCTCCGTGCCTCCTCGAGCTCAGCTAAGACTTCAGTACTTGGTCACGGTAGCTAGCTTCACACCTGCAACGTCTGCAACCGTGAACAGCTAGCGGCCCTGTTGGCATTGCGTAGGTGCAGATGGCGGTTCTACCTCCCTCAGGCATCGTGGGTGGTTCTCGCTTCCATCATCGCTCCTTCCACAACCCCGCTTCATACTAGGGGGTCGCGTTCCTCCCTTGGTTAGGGTTTGGATGGTGGCATGGTAGGAGAAGAGTGGGAGACAAGGAAAAATGTGAGCATGTGGATTCGTCCCCTTTATAGGGATATGCAGCAGCGTACTAGCATGACTATCCATGAGGAAAGCAAGTCCCATAGTCTATGGGAAACCTCCTTTCCTTGTTCACAAAGAAAACATCTCTTTTCTAATTATTTCCTTAATAATTCATATCTCTTAGTCGTTTAAGAAAACCAAAGTTTATCTCCTTGATATTTCTTTATGCTTTAGATCTTAAGATTTCAAAAATAATTTCTTTTATATTCTTAACACTTGCCTTTTAATCATTGGTCATGAGATTGTTTTTTCTTTTAATAGAAAATACCTCCTTTTGAAAAACAACACAAAATTCATTAATAATGTATCACATTATCCTTTTATTTTTCAATTTTGGCATTCTCTCTTTCTTTCCTCTTTATTGGGACTCCTTGGATCCCAAAACACTCTATTATTTTGAAATTCTTTTTATTGGATACTTATTATCCTTCTAGATGCATCTTTATTCATTATTTCACATTATCTTATTTATTTCTCATTAAAATATCTATTTTTTATGATTTCTTTTTATTTCTCTTTTATTTTCCTCATTGACATCCCTTTTAATATTAGCAACCTCATGGATATGAAATTTCACCAAGGAATCTCATTTATACCTCTTTCCATTCATTTTCCACATTTTAACATTGTTTTCATTTTCTTTCTTAATAAAGAAAGACATAATTAATCTTTTCTTTTCTTATTGCTTTCTTTTTACAACTTTGGACTCCTTGGAACCCAAGGAACCCAAGAGGCACGAAATCCTCTTTGGATTTGCCTTCTAGAGGTTTCCACATTATTCTTTTCTCAAATATTCAATTATTCATTACTAATTGAATTTTCTTTGTTATTTCCTTGTTGTTGGGCCCAATAGCCAATAAAGCCCACCACAAACCTCAAGGCTATTGTAAACGAAATCCATGTATTCAAAACAAATTATACCATTCTTTGTTCAATTATCTTTAATATGAGAAATTACATTTCTCACCAGATGATCCCAAAAAATTGGGGTTGTAACATAAACCAACTTGTATGAGAGGCTCATCAGAAGATATCAAAATCCAAGTGGGGATTCCCCTTAACCCAAAGCTTGAGGGAGGTGCCAGGATCAACCTCGTTGAGTCCATTCAACTCTATGAGCATTATATGCACTAGATACCACCACTTTACCTCTTTGATCTTGGGACTTTGGGTTTACCTCCTTAGCATTAGTTATGACTTAACCTCTCAATCACGTATCAATCCAAAACATTATATGACATTTTCTTCTTATATTCCTACTCACTAAATATTCTCATCTAACTCTCTCTCTCTTTCATATAAACAAACCTTAGGGTCCTATACAGGGACTACCAACTTGGAGTATGAGGATTCACAACATATTACAATTCCTTAGCTCTGCGAGATCTTGGGACTACCTCTCCATCACCTAGATGATAGGTACTCATATCACATAGACGTATATGCAAGAAACCTCTTTCTACACCTCTAGGGTTTGGTCCTTCCATGGAAATCTAAGGTACAACAAGTCTCTAAGGATCATGCATGTAGCAATTGAACTCATCCATTTAGGGTAGTCTAGTTTAGGACATATCATACAAATATTTCTCATAATTCATCATGTCTTAGAGTCTAGGTTCCCAACCTCTCCTTTAGGGTCCCACTCTCTCAGTATTTAACCTATCACTGGTCCAAATGCTAGGGGAAGAGTTCGAGGCTCCTGTCAATTCACATCCTATGTTTATTTAATTTAGAAGAAGCACATATACTTGCATCCTCTAATCCTACGTCAAACTCTCAATCCCACTGAGGTCACTATAAACTATATTATCTTATTATGTAATATTAAACTCCTCATTACATCTAGTATGCCTATCTCATAATCCAACATGCATAATCCTCTACTTATAACTAATCCCTTTTCTAGCCTTGATGTTACTCATTTTCACATAGATGATTGTCTACCTCCTACTTATTTCTGTTGTGGGGACACACTTCATGTTAGGGTTTCTACCTGGAGGAGTTTAGACTTCTTGGTCCCATTTAGGGTGTTATATTTCTCATAGATCTTTTCCCTCTCTAGGGTCGCTGAGGTTAGGGTCTACAAACTATAAAGTAGGTTTTGGTATTCCCTTGACCTGCTGAGGTTGTTTTCCTAACCAACCCTAGTCCATCTAGGGTTTACCTTTATAGGGGAGAAATACATAAAACATTTTTTCTTTATCATTATGTCCACTTTTATACATTATTTGTCTGATGATCCCTTAATCCCTAATATACATAACCCTAGTATTCAGAAGGTATAAAGAGAGTAGATACATGTACCTACGGTTTAGGGAGAGAAGGGGGTAGATAAGTTATGAAATAATATGAGAAATCCTAGAGGTATATTATTTTGAATAAATTCCTCTGACTTAGGACATGATGAATGCACGGGTCTGGGAGTCCTCGTAATCCGAATAGTGGTGTGGAGAAAAATATTGCCAACCCTTGGATCGTGGTTCTTTCTAGATACCCTCGTCTTTGAGAACACTCTAATAATTCCCATGGGTCTCTACAGAACTCTTAGAATTTAATAAATATTGGAGGTTAAATGGTAAACTAACTCTGATACCAAATGTAATGACCCCCTCCCCCTGTTATCCCCTATCCAGGTGGATCGAAAGGTCATATACATATTCTTATCAAGATTATCTCCATGCACCTATTTTAATACTTCACTTGTATGCTTAGCTACCATCTTGTGATGTTTGATTGTTGATATCTCGAGAGAGTAATATCGCTTATATCCCGTGTCATGGATTGGTATGAATGCACGAGAGTGTTGGAATGCTAAAGCTTTAACCATGTGTGTTGCTACGAGGTTTTTGAGTTGTCATCTCAAGAGAGAGGCTTCTTTTAGACTAAGATCTATCCACATCTTGAGAGAGAGTGGAATAAACATCTTTATGGTTGCTTGTAATCTTGATAAGAGTATGCGACAGAGAGAGAAGATGTACGTGTTGGAGAGGTACCTTAGTAGGTGAACCCTAACCCGAGTTTTCCCCATTTACTTGTTTATTGTTCGTTTCTTTTTCTTGTTTGTTTTTTTGTTCTCATTCTTGTGGTGTCGTTCCTTAGGGAACATCTCTTTACACCCCTTTTCGACTGGAGTATAAGAGTGTTCGATTCTGCATTCTTAACACTACCACCCTTATCCCTGTGTTCGACCCCGATCACTACATCAGACCCCGTTCATCGTTGTGGGGGCCTAAGAGTTGGGTTATCTACTTAAAAGTATGACTTCTTTAATCCACTCCTTTTGGGCGTGCGATTTAGGCAGTCATCTAGGGTGTACACCTACTGCACTCTAGACGACTAGGTGAGGGAGAGTGCTCTACCCAAACCCATCCTCTACATGACATGCACGTGACACCTTCATTATCCAACAAAGAAAGAGGAAGCCATTCTAGCACAAGAGGAAGATGACACCCAGTTTGAGGCAAAAGAAGAGGAAGGAGAGGATGAGGAGGAAAAAAAGGAGGCATCCACTCCTTTTGTATGATGCCAACGCATGCACCATATTCCTAACCTACATGCAACTTTGGGATCCTCAGCTCCATCACCTCCACCATATGGAGATTCCTTCTCCATGGAGATCGGGTATGTGATGTTGTAGTCCATTCAGTAGGGGAAGCAACAACAGTCAGCCACCATGACTTAGGTCCAGGGTGTTCAAGAGCAACTACTTTTTTAGTTGTAGGCAATCATGACAATGAGCGTCTTCTATTGGTCAACCATGAGAACTTCCACACGTGCGTGCTACACATTTAATATCATCAACAACCACTCTATGATCATTAGTGGAGAAAATTTGTCTAGCTTCCCTCATCCACTGGACATGTATGTCCAGCCTCCACATTTCACCGACACCTACTATCCACTATATTCACATGTTCTACTGGGAACATTCCATCCACCACCATTCTGATTGCCCGATACCCTCGTTTCACCTCTTTTCTTGATTCTCAACTATGAAGGCATGATCAAATTCAAGCTTAGGGTTTTGATGCAACAAGTTTTTCTTACATCATACTCTATCTATCTTTTTTTGTTGCACATTTATTTACTTTACTTTCATCATTTTATTAGGATCCACATCTATCTAATGTAATTGTGGAGTTTAACTAATCATGTATCTTTACAATATAAAGAGTCTACTCAATGCTTCAAAAATGAAATTAAAATTTTCAACATACCTGAATCTATTTTGATGCCCCCACCTTTCAAGCTAATGTGCCAAGTCTAAGAATGACACTAATTGGAGGAATTATTTAGGTTAGTCAACTCAAAGACAAATTGATTGAATGGAAAACTTATCTCAACCTAAAGGCTTGTGTTACGACAGAGATCTTTGATCCTAACCAACCAACTAGTAACCTGATCTCTAATGTAAATTTTAGAAATAAACTCTAAGGTTACCATGCTACACAAGTTCATAAGAGAGGTTGGTAAATACACTTTCCCTTAGTCAATTGATATAGTCCATTTTCTATTCATTTTCATTCACCACCACTAGATGGTCAAGTTTAACCAAAGTTATTTTCTTTTTTGATTCCATGACATAGCATGCTAGACGACATTTGAAGTAGTTCATTTTTAGTTGCATTATAAAAAAAAATAAAAATGTGTATATAATTTTCTTTAAGGAATTTTAGTTGCATACCAAATTTCATATATATTTCATTATCATTGTATATGTTGCATGAGGTGTATCTTTTCTCTAGTTTAGTTTCCTCTGTGAAAGAAGAGAGAAGAAGGGTACATCCTTACTCCTTGAAAAGAAAAAAATGGTGAAAAATCCCAAACATGAATTATGTATCTACTAAACTATTGGGAAGAAAAAGAAATTAAAAAGATAAAAGGAGGAAAAGGATTCCAAAACTCTATTTTCATATTATTATCTCCATGTAATATATAGGGAGAAAGTGAAAAGATACTCATCATTAGCATGTGGAATATTTTGCATACATCATTCCACCCTTATAGTAGTCATTAGAAGGCAAGTATTTCACTTTAATCCATCTTGTAGGTGCATCTTATTGATTTTCACATAAATAATTTGGATTATTCTTGGAATTCCCATTTCAAACACCCATCTTTTCCACTCATCACTCTACATAGTAGGACACTCATATGATTATTCCCCTCATTGATGTTTGTATGGGAAATCGCTTGCAACGTAGTTATGCATGTATATTTAAGCAATGGGGATAGGGAGATCACATGGTGCATCAAGCATCTGTCCTACCGACCATGATATCATCTGCTCCTCATTGATAGTGTTTGCATTGATCTTACTATGAACATCTTTTATAAGCATTTTTATCGCTTTAGAGTAGTTAACTATTAAGTGATTAGCGAGGGCTATTTTGAGACCGACATGTGGGGATGATTAAGAATAGTAATTCATAGGTACTTGTCTTCTTGTTGACTCTTTCAAACAAATCCAAGAGTAGTGTTACTCGAGGACAAACAACAATCAAGATTAGGTAATTTCAATGCAATAATTTTGAGTCACTTTTTACAAACTACTTTCTTGGTGTTTTAAGCATGAATGTTCACATTTATATTTTTCCTCTCAATGCATCAATTATCTCACATCTATATCAATTATATGATTTTATGACCATTTGCTCAGATTTATGTTGTTATTTGTCTTATTTTAGGTGATATGAGTATCTATTGGACAACTGGTTCCTACTGATATTTATGTCAGTGATACTGACACCTCACTCTCAACTACAACATAAGGAGAGAAGCTTCAGTCTGATCTGAGAGATATCTTGGTACTATCGAGAGGGTGGTCGATGTCACCAACATTCATACTCGATGGTACGGACTAATGGTCTAGAGAGCATCGATGTTGAAATTAAATGTCTAAGTGCAATCAAGACGCCATTTGCTTGTAGCGAATTCAACATTCAAACTCCAATGAAAATCAAATCGGTTTTAGCGATAGATTTTTCGGTAATTACCAAAATAGATCAAGGAGATGCAAAATACCACCTCACTCAATGTCACCGACACCCGTCAGTGGTACCAATATAGCACAATCAATCCATGTATGAAATTAAGTCATGTCCAACAACCACAAAATAAGAGAGGGTTAGGCCTCACTTATGACCTAAGGAGGGCGTCCACAACTGAGGTATCACATACATTTTGGAAGTTGAGCCAAGATGAGAGGAGAAGGAGATAGCCACCAACTGGACAATCTAAGCATTTGTAGAGGATGGATTTGCAAACGAAAAACTACAAACTAGGGTGTTCATTAGAGGGGAACATCGAGATGACTTCTTGGGGAGTTTTTATATTAATTTTGTGATATTTAGATTCTCTTTCTTTTTGTTGTGATTTAATGACAATCATGTGGGGCTAAATTCCTTTATTCCTTAGGACCCGAGAGTATCCAGACACTACATTTTATTTGAATTCAATAAGTTAATAATATATTTCTATTGTTCAGACGTAAATATATGGTATCATCAATGATTTACTTATGCCTAATCACCATAATCAAAGTAAAAGACTGCAAATTGCTTTGGGAGAGATATTAGGAGTTGGAAAAATCACAGGTTTACATAGATTATACTGTGCTTTGGGAGAAGTCTTATGGCTATGAAAAAATAATCCAAAAAAATTAACTAATCATCTAGACTAAGTTACTAAATTTCTATGAGAGTGGGGTTTGTCTTAATCTGGACAGTGAGTTATGATGCGACAACATATAATGTTGGATATAAAAAGGATCTTAAATGCAGTGTGTGATCAAGGTGAAACCACAAGTCCTATGGAATTGATTAAATCTTGCTTACAACCTTCATAATTTAGCCTTTTCAATCTTAGTATGTAACTAATAACAACCAATCAACTCCTTCTTTAGGCCTAGATGATTAGGTCACAGTTAGTAGTAGTTCTTGCAAAATAATCCCCTAAGTTTGACATCCAGGCCTCATTGTCCTTTATTATTTCGACACATACTTGCACACATCACCCCCAAACGACGGGTGAAACACACAAGGTATGCCTTTTTTGTTTTTTCAAATATATAATTGCTATGTTTTTTCAAATCTATAATTGCTATAGTTTCATGAAACCTAAATTTAATCATAGATATTCATCATAATTACAACATATATGTCAAATTACACAACAAGGTTTTTATTATTTTAAGTGAACTCCAAATAAACTTAAAATAAATCACATACGTCATACGGTTAAGGAAAATAAAGCAATATTAAGGCAAAACAAAGTTGAGGATCTCACATAGCTATGATTTCAATCTAGATTATCATCCTCTTGGTATGATTGCAATCTTTTGAGATCTTGATCTTATTAATGTCTCCTTCATTAATATGATTGATCAAATTATCATCTATGATGTCCAATTTCAAGGCAATAATTGTCATGGACACAATGATGATGCAAAGAAGTACTCACTTTGGAGTCCCTTATCATATTATAAAACTCCATTAGTGATCACGTGGGCATTGAAGTAAATTTAGGTCGAAGGACATGACACCATTTCCATATCCAGATTTTATTATGACAATTACATAAGGGCACAATAATTATTCTCAAGATTGGTCGATATAGTACACTTGTTATCTAATAATTCCATATGTGTTTGAGTTGGTATCTAATTCATATGAACCATGGTCTCTATCTCCATACATGTCCATCACTTGATGCACATACTAGTCTCACATATGTTACAGTTGTCCAATGAACGATAATACTCAACTAGGAATATATAAGAATATTGTTCTTAGCATACATTATGGTCTCATGTTCAAGTCACATATATGAAGTTCAATGACTATAGACCAATCATTGCAAGTAAATTTATTATGTTAAGTAATGTAATAGTATTAAATGAATAGTTGTATAGAAACACATGTATAATAAAATCAAAAGTATATGATATTCTGATTACAATTATCTAATGATGGGCTTTTAAGACATGATGTGTAGTTTTTGACCATAATACAATAATGAATTTGGAAATAAGAACACCATGATCACATCAATCGTCTGTAAAAGAATCCCATATGACCTTAGATTACTTCCATTCTATCAGATATATTGGTCATAAGTTGTATTGTTGACATTGTACTGGTTGCACGTTATCGAAATGATGATGCCAAAATGAATAAGATATTGTGTTTCCATCTTGAATTTTTCCTTTCATAATGCCTAGAATGTAACCATAATAAATTTTATTGCTTTTCAAGAACCTAAATATATTCCCATATTTTGAATGAAGGGAATCCCTAGTTTCACACTAAGTGTCTTAGCTTCCATTCATCCTACAATAACACCTACAAATATTGTTAGTTCGTATTTACCATTTATTGACTATGATCGATAGTCAAACATCTTAAACACCCTATTAACTTTGTCTAGATAGTTGTTTTGAGACCTCTCCAAATATAATAAGGTTTCCAACAAACACCACACGACTTATTCCAGGCCAATAAGTTTCCATACTACCTCCTTGACTACCTTGAGAGCCCCTTATTTTACTACTCTTGTTGGTAGAAAACTTTTTATTAGCTCCCAATCCCAAATGATTTGAACTTTTCTATGCAATCACCTTTATAATCGATTATGTTAATGTTTTTGGAAAGTCAATGATATACAAAGTGTATAATGAAATCTCTCCTCATTTTTTTGGAAGGCTTTTTTCAAGACCTATTGTGTATGCTAGCATCCCCCCAGTTGATTGGTGCAACACACAAGGTATGTCTTGTTTGTTTTTTCAACTCTAGGACTGTTAGAATTTCATTGAGAAATTTTTAATCATAAATATTTCCCATTATTTATAACATATATGTAAAAATTATAGAACATGGTTTTTTATTATTTTAAGTGAGCTCCAAATAAATCCAAAATAAACCACAAAAGCCACACAAGTAAAGTAAATAAAGAACAATTAAAATAAAGAAAAGTTGAGGATCTCACATAGCTGGAACTTCAATCTTGATTATCATCCTCTTGGTAGGATTGTAGTCTGTTGAGATCTTGAGCTTATTAATGTCTCCCTCATTAATATGATTTATCAAACTATTAACTATGATGTCCAATTTCAAGATGATAATGGTTATGGGCACAATGATGATGGGAAGAGGATTCTGTAAGGAGTGATCCTAGAGGGGATCCACTCCCTACTAAAACAAAAAGCATCATTCCATAGACTTGTTTTGGCATGTAGATTTTGAATCTAAGAATATTTTTCTCTTTTGGAGGCATTAATATTTTATTTTATATTTTAAAGGAAATCATCTTTTTTTCTAAATAAAATAGATATAGTTATTATTATTTCAAAATTATGAAACTTGGCCTTCAAGACAAAACATATCATAAGAAAATGAATATGAAGTTATTCTTATCTAATTAATCTTCCTTTTATGAGTTTTACATAGTTAACATTTGTGGCCCATTATTACTTTAGTTAACATATTATTTCATCATTATTATTGCCATTCTTCCAATTGTATCCCATATATTCACATTTCAACCAAAAAGGATTATACATTATCATTGTGCACAGGAATTCTTTATGCTTATTATTTAACTCATTTAATTCATCAATTCCTTATGTGTTTGAATTATGTATCGATATTCTCAATTATGGACACCTAGTCCTTCTATCCACATTATTTCTCTTAACCTCATACCATAATCAACATTATCACATGTGACATATTTTGTTGTTCTAAAGATTATTATAGCATTAGGTTATAATTATTTTCATGCATATATGTTAGGGTGATTTAATCATGTATTACATATTAGGGTCTCAATTAACTACGATTAGGTATATCCTCATCCTTGTTTGGCTAAGCCCAAAGACCTAGGTCTCTAACCTCTTAACCTTGCATAGGATAAGGTTCTAGACTTTGGTATGCTACATATTCTCTTTGGGATCCCTTATTAGATTTTAAAACTCCATTAATGATCATGTGGCCCACCGTTGAATTGATTATGAAAATCATATAAGGGCCCATAAATCACTTTCAAAATTGGTCGATCTAGTACACTTGTTATATAATAAATATCTATGTGTTTGAATTGGTATCGAACACAAATGACCCATGATCTCTATTTCCACACATGGTCATCAATCAACGCACATACTAGTCTCACATATATTACAATTGTCCAATCCATGATAACACTCGACTAGGGATATTTAAGATTATTATTCTTAGCATACACCATAGTCTCATCTTCAAGTCACATACATGAAGTTCCATGAGTATTGACCAATGGTCGCAAGAACATTTATCATGTTAAGTAATGTCATAATATCAAATGAGCTTGTGTATAGAAACACGCTTAACCAAATCAAAAGTATACGATATTCTTATTACAATTATCTAATGATGGGATTTTAAGACATGGTGTGCAGTTTTGACCACAATACAATAGTGGTTTTAGAAATAAGAACACCATGATCCCATCTATCATCCCTAATAGAATTGCATATAAAGTCTTTGATTATTTCCATTCTATTATATATTTTGGTCAAAAGTTGTATTATTCACATTGTATAGGTTGCACGTTAGCCAAATTGATTGTGCAAAATGGATAAGATATTGTGTTTCCATATGAAAATTTGCCTTTCATAATGCCTAGAACGTAACCATACGAAATTTTATTACTTTGTGAACTCCTAAGTATATTCATGTATATTGAGTGATGGAATCACTAGTTACATATTAAGTGTCTTGTCTTCCATTCATCCTACAACAACACATACAATTATGCTTAATTTGTCTTTGGCCATTATTTGACATGAAAAAATCCTCAAACATCTTAAACACCCACTTAACTATGTCAACCTAGATGTTTTGAGACCTCTCTAAATATAATAAGGTTGCCAACAAATGCCACATTGCTGATTCTAGGCCAATAAGTATCCACACAATCTCCTTGACTATTTTAAGAGCCCCTTATTTTACTACTCTTATCGATGGATAGATTTTTATTAGCTCTCAGTCCCAAATGATTTGAAATTTTCTATCCAGTGACTTTCATAATTGATTTAGTTAATGTTTGTGGAAAGTCAACCATCTACATAGTGTATAATGAAATCCCTCCCCATTTTGTCAAAGGCTTTTTCAAGACCTATTTGTATACTAGCATTCCCCCACTCCCCCAATCGATTGGTGCAACACACAAGGCATGTCTTAGTTTTTTTTAATTCTAGAACTACTAGAATTTCATTGAACCAGATTTTAATTATCGATATTCTCCATGAAACATATATGTCAAAATCATACAACATGATTTTTTTTTCTTATTTTAAGTAAAATCCAAATAAACCCAAAATAAATCACATAAGTCATGCAATTAAGGTAAATAAAGCATGTTTGAATCAAAGCAAAGTTGAGGGTCTCACGTAGTTGGAATTTTAATTTGAATTATCATCCTCTTTGCAAGATTGCAATCTATTAGGATCTTTATCTTATTAATGTCTACCTCATTAATATGATCGATCAAATTGTTTATTATGATGTCCAATTTCAAGACAATAATGGTTATGGACACAATTATGATGCAAAGATGCATTCTCTTTGGAATCCCTTATCAGATTTTACATCTTCATTAATGATCATGTGCCCGTTGAAGTAAATTTGGTTCGAAGGACCATGACACCATTTTCATATCTACACTTGATTATGACAATTATATTAGGATCCATGAATCACTCAAGATTTGTCAATCCATTACTCCCGTTATCTAATAAGTACATGTGTGTTTGAATTGGTATCTAATACATATGATCCATGGTCTCTATGTCCACACATGGTTATCAATCAGTGCACGTACTAATCTCACATATATTACAATTGTTCAATCCATAATAATACTCGAATAGGGATATTTAAGAATATTATTAACATACACCATAATCCCATCTTCAAGTCACTTACATGAAGTTCCATGACTGTTGATCGATCACTATAAGAACATTTAACATGTTAAGTGATGTCATAGTATCAAATGAGTTTGTGTATAGAAACACATTTATTAATCAAATCAAAAGATATGACATTCTTATATATTTATGTATTGATGGCTTTTAAGACATGGGGTGCAATTTTTGACCGTAATACAATAATGATTTTGGAAATTTGAACACCATGATCACATCTGTCATCCCTAATAGAATCCATATGAAGTCTCTAATTACTTCCATTCTATCAGATATGTTGGTCAAAAGTTGTATTATCCACATTATATGGGATGCACATTAGCCAGAATGGATTAGATACCGTGTTTCCATCTTGACAATTTGACTTTCATAATACATTGATAACCATAAGAAATTTTACTGCTTTAGGAACTCCTAAGTATATTCACTTATTTTGAGTGAATGGAATCCCTAGTTGCATACGAAGTGTCTAGGATTCCATTCATATTACAACAATAGATACAAACATGCTTAATTCACCTTTGGCCATTATTTGACATGAACAATCCTCAAACATCTTAAACACCCCCTTAATTCTATCTGGCTAGCTGTTTTGAAACCTCTCTAAAAATAACAAGGTTGCCAACAAACACCACACGGGTGATTCCATGCCAATAGGTTTCCAAAAAATCCCTTTTCTACCTTAAGAGCCCCTTAATTATTTTACTACTCTTGCCGGTTGAAAGCTTTTTATTAGCTCTCGATCCGAAATGATTTGAAGTTTTCTACTCAATGACCCCATAATCGATTGAGTCAATGTTTGTGGAAAATTGACCATCTACAGAGTGTATAATGAAATCCCTCTCCATTTTGTGGAAAGCTTTTTCAAGACTTGTGCTTTATGCTAGCATCCCCCAATGGTTTGGTGCAACACACAATGTATGTCTTTTTTACTATTTAGAATCTAGAACTGTTAAAATTTCATTGAACCAAATTTTAATCATAGATATTCCCATCATTTACAAAATATATGTCAAAATTACACAACATGTTTTTTTTACCATTTTAAGTGAATTCCAAACAAACCCAAAACAAATTATAGAAGGCATGCAATTAATAGAAATAAATCATGGCTAAAGCAAAGAAAAGTTGAGGGTCTCACATAGATGGAATTTCAATCTTGATTATCATCCTCTTAGTAAGATTACAATCTACTGGGATCTTAATCTTCTTAATGTCTCCCTTATTAATATGATTGATCAAACTGTCAACTATGATGCCCAATTTCAATGCAATATTGGTTATGGACACAATGATGATGCAAAGAGGTTTCTCTTTGGGATTCCTTATCAGATTTTAAAATTCATTAATGATCATATGGCCATTGAAGTAAATTTAGGTCAAATGACCAAGACACCATTTTAATATCTAGATTTGATTATGACAATTATATAAAGGCCCATGAATCACTCTCATGATTGGTCGATCTAATATACTTGTTATCTAATAAGCACCTATGTTTTTGACTTGGTATCTAATACTTATGACCCATGGTCTCTAGATCTGGACAGTGGCGTAGCCACGTAACGGCACGGGTAGGCACATGCCCTACCCATCCCCAAACCCACATACATATTGGTTAATAGATAATCGAGGAAAGTTCAAATCATAAAATTTTAATACGTGTGGTGCCCTACCCACTTAACTCCACGTATAATAAAGCATGATGTCTGAGTAGTCAAAGCCGTTTCTTGCAAATAAAGTTATGATTATGTAGTTTGCCATATATATTACTGTACACAATGGTCAATGTACCGTCCTTCCAGTTATTTTTAAGTTCTAACCAATTATATATTAGATCTAGTTAGAATAATAAATAAATGCATCAAATTTAATGGTTATGTATAATCCTAGTCTTGCATCTATCTCAGCTCCTGTTTGGTTCGAAATTATATCTAGACCGGGTTCTGTCTTTTTGTGCCACGTCTGACTAACTCGATGCATATCTAGTCTTGTTTCATTTGTAGAAATCGGGTTAATAAGGTCCATTTCAGATTTCGTAACCCTCTATTCCGGACCAAGTCAATTCTCCATTTAGCATGATTTTAAGATCCCAGTCTATGTGTTATTTTATTTTATATACAACAAGTTACGAGGTCAACTCAATCTAATGAGTGCTTACAATGTGATTGAGTTGCCAAATAAAAAATAGACCAAATCCAAATAAACAAATATGGATCCATCAACTAACCTTAATCTAAATTTTATAATCTCTATCCCGAACCAAATATGGCTCAATGACTCACTCTTTAGAAAAATAATTGCGCATTTTTACAACAGAGATTAAATAAATAACGCCCGGAACATTATCTCGAAACTGAAAATTCCGACCCTTAATAAAAAGGCAGATGCTTCTTGCACATATCGTGCTCAATGCACTAATCTCTACTTGCAGGTTGTTTTTTCCATTTACCTCTTCTCATGAGCGACTCGCAATATGCATTTACCAAGAAAAAGTCCTCACAATACCATCTTGTATTCATATACGAACAAGGTAAAAGCGTTATTTAAGAATTTGATCTTTATATGTTAAGAGTTGTGTAACATTTCTTTATATATGAAGTCATAAACTAATTTTATCGCCGTCTTATATAGGATATGAACTAGTGATCAACCGGTTTGGCTGACGATTAGAAAAGGAGGGTTACAATTATTTATAAACATATATAAAGCGAGACATTATGTGTTAGATACAAATAACATCTATGATAAATTTATTATTTATTTTCTTTTCTAATTTGACAAATTTCTTGACTTCTGTATATCTTAACACATTCTTGGTACAACATAGTGGATGATAATTTCTTATTGGTGAGGAGTTTAGACTTGGTAGAAGTTCAACATTATTTTATATGGTGCCCTCCCTGGTTAAAATTTCTGGCTTCGCCACTGGATCCGGACATGGTCATAAATCAATGCACATACTAGTCTCACATATATTACAATTGTCTAATCCACAATAATACTTGACTAGGAATTTTTAAGAATATTGCTCTTAGTATACATCATAGTCTCATCTTCAAGTCACACACATGAAGTTCCATGACTACATACCAAGCATTGTAAGAACATTCATCATGTTAACTAGTGTCATAGTGTCAAATGAGCTTGTGCATAGAAACACATTTATCAATTAGATCAAAAGTACATGATATTGCTGTTACAATTATCTAATGACGGGCTTTTAAGACACTGTGTACAATTTTTTTATAGCAATACAATAATGGTTTTGGAAATAAGAACACCATGATCACATCTGTCATTTGTAATAGATTTCCATATGAAGTCTCTGATTACTTCCGTTTTATCAGATATGTTGGTCAGAAGTTGTATTGTCCACATTTATAGGTTGCACATTAGCCAAAATAATTCCACAAAATGTAGATAAAATATTGTGTTTCCATCTAAAAGAATTACCTTCAGAATGCCTAGAATGTAATCAAAGAAATATTAGTGCTTTTTTTCCCATGATGTGTGGAAACTGTAAAGTATTTTCTCATGTTTTGAGTGAATGGAATCCCTAGTTGCACACTAAATGTCTTGGCTTCCATTCATCCTACAACAACACCTACAAATATTCTTAGTTCATATATTGTCAGTTTTTTGACATGAACGTTAGTCAAACATCTCATACACCCCCTTAAATCTGTCTAGCTAGCTATGCTGAGATCTCTCCAAATACAAAAAGGCTGCCAACAAAGACGACATGGCTGATTCCAGTTCAATAGGTTTCCACACAACTACCTTGCTGAATTGTTGCGGCAATCTCTCCATGCACAATACATACATATGAGGAGAGAAGAGCCCCTTATTTTACTATACTTGTTAGTGGAAAGCTTTTCATTAGCTCTCGATCCCAAATGATTTGAAGTATTCTACTTAATGATCTCCATAATCAATTGTGTAAATGTTAATGGAAAGTCGGCTATCTTCAAAGTGCAGAATGAAATTCCTCATTTTGTGGAAGGCTTTTCCAAAATCTACTCTGTATGACAGCATTTCCCTCCCTTCATTCATTTTCTTCACGCTGCTAATTGTATCCTGTATTCTTGGACCGATAATAGCAGTTTAGGGCCTGTTTGGTAGGGTGTAGCCGGATGATAAAGTACGTATTTAATGTACATTTTTATATTGCGAACTCACACAACTGCACCCTACTACACCCAACCAAACTAGCCTAGTGTTTTTTTGTGCAATGAAGTTTAGCATCTATTATACATGCAAAGTTCACAGTTCAATTCCTTTTTAGAGGTTCATGCGGCGACGTTTTACTCGACTGCACAACCAGCGTGTCAATCACGCGCCCACTTAAGGAATCAAGTGCGCCTATACACGAAAGATTACGCGCCCTTCGGAATTTAGCGTGTCAAACTGTTTATAAGCGGTGGGAATGATTCCACGACGCGCTCTCCTTGCCTTCGGCCAAACCATGGTTCCACACGATCCACAATTACAACTGCCATCTAACTACCATCACCGAAGCTACGGCCATCCTGAGGACCAGAGGATCCCACCATGGCGTCCAGCTGCAGAGCCGTGACGTCCTTCAGGGGAGGTGCCCGCGCCGCTCTCCGCCGTCTCCCCGCGACGCCAGCTGTCACTAATTTCCCAATTGTTGCCGCTGTTGCGCCAAATCGCCTTGCCAGGAGCATCTCCCATCCCTTCTACAGTCGCCCGCATGGTAATGCACAGCATCCATCAGCTCGATTACTGGAGCAAATATTGTCCTCTCTAGATTTCTGCATTGCCTTCTTGTGATCGCCAGGTTTACTTATTGTCAACCGAAAAAATCCATCCCCCCATTTTTTTCTCAGTTGTAGTCGGGACATGGACTTATTGCTATTTTCTTTTTCTTTCTTTCTAATATACAGAACTTTTCTTAATGCAGCCAATTTTCGATCTTCTGCAATTAGTCAAGAATCCAAGTTGGACCAAGTGCCTTCATCAACTCAGGAGGACCCTGCACCAGACGATTGGAAGGTCAAAATGCTGTATGATGGAGACTGTCCACTCTGCATGCGTGAGGTCGTATGTCCTTTCTTCTGAATATTTACACCGTTTGCATCAGTGGCAGGTCTGGATAATATATGGAATGGGTTCAGCCCTCTATTTAAACACATTTGGTCTGCAAAAGTAGAACGGTCAATTACTTCAACTTTTATCCTCATTTCACTTCATAAAAAATATGTAAATCGAAATTAATGAACCAAGTGGGTCAGTTGACCTCATATTGTTCTATTTTGATCCAGGTGTCTTCATTACATACGCCATTTTCAGTCATTTATGTCTATGTTTTAGTAATCTGCAAGAAGCAATCACGTATTGCATGCTTTGTTAGCCTATGGGCTGACTAAAAACTGCTATATTTTATTGTAGTAATAACTAGGGTTTTGATGATACTTTTCACTAGTTAGTTAGTTCCAGTAGCAGTGGCGGCGGGAGGGGGGGGGCAAGCTGGGGCACGTGCCCCCCCTCCAATTTTAAATTTTTTTGAACATATATACATATTATGTGTATTTACATGGTATCAAAGTTAATATTTATTTTTATGTGTTATCTCCTTCATACACTAATTAACCTAATTTCTAAATATATAAACTCTCTTCCATAAATAATGTCATTAATAATACTATTTTTAGTAAAGAATCATAAATAAAAATATATCAAAATAGGATAATTTTATAAAAATCAGTGAAATTTATTTACTTTACAAATATATCTCGATGTTCCACACTAAACGAATTGTTCTTTATTAAATAATAACAAATGTATCAAAAATGCATACATAAATATCAACTTATTAACTATTATTTTACACTTATTTGTATAATGATAATATAAAAATAAATACCTATAATTAATAGTAAACTTTATTAAATGTCAAATATTTTTATATCATATATAAATATTTAAATATATAACAAACATAGCAAGTATGTATTGTATGGATAATGATGAAACAAAAACAAATATTTGTTTTCAATTATATACTTTATAAAATATCAAATAATTTAAATAATATATAAACAATTAAGTGTGTAACAGATATAGAAAGTACATAGGTAATGAGGTGAAAGAAAATTGATATCTATGTGCATAGGTAATAGGGAGAAAGAAAATCGATATCCATAATTAATGGTATAATTTATGAGATATCAAATATTGTTATAATTAAATGTATAACAAATGTAGCAAGTACATTAGTTCTGTGTGTGTATCTTTTACTTGTGCAAATGGTGTATGCTGGTTATTTTCTATTATATGTGTAATGCATTCCAGTAAAGATAAAGTCGAATAAATATAATAATTTCTAAGTAGTACATGGTGTCACGATAAATTTGTTAATAATTTTTAACAAAATAAATGTATTATTTTGGATTTCTATACATCAATAATTCTTTGTTAAAATAATGTAATATCATGTGTCATTATGAAACAACCCTTAAAATTATACTTCTATTCACAAGTTATGCAAATATTATTTCTCTAAATTAGAAATATGATTTCATCTTATTGTCAAGGATAATAAATTTTGATATTTTCTTAGTTTCCAATGCAGCATAGAAATAATTGTCTTTAGAACTTAGTGAATAATAAATTATCATAAGATCTATTAGTTTATTAGGTAAAAATGATGAATAAGTTTAACACCATCATAAGTATCTTTATTTAACTTTAAACTACTAGAGTATTGGATTTCTTGATTTTTATATAATAATAGTAATTGCCACATAGTACTACTTATATATTCATTTCTTAACTTTATGTTACTTTTTAGTTACTTTCTTGTCAAACTCATCATGTAGGAAATTATTTGTGTGATCTTAAAAACTAAATAATAATCCACATAATTAAAATTGAGCATTATATTTATGTGGTTTTTCTAATATGAAGAATTAATATAAAGGAATAGTTGGTCTTATTCAAACAAATTAAATCTTTTCAATGCCAATGTTGTCATTTCAAACTCTTCTTACATATAAAAATATCCTAAAGGTATGTAGAGTCTTATACTGAAAGAGAATATGTGAACTATCTTGTACTGAAAGAGAATATGTGAACTATCTTGTACTGAAAGAGAATAATTCTACTTATGTGAATGACCTATCTTAAAAATTAACTTGAAACATTTATTATGGATATGCAATCTGATGATCGGTTTTCTAAAATCAAGGGGATATGTGAACTTGCTAAAAAGATGGTCTTACATGGAAAACATATTGTCTATGTAGATGTGTATAAGCTGATAAAATTAGCATTGATATTACCAGTTGCAATAGCTACAGTGGAAAGATCATTCTCCATTATGAATATAATAATAAGTCTTTGACGCAACAAAATGTACGACAAGTGGTTGAATGATTCTATGATTGTTTACATTGAGAAAGAAATATTTGACACTATCCACAATAGTATTATACCAGAGCGTTTCCAAACAATGAAGACAAGAAGGATGTTCTAAACTTTAGTAAGTACTTTTTTTATTACAAACTCAAAAGCTATTATTGACATTTATATCTTGAATTTCATACATGACACTTTTATGAATTTTATATATCTTGATTTTGCATCAAAGAAATTGTGTATGCTATTTGTGCCCCTCGTGCGAAACGTGGCTGGCTCCGCCACTGTCCAGTAGCAAGCGAAGCTCAGAAACGGCATAACATTCAGGGAACGAGTTTTCTCTCAGTTAGATTTGCTTTTTAAAATTTCATTCGCTAAATCTGCACGATTTGGTTGTCCAAAAAGAGTTTTGGATGGCAATTTATAACTTTCTCAAGTAAGTGTTTCAGTGCTAAAATCTTTTCTGGTTATGATTTTACGTATCATATGCCAAGCATGCACATATATATCTCACATACTGTAACTGGATGTGCTCTGTTGCTTTCACAATATTCCAGTTCAAGCATCTGTCAGGATTACTCTTCTTCTTTTGTTTGTCTGATAATTTTTTTCATCTCAGTGGGCTAAATCAATTCGGTTAAGTATACAAATCAAACTAAGTCCTCTTATGTTTACAGCAAAGTGTTGAAACTGACAGTGGACTCTTAACTCTTAAAGTAGTGTACACTGCTGATGATATCAAAATGTGTTCGTAGATTATATGTTATACTAGTTTCTCTGGTGACTGTTTATGTTACAAGGCAATGGCTTTTGAAATATAATCTAGTTCTTTTTTTGGGCCAGGTGAACATGCTTAGGAAGAGAAATGAGGTGTATAAAACCATCAAGTTTGTTGATATAAGTGCACAAGACTACTCTCCTGCAGACAATCAAGGCATTGACTTTGAAACTGTGAGCTATCACTATCTTCCCCTTGTTTTATATTTTGTTCAAATTATATTCGTAATATTCTGATTCAATTACATAGGACAGCAATATGCTCAAAATGATTTTTTCCATTCTGCAAAATTTTGTGCGTGTAAGACAAACACAAATATACACATATGTATGTATATATGTGTATTTGTAATCATATTTAACCTTCAATAATGTTGTCATAATGCACATGATTAGATTTATTGTTCTACCAAGATATTTGCATATGATTAAACCACGTTTAGTCGATATTTTGGTGGAATTTGTAAAATTATTATAAGAACTGAGCCTTTTGCCTATTCATTGTGCAATGTTCTTACTCGCCACTTTCCTCTTTTTCTCAGGCAATGGGAAGAATCCACGCAATTCAATCAGATGGGACTGTGGTCACAGATGTTGAGGTATTCATTTTTTTCTCAAAAATATCTAGAGAGAAATTGTTTTCATTATTATAGGCATATGTCATCTATCAAGTTCTTTTTATACATAATTAGTTAAGTGCTGGATGAATAGTAATTTTTGTAGCTGAACTCTCCAAACCTATCTTGAAGAGTTATTTGTCAAGGTACCCAAGTGATCTAGTAGGGCACCTTGGATGCCTAGGGTGCTTTTGCGGCCCAAAAAATTTCAAACCGGATTATACAATGAGGTTATGTAGGTATAGTCCCATTATTTAAGATTATCAATGGCGTTACATATTGGAATAAATGTCAAAGATGGTGAAAAGTAAGCAAATAGGAGTATGTAAAACATTGTGTTTGCATCAAACGTGCATTTAGTGCAATTCCTCTACTAGAAAATAATTATTTGGTTGGAATGAGAATGAAGCTGTCATTTGTATTTATGGTAAGTAATTTTAATATATTTTGCATTCATGACTCTAGTGGGTTAAACATAACACTTAGTAGTAGGAGCTATTAATAGCTTGATATATAACACAACTTGATTCGAGAGATATAATAGTTAATATCATAGGAGCTACACATGCTGTTGACATCATTAATGCATGCCAAGTTTGTTTGAGATGGTATGAACATGTAGAATGAAGACCCAAGAATGCACCGATTTAAAAGTAATGCTATTGAGAAAAGCACAACAGAATGTAGAGTTATGCCTAAGTTAATTGAGAAAGATCGTATAAGGAGAGATTTTGAATCATTACATCTTGATACCAATATGACCCCTGACAGAGCTGAATAAAAAAAAAGGATCCATGTAGTCGACCCCACCCTGGTTGGGTTTGAGGCTTAAATGATGATGATTTTCCTCATTTTAACTATATATATATATGTATATATATACATACATACATATATATACATATATATATACATATATATATGTGTGTGTGTGTATATATATATATATATATATATATATATATATATATAGAG
Source organism: Alisma plantago-aquatica (assembly GCA_963693085.1). Classification (NCBI taxonomy): domain Eukaryota; kingdom Viridiplantae; phylum Streptophyta; class Magnoliopsida; order Alismatales; family Alismataceae; genus Alisma; species Alisma plantago-aquatica. The sequence goes on along the minus strand of OY856415.1, from coordinate 285,450,224 downwards.
AGAGAGAGAGAGAGAGAGAGAGAGAGAGAGAGAGAGTCAGGCTAGAATACACTCAAGTAGTTTTTCATGATGCAATATTTTTTTCAAAAATCTAATCCGTTGATCTTTTTAAACATCTTGTGAATAGCTCATACGCAAAATTTGAGCACATTTGGACATTTATAGGTCATGTTATAAAGACCGCAAAAATTATGCATTTCATATTAGTTTCGCGCGTCGATTTTGTTGCCCTTGGATGATGGGCTCAAAATTTGTACGTTAGTTATAGTATGACGGTGAAGATCAATGGTTTACATTTTGCAAAAAATAGTCTTGATATGCAAACACACTTGAATGTATTCGTGCGATCTGTACACTCGAGTGTATTCTAGCCTGACTATATATATATATATATATATATATATAGGGTGTTCATTCATTGCCCACGCGAGTAGCATGGATTTTCGCTACCCTGCAGCCAAAAAAGTAACTCTCCTAGCTAAGAAAGTAAGTTTGCTGTAAAAAAAGTAACTGTGGTGTCAAAAAAGTAACTCTGCTGGCCAAAAAAGTAACTCTGTACAAAATATACTACAGATATATATAAGGACGGATTTTTTGATTTTGGAGGGGCAAATGATATTATTTTTGGCTCAAATTTTTTGGAGAGCTAGACAAAATAGTCCTCTACAATTTCGAAAAAAAAAATTTGAAAAAAAGTGATCGGAAGAGTGGGCGGGTAGCTACCCGCGCGGGCAATAAAGATGGGCCCATATATATATATATATATATATATATATATATATATATTTCATGGTTACTTTGGGTTTCAGGGTTTCTATACTAACAAGAGGGCATGCAATATAAGTATATAGTTCTTTACATTGCAGTTGAGGCCCTTAGTAAGAATAACATATATCCTAAAAAAAGTCATGATCCTATCTTTTCCTATCAGACCCATAAAATAGTCAATAGGGTCTCTAATAACAGTATTAACAACTATAATGTTACATGATCATTAATTGAGACACTTGGAATGTTAAAAAACATATTGAGACCCTTAAATAGACCTTGCCATATGTAAAATAAGATTAAACAATCCTTGTACTCAAAATTTCTCTCTAGGGTTTGGCTCTGCTCCCTCTCTAAAAACCAACAAAAGATGTTGCCTTATACAAACACTTGGTCATGAATGACAACTGATCATTTCTCTTAGGCAATCAATATTTCGCTACCTTGGGGAATTAAAAGAAATATGTTCCTTGGGAAAGGGGTACATAGTGTATTCTGATGTATGAATTGACATGCCCCTGACCTTGGTAGAGATCTCCCACCCTAATATTCAATCAAAGGAGACACAAAGGTTGCCATTTATCGAACCTGATGTAGTCGATGAGATTTCAGTGATCCTATTATTCATAAAAAAGGATTGGTTCAAGAGCACAGTTGCAAGAACCCTCTGCAAACGGCTCATTTACTCTATCCTTTAGTTCAAGAACCTAATTCCATCACGATTCATATATGATATTGGCTAAGTTCTTCCTATATAAAAAGATCCATGTACTATATTTTGAATCTTAAATAGTGTGCATGTTGTATTATATTAGATCAATTGTATAAAATTCAAATTAAAAATGTTAATGCATTTAGTCCCAACCCTAAACATTTGTTGTCCTTTTTTGTGTCAATGTAATGTTGTTTATTGAGAAGCAAAACAAGAATTGTGCCCCATACACGCATGGTGGGCCTATTCAAATGAGATAACCCAGAATTGATCCAGAAGGCATCTAACTGGGCACATCAATGCGCAATGTGCCTGTTCATGTGGAGTAAAATTATTTGCTTTATGTGCCCTTGTAGTTACACACATGAGGCTTGGTTTTGTTGCTAAAAACCACTTTATTTACTTTTTTCCTCACATATGGTTTCTCTCTCATCTCTCTAAGCTTGCACATGTTTCACTACTCATTGAACTCTTTTTGAGTGTGCACATGTCACATCCACTCGTTACATCTTTCAGAATAAACATAACTATCACACTTGCTCAGTTCACAAAAGACTACATCATTTTTGCATACAATGTCTTTGTTTCCTATCTATACAAGAGTGTACTATGTTTGTCCTTGAAATATACAAATGATACATGTCTTTTGTGTATATGTTGTTTGTTTCTAGTGGAATGACAATCATCTGCACTAACATGTTTGTGTGTGCATTCTTCATACTGACAGAATCCTAGGAGGAACTGGCGCTCGTGTAGGGAGGCCTAGAATGAGTGCATGCCTTAGCGATCCACTCTATAAGAATCATCTAAAACTCTATGCTCTACACATGTACTTGCATCAACAATGCGAACATTATGATTTTTTTAAAGAAAAAGCAACATTTGATATACCAATTCCATGAAGATCTTTTCTTGCTAAAGTTTATATTGAGTACCGCTGAGCTGTTCAATCTTCATTATGTTTGGCATCGACATGTTTTGCATAATGACAGAAGGGGGAATGAGTTTCAAAAGTATTTAATGAGAGAAGAAATGGGAGTAAAAGGTGTCAAGGGAGTCCTTTAACTATCCATACCCATGGAAAGTTAATGTACGCTCGTTGTCTTCAGTGTAGGTACATGTGCAGTCAAGAGATTGTTAGATGATAACAATAGAGTAGATTTTGAGGTGTGCACAAGCACTCACCATAAGCATTGGTGCATAAGATTAATGTGTATGCCAACAACGTTTGTTGGCATTAAGCTTGCATTCGCAATTCACATCTGCGAGAAAACAATATGCAATAACCCTTCATGCAAATGCGAACAGAGAACAAAGAACACGGAAACAATGGATTGGATAAGTATGTATTGTATAAAATGCTTCAGGGACACGCGGGATAAACTCAATATTAGATGGTCAATATGGTAATCATTTCAGTTGTCAACCGAACATGTGCGATTTTTGTTCTTGATGCTAGTTCTTAAAGATTCAACAAGCATAGGCACATTCATCAAGATGCAGCTAACAAACACAGAAAAAAGAAATAAATTATTTTCTTCAGTGTCAAAATTTAGCCTACTTGTTTGCGAGGGAAATGAAAGGCAGGAATGCGCTGCTCCTTGTTGGGTCTGTTGTGTATCCTATGTGAGAGACGGTGAAAAAGGCATGTCACCCGTAGGGGTTATGTTGGATCTGGCTAGCAACATCCTATGTGCGAGGCGGTGAAAAAGGTGTGGGCGTGGGATTTTATAGGGTTTGTGTTGAATCCACCAGCAACATCCTATGTAATGGCTGCACACCTGATGTCCTCTGTCGTAGTTGGAGTGGGGAGGGATCTAGGAGAATGAACATGATATAAATATGACTTTTAAGTGGAAAAGAGGTTTGATAATGATGTGTCCTATAATGCTTGGTTATCTATGATGTAATTTCATGAAGGTTGAGATAGATGTGTGATGCAGGTTATATGTAAGACCCTTGGATATTTTCAACCCTAAAACAAATGTAAGTCACAGAGATTGTAACAAAGTCTACGCTTGACTAGAGTGTTCGCTTGTTGGCTATGTAAATGATAGTGTGTATATGGTGGCGCAAAAACTAGCTATGAAATTGTTATCTCTGTGATGTAAAATCACATCTTCAATGATGATTTTTTTACATCTTCAAAACCCCTTAGAAATACATAGTAAATATGTGAATCTTCTATGATGTTTAAATGGTAATGCATGTTCTTCTCGGATGTTAAATATAAGAGACTACCCCAAACTTTGCATAAATTTGATACCTCTTGAATCTTGATATGTCTTATTATTTACACTTGGATTCTGTGAAGGTTAGCATCGGTCGGCACACAACATAACTTTATTTTGTATGTGTTTTGTTTTCATGGCACCAGGTAGAGTTTCCCTTGATATTTAATTTATTCTCATCTACAAATCCATAAATGGACACATGTAGGCCTTTCGAAGATTGTATGAAGAGGTGGGCCTTGGATGGGTGTATGCTATCACGAAATACAAACCAGTAAGCTTTTTCCTTATAGCTGTGATGTATGTGTTTTGAAGTTCACCAAAATAATGTGACAGACAGATGTGTGGCTTTGATTTTGTCATGAAATGGATTTCTATATGATCATTAGTAGGTTGGCTGTAATCATGAGTTTAACACATACACTTTTGAATTAATTGCTTTCAAACTTCTGAGTTTGTTTCTCCATGTGTTGGCATTTTCCCTAGTGGTGTTCATGTTCTTAACTTGCCTGTAAACTATTTTTTATTCATCTAACCTGTCCCATAATGTTAGAAGTGCATGAATATTGAATAGTAAGCTTACAATGAAATTTATCTAACTTTTTACTTTAACTTTGTGCAATTGGGCCACTCTCTTTCATCTCTTAATAATATACTTTTCTTTTTGGAAAATGAATATGCATCTCTAATGTAATTTCATTGGGGAATGAACACAAAAATGATAAGCCATTATGCTGCAGTACCTGTGGTAGATTCATAAGGTTGTTACATGATTCTGCCAAAAGTACAAAATTTGCCAAATTCTCATCCCTCTGAGATCTTGATGGCATTGTGCACTTGCTAGTCTGAGGCTTCTTTTCCCATTTTTCGATCACTGAGAAATCCCAATCTGCATTTTAATGGGTCCCTTTTTGACTTTTAAATTCACTCTTTTCAAATAAATTTAAGAAAGGGGACCGTGGGAAGTTTTCCACAAATAGTTAATTTTGGTCAAGTACCTTAGTCCTTGTGTTCTCTTTAATTACATTAGTAAGAAGTTGCCTCTTCTGTGGTGGCGGCTTGTATAACCTTTCATCTTGAGATTGTGAAGACTTAAAAGGTTTTTATTATTAGATGATGAGAAACAAGCATAGACACTCTCCTTATATAGGATAGGAGAGTTCGTGTATTATACACAAGATAACAAAAAGCACAAAGTAAAGAACAAAATACTAAATATATTAACACACCCCCTCAAACTGGAGCATAGATAACATGCATGCCCATCTTGTCCACCATAGATGAATCTTGTCTTTCGCAGTGGATTCGTAAAGATGTCATCAAACTGATCCCGAGTCTTGATGTATGGAGTGGATATGCGCCTAGACAGAATAGACTCCTTGACAAAGTGACAATCTACTTCAATGTGCTTGGTGTTGGTGCACTCATGGAATGTAGGAATGCTTGCGATGAAGATAGAAGCTTTGTCATTATTAGTATACATATTTTACTGAGTTTATTTTTATTATTGTGTTATGGGCTTTAGACTTCTCTTGTCTATTAGCCTCTTTCTTTTATCACATATTACATGTCTCTGCTTTATGCTTTACTCTCTTGTCCTATATAAAATAGAAAGGTGTTGTTTATTCAGTGAGTAAAAAGGTTTACAGGGTACTCTCTTATATAGCTACAGAGAGTAAGACATACATACAAGCAGGCAATATGGGACTAATACAAAAGAAAATAACACAGTAGAAACAGAAAATAACACAGTATTTCTATATCCTATAAAAGAGAGACCTCTATAATTGTTTTACTCATTCAATAAGAAGCATTTTAGTATTTTAGATGGTATCAGAGCAACCTGATCCTCCGTAAGCCCCTCCCACCCTAACCCTACCCATGCCCACCTAATCCTAGCCGCCGCCACCCCTCTCCCCTTTCTTCCCATGTGCTGCCCCCCGGGCGCTGCCAGGCTGCTCTTCCTACTGTCGCCTCACTCTGCCCTCTTCCTCTCCCCGCCACTGCTGCCCACTCCCTACCCATCTACCCCACTCTCCGCTGCACCCACCACATCCCCTAGCCCCGCAGCCACCCCCCATAGCCCCCCTACCCACCGCCACCACCACCTCCATCCAACCTACCCGCCACCACCCCTCCCTCCATACAGCCCGCTACCACCTCCTCCCCTCCCTCCTCTCTTCCACAACACCCGTCTCCCAATCCGCCAACCATATCTCCCTCTGGCTAGCCACCCAAATCAACCCCTCTCTTCCCCTGCTACTCTTTGGACGTCTCCGGTAACTTTTCAGTTATAGCATGTTGACGCGTTAATAAATTCTCGCTCTCTGCCTGCCTACGCCTCATGGTGAAATAATTCTTCCTCCATCCTGGCGTAGGTTCTTCTGTATCTTCTATTAACCCTTACGTGGGTTTCTGAGATCTGATGCTTCAGATCTCCTACTACTATCTTCTGCCCCCGTGCAGGTGTTACTAGATCTTGCACTACCTTTACCCACGTGTTGGGTTTCTGCTGCTCTTTTCTGCTGACTTCTACGTCTACCTCTTGCCTGCTGCTCTTACCTGCTTCTCCGTCTTGCATACTACGTGACTCATGGCGTCCACCGATCCGCTCTGAAATCTGTGTGTCACTACTGTCAAGTTGGATGGTTCCAACTATCACACATGGGCAACTTCTTTTAAGCTGTATGTTAAAGCTCAAGGACGCTACTCCCATCTTTCTACTGAAGTCTCGGCTGCTCCTGCTTCTCCTGCTGATGACAAGACAAAGCCGACATATGATCTATGGACAAAAGACGATTTTGGTGTTGACTTGGATGGTCAACAGTGCTAAACCTAAAATCAGCCAATCTCTTCTATGACTGCGGACGGATAAGGACATGTGGGATCAACTTTCCCACGTGTACTCTCATCAGCAAAATCTGAAGAAAGCGTTTGAAATTTTCAAACACTTGCCAATAAGGAGTACACTAATACCGATTTTATGGAAGACTACTACAATCAGTGTTGCACGCTCTGGGATGAATTCGAGGTCTACAACCCACTCTCGGTTGATATTAAAGAAATCCAACGACAAGGCAACGAGCTTCAGCTCATTCAGTTCCTTGCTGGCTTATCATACTCCTTTGCTGGTGTTGTTGATCAAATCCTATCCAGTGATCCTCTGCCTACCTTGAGAGATGTTCTGAAATGCGTGCAACACTTACACTCTCTATCTCAAGTTTTTCCTGATTCCTCTGATGGGGCAGCCTTTGTTGTTCGGTCTGGTGATTCTTTCTGTTGTTGTGGCCGCGGTCGTGGGCGAGGTCGAGGGTGCTCTACTACATGCCCTAGTCGCGGATCGTACTCGTTTGGTTCCGACTCTACTGAACAACACTACTGCAACTTCTGCAAACGAACCAATCATATGAAGACCGCTGCTAGATCAAACATGGCAAACTTGATTAGGCAAACCAAGTTACGTCAGAACATCCCGACACTGCTGCATCTTCGTCTGCCCCACCGTCTGCCGATTGGATCTGATCTTAGTTTGAGAAGTTGCTCCAAGCACGATTGACTTCCTCTGCTGAGACCTCTACTGATGGCAATTCTGCTCTCCTGGCACAGTCTGGTAAAAATACATGGGTGATCCACTTCGGTTCGACCTCCTATATTACTGGCAATCATACTTTATTTTCTAAATTGCATAAAACTTCTGCTATACCCCCTGTTACTCTTGGCGATGGTTCTCAAACACTCGTTTTTAGAATTGGAAATATTTGCACTCCTGGTCGCCTTTTATTAACACTATATGTTCCTAGATTCCCAATAAATTTGTTATCTGTGAGTAAAATGCTTAAGTGCCTACGGTGCTCCATAACTTTTGACCCGGATGGTGTTATCTTGCAGGATCTGTGCACGAGGATGAAGATTGGTTTGGGCCATGAGGGACCAGATGGCTTATACTACCTGGACACACTGCATTCCTGACTACTTCTGTGACTGACATCCAGTGGCACTATCGTTTCGGACACCCTTCACCGGCTAAGTTGAAGCACTTACTGATATTTCTGATTCAGATTTTCACTGTGAAACATGCTAGTTGGGCAAATAGACTAGATCTACTTTTACCAGGAAAACTTGTATTGGCTCAAAACAGCCGCTTGATATAGTACATGCTAACATGTGGGGCCCGTGTTCAATTTCCAACATTTCTGGTTTTCGATACTTTATGAGTTTTATTAATGATTTCTCTAGAACCACCTGGTTATTTTTGTTAAAAGACTGGTCTCATATACTTGATACTATCGCATCTTTTTTTGCTGAGATACGTACCCAATTTGATAAAACTATAAAAATCTTTCGTACTGACAATGCCCTTGAGTTCTTGTAAACCTCAGTTAGTCTTTTTTGTTGAAAAATGGGTACCATTCACCAAACATCTTGTGCATACACACCTCAATAGAATGGGGTTTCCGAACACAAGAATCGTCATCTTCTTGAGGTTGCCCGCACTCTCCTTTTCCACTACCATGTCCCCCAATATTTTTAGTCGGAAGTCGTTTCCACTGTGTGTTATCTCATTAACTGCATGCCTTCTTCTGTTCTTGGCAATCAAGTGCCATATCAAATTCTATATCCTGATGCACCTCTTTTCACTGTGCCTCCTCAAATTTTCGGAAGTATCTGTTTTGTAAAAAATCTACGTCATGGCCTAACCAAACTGGATCCGCATGCTACCAAGTGTGTTTTCTTGGGGTACTCTAGGACACAAAAAGGGTATGATGTTATGATTCGATTACCAAGAAGTGGATGGTTTCTGCTGATGTAGTCTTTTTTTAGCATATGTCGTTCTATTCTTCTGCCGGCTTAGCCCTGACATCTGATTTACTTGCGGATACTCCTTTACCTTTGATTGATGACACTGCTCTACCGGATACAACTGTTCCACCTGCTCCTCCACTGAAGGTTTATCAAAGAAAACCGAAGGATCCAACTCCCTCCATGGCCCCTCCAAGTCATCCATGGTGTCAAGCCATGGAATCTGAAATGCAGGCTCTCACTGATTGACATACTTGGGAGTTAGTTGATGCACTTGTTGATTGTTCACCAGTTGGCTGCCAATGGATTTTTACAGTCAAATATCATCCTGATGGAACTATTGAGCGACTCAAAGCTCGTCTTGTCGCCAAAGGCTACACTCAGACATATGGCACATATCAATTTGAGACTCTCTACTGTTGCTCGCCTGAACTCGGTTCGTGTACTTATTTTTGTGGTAGTAAATTCTGATTGGCCTTTATTTCAGCTAGATGTTAAAAATGCTTTCCTATAGAGTGATCTGCATGAGGATGTATACATGGAGCGGCCTTTCGGATTTGTGATTAAGGGGGAGTCATCTAAAGTTTGTCGCCTGCGCAAAGCAATTTATGGACTAAAGCAAAGTCCCCGAGCCTGGTTTGACAAGTTGAGCTCCATTCTTCAAAAGTTCGATTTTTGTCGCTCTCAGTCTGATCATTCTGTATTTGTCAAGAAAACTACTCCTGGCCTTTTTATCCTGGTTGTCTATGTTGATGACATCATATTATCTGGCAGTGACTCCGCAGGAATCCAAGCCACTAAAAGCTACTTGAAAAAACACTTTGTCACCAAATATTTAGTCAAATTGAGATATTTTCTTGGCATAGAAGTTTCTTGGTCATCCTTAGGTCTATGCTTGTCTTAGAAAAAATATGTTTGGATCTCCTATCTGAAACATGTATGCTTGGGCCAAGCCTGCTGGTACTCCCTTTGTATCCTAATATTAACTGGGATGATGAGAATTCTCTTCCTTACCCCGACCATCATCAGTATCGACGAATGGTAGGGAAACTTATATATCTCATTATTACTAGGGTTGATATCATGTCTGCTGTTGGACTGGTTAGCAGATATCTAGGTAAGCCCAGACAATGTCACTGGGATGTTGTATGCCATATTCTAAAGTATCTGAAAAATTCTCCTGGAAAAGACCTTCTTTACAAGAAACATATGCACTGTAATCTTATTGGTTATTCTGATTCTGACTATGCTAGAAGCAAGATAGATTGTAAATCTACATCTGGGTACTACACTTTTGCAGGCGGTATCCTAGTCACCTCGCAAAGCAAGAAGCAAACCATAGTTGCTCGTTCTAGTGCTGAAGCCGAGTATCAAGCAATGGCTCATACTACATGTGAACTCGTCTGTGTACGGGGCCTTTTGAAAGATTTTGGTATCTCTGATTCTACACCTATCCCCATGCACTGTGACAACAAAGCAACCGTCTTTATTGCCAATAATCCCACATTCCATGATCACACTAAACATATTGAGGTTGATTGTCACTTCGTGCGAGAAGTTGTCTTATCTATTCAAATCAATATCAAGTTGCAGACATCTTCACCAAAACTCTTCCGAAGACCAGATTCATTACTCTGATGGACAAGTTGGGCATGATTGATATCTATTCTTCAGCTTGAGGGGGAGAATTAGTATATATATTTTACGGAGTTTATTTTTATTACCGTGTTATGGGCTTTAGACTTGTCTTGTCTATTAGCCTCTTTCTATTATCCCATGTTGCTTGTCTCTGCTTTATGCTTACTCTCTTGTCCTATAAAAGAGAGACCTCTGTAATTGTTTTACTCATTCAATAAGAAGCCTTTTAGTATTTTAGAGTTATCACATTACATATGTATGGGCTCAGAATCACATATTCCAAATTCTTTTAACAAGCCTTGAACCCCAATCAACTCACAGGTAGTATGAGTCAAGGCTCGATATTCAGCTTCAACACTAGATTTTACCACAACAGTTTTCTTCTTACTTCTCTGAGTGACAAGGCTACCACCTACAAAGGTGCAATAACCTAAGGTAGATTTACGATCAGCCCTGCTACCGGCATAGTCAAAACCAGAAAACTAAGTAATCTTGCAGTGCCCAATTTCTTGTACAGAAGACCTCATCTAGGGGTGATGCAATCCATGAAAGGAAATTAGCATAGGAAACAAGCCCATATCCAAGACAATCCTGATTAGAACATATTGGGCTCAAGTTGGGCTTTTATTTAGTTCTTTATGCATTTAGGAAATTTGTGTTATATTTAATTCCAAATTTCTTTATTAGGATTTTAATTCCTTGTTTTATTTGCTTGCATTAGGATTTTAATTTTCTATTTTATTGACTTGCACGTCAAGTCACAAAGTCTTATATAAGCCAGCCTTGGGGCCTTTGTTCGGGCAGTCGATTATGAATTAGAGTTTTATTTGCCGATTGCAAATTTATTTCTCCCTTTCTTCTTCTCCGTAGCTCGGCTACATCAAGGGGAGATTTGTAAGTATTTGAGAATGTGACAAAAAACTTCGCAATGACATTGTCGAGGTTTTTCAAGGTACCTACTAACAAGTCCTATAGCAGATGTAATATTGGCTTGTGTAACAGTTAAGTAAATGAGCTTACGAACTAGTCTTCTATATTGTTTGCTATCAAGATATAAAGGATAAGAATCATCGTCCCAATTAATGTTGGGATCAAGAGGTGTGCTCACTGGCTTGGTGTCCAACATGCTAGCGGCCTGTAGTAGATCAAGAATATACTTGCGCTGGGATAGACATAACAGAGGAGGAATGTGATACTTCAATTTCCAAAAAATAGCACAACTTTTCCTAGTTCTTTAGTGATAAAGTGTTTTCTCAAATATTCCTTGGTTGCTTGAATACCCCGATGGCCACTGCCAAAAAGGATGATATCATCCACATGTATAATTAGAATGACTAGCCCATCATTTGTTGTTTTCACAAATATAGAATGATCAAAATGAGAGTGTTTAGAGTCAAATTAGCAAGAATTTGACTTAATTTATCATACCAAGCTTTTGGACTTTGTTTTAATCCGTAAGTGACTTTCCTTAGGCAACAAACTTTAAAACACTCCCCCTGAGCAACAAATCTGGGAGGGTGCTCCACACATACCTCATGCAGATTTCCATATAAGAAATCGTTTTTAACATCTAGTTGGAATAGGAATAGGAGGTGGTTGCGGCTAGGGGTAGGATAGGAAGCAGGAAGGGTTAGCAGAGGAGTGCAGTGGGTGTGGGTTAGTGTGGAGATGGTGGTGGCAGGTGCAAGGGGTGGGGAAGAGGACGACGGGTGATGGGGGTGGAAGGCGGGTGGTGTGCAGGTGGCGGGTATTAGTAGATAGACTTTGCTGTGTTTTTCTCTTTTACACTTAGTCTATTTTCTATTTTTCTTTTCCTTTACACTTATGTTTTATCCCACATGGGTTATCTCTAGACCCTGTGGTTCTTTTGTGTATTATATAGAGACTCTTGTATATTCTTTTATCATCGAATAATACAAGACCTTTTTCCGCATTATCTAGATGGTATCAGAGCAACAAGATCCGCCCTAATTCTTTTTCCCCCCCTCCTTACCCTAACCTACCCCTGCGCTGTCAATCACCACACCGCCGCCGCCCCCCCCTGCGGTTTTCTCCCTGCCGCCGCCGTCCTTCTTCCTCCTCCTCCCTTCCTTCCTTACCCTACCACTACCGCAGCCCTTCTCTTCTCTTTCCCTGCCCACCGCCCCATCTCCTTTCTTCCCGCTGCTACAGTACCGCGACTGCTACAGTACCGCAGCGCTACAGTACTCGCTGTCCGCCACCAACAGCCACCACCACCACCAATTTCCCGGCCCCTACACCACCCACAACCCTCCACCACACCCCCACATCCTCACCATCTCTATCCTTGTGGCCTAGACAACCACAAGTTCCCTTTTTGGTCTCCGTTCATTTTCTAAATCCGTTACGTACAGCCCCGACACTTTCCAGTTCTGGCACGTTGAGGGTCTAAACGCTACATCCGGATCTGCCTGCCTGCGCCACATGGTGGAGTAATTGTTTCTCCATGTTGGCGTAGGTTCTACTTCTTTATCTCTGCCCCGTGAGGGTTTCTGAGGTCTATGACCGGATCTCCTATCTGCTGCTGCTGGTCCATGTGTTGGACACTTCCTGCTGCCTACTGATTCTACTGTCTGCCCTGCGCTCGTGCTGCTGACTGTCTGCTTCTACTCTCATGGCGACTTCAGATTTACCACGGTCTTTGTGTGTTACTTCTGTTAAGTTGGATGGCTCCAACTATCACCTATGGGCTGCTTCATTCGAACTCTACGTGAAAGCACACGGGCGCCACTCACACCTGACTACCAAGGGTCCTGCTGTACCTGCTGCTACTGCTGATGACACGACTAAGCAAGCTTATGATCTCTGGTCCAAGGAGGATTATGGGGTTATGGCCTGGCTGGTCAACAGCGTTGATGCTAAGATCAACCACTCTCTGCTTCGCCTTCAGACTGCTAAGGAAATGTGGGATCACCTATCCCATGTTTACTCTCATCAACAGAACCCCAAGAAGGTGTTTGAAATTTTCAAGAAGCTTGCGAAACAAGACTTCTCGACATCTGACTCTGTGGAAGACTACTACAACTCGTGCTGTGCTCTGTGGGACAAGTTTCAGGTTTATCATCCTCTGACTGCGAATCTTGAAGAACTACATCGTCAGCGGAATGAGCTCATGCTTATTCAGTTCCTGGATGGCCTTCCTACTTCGTTTGCTGGGGTCGTGGATCAGATCCTCTCCAGTGACCCGTTACCTACTCTTCGGGACGTCCTCAAGCGGGTCCAGCGTCTTCCTTCTTTGACGCTCTCTACTTCTGATGGAACAACACTTGCTGTCCGTTCTGCGGATTCCTTTCGTGGTCGCGGCCGAGGTCGTGGCCGTGGTCGTGGTGGCCGCTCTTCTGCACCTGGACGTGGTTCTGGCTCGGAGTCAGGGGAGCCCCGTTCCTGCACTCACTGCAAGCGTACTAATCACAATGAAGACCGCTGCTGGATAAAATATGGTAAACCTGACTGGGCGAACCAGGTTACCACTGAACAACCTGCATCTACCTCTGCTGCCTCTGACCCTACTGCTGATTGGATTCGCTCCGAGTTTGAGAAACTGCTTCAAGCCCGCCTTGCCTCTACTTCTGCGGACTCTCCTGAGAATGGCGCTGCTCTCCTGACGACGACTGGTAAAAGCCCTTGGGTGATCGACTCTGGTGTGACTGCACATATCTCTGGTACTGTTAGTTTATTTTCTACTCTGCGCAAGACTTCTCTTATACCGCCTGTGACGGTTGCTGATGGTTCCAAATCTCTTGTTTGTGGCATTGGAGATATCACTTCTACTAGTACTCTACCTCTGCAGTCTGTGCTATATGTGCCCAAATTTCCTCTGAATTTACTATCTGTCAGTAAACTGGTAAAAAGTCTTCGTTGTGCTATTACATTTGACCCGGATGGTGTTCTGTTTCAGGATCTGCGTACGAGGACGACGATTGGTTCAGGCCATGAGGGACCGGATGGATTATACTATTTGGACGAGCCGAAGCCAGCTGCTTTCCTGACATCTACAGTTCCTGATATTCAGTGGCATTACCGTCTGGGCCACCCGTCTGCTGAGAAGTTGAAGGCTTTACTACCGACTGTTGCTAGCACTAGATTTTATTGTGAAACATGTCAATTGGGCAAACAACACCGTTCTACTTTTTCTGCAAAATTTTGTATTGGCCTAAAGCCCCTTTTGACATTGTGCATGCTGACATTTGGGGACCGTGTTCTGTGCCTAGCGTTTCTGGATTCAAATATTTCTTAAGTTTTATTGATGATTTTTCCAGAACCACATGGTTATTTTTACTGACAGACAGATCTACTGTAGTTGAAAAAATTTCTGAGTTTTTTTGCGGAAATTCGGACTCAATTTGCTAAGCCCATCAAGATTTTTCGCACAGACAATGCCTTGGAATTTGTGCAAATTTCTGTTCAGTCTTTTTGTAAACGTCAGGGCACCATTCACCAGACTTCCTGTGCTTATACCCCACAACAAAACGGTGTCGCTGAGCGTAAGAATCGCCATCTCCTTGAGGTCGCCCGCACACTTCTCTTTCACTACCATGTTCCTCACAAATTCTGGCCTGAGGCAATCTCCACTGCTTGCTATCTCATAAACCGCATGCCTTCCTCTGTACTTCACAATAAAATCCCTTTTCAAATTCTTTTCCCTGATCTACCACTGTTTGCTGTACCACCGCGTATTTTTGGGAGCACATGCTTTGTGAAGAACCTTAGACATGGTCTTACTAAATTAGATCCCAAGGCCACCAAGTGTGTTTTTTTGGGCTATTCCCGCACTCAGAAAGGATATCGGTGTTATGATCCTGCTTCACATAAATGGCTTGTATCTGCGGATGTGGTATTCTTCGAACACATGCCATTTTTCTCTTCGGAGGGTTCTGCTCTTACGTCTGATTTGTTGACTGATACACCCTTACCTATGGTGGATGATGAGTATGATAGCCCTGCTCCTGTATCTACAAGTGAGAAGCCCCCTCTGCAGGTTTATCACAGAAGACCAAAGCCAACAACTCCCTCTATGGCCTCTCCATCGTCCACGTCCTCTGCGCCAGATCAACCACCTCCGCAGGTATTTTCTGACCTTGATGTTCCCATTAGTCTGAGAAAGGGGACACGTGCTTGTACGAAACATCCAATTGGGAATTTTTGTACGTCTGTTCATTTGAATTCTAATTTTGCCAACTTTACTGCTGCTCTGTCTGCTATTTCTGTCCCTAAGACTGCTGCTCAGGCTCTTAAAATCCCAGCATGGCGTCAGGCAATGGAAGAAGAAATGACGGCTCTTACTGATCGTCATACTTGGACTCTTGTTGATCCTCCTACTGATTGCTCGCCAGTTGGGTGTCACTGGGTCTTCACAGTGAAATATCAGCCTGATGGTACGGTCGAGCGCCTGAAAGCCAGACTGGTTGCTAAAGGATACACTCAGACCTATGGGGTTGACTATTTTGAAACCTTCTCTCCTGTGGCACGACTTAATTCTGTAAGGATTCTGATCTCTGTTGCTGTTAATTCTGATTGGCCGTTATACCAGCTCGATGTGAAAAATGCCTTTCTCTATGGCGATCTACATGAAGAAGTCTACATGTCTCAGCCCCCCGGCTTTATCTGTGAGGGGGAGCCATCTAAAGTCTGTCGTTTAAAAAAAGCTATCTATGGCCTCAAACAGAGTCCACGTGCGTGGTTTGACAAACTTAGCACTATTCTCCAGGATTATTCTTTTTGCCGCTCTCAGTCGGACCACTCTGTTTTTGTTAAACAATCCACACCTGTCATTATTATTCTTATTGTGTATGTTGATGATATTATACTCTCTGGGAGTGATGCAGCAGGTATTCAGGAAACTAAGCGGTATCTTGAAAAGCACTTTGTTACTAAAGACCTCGGTTCTTTACGCTACTTTCTTGGGATAGAGGTCTCTCGCTCTTCTGCAGGACTGTGTCTTTCTCAGCGGAAGTATGTTCTGGACTTGTTATCTGAGACTGGACTCCTAGGTACTAAGCCTGCTAGCACCCCTCTTGATCCTAACACTGATTGGGATGATCAAGCCTCTCCTGCATATCCTGACACTCATCAATACAGACGAATGGTCGGGAAGCTTATCTACCTCACAGTCACACGAGCTGACATTACTGCTGCTGTCGGATTGGTTAGTCACTACCTTGACAAACCCCGACAATGTCATTGGGATGCTGTTTGCCATATTCTGCGCTATTTGAAGAACTCTCCTGGAAAAGGGCTTCTCTACAAAAAACATGGGCACTGTAAGATACTGGGCTACTCAGATTCTGATTATGCTGGGAGCAAGGTTGATCGCCGCTCCACTTCTGGATACTGTACTTTTGTTGGGGGCAATTTAGTCACATGGAGGAGCAAAAAACAGGCTGTGGTTGCCCGCTCTAGTGCTGAAGCTGAATATCGCGCCATGGCACATACTACCTGCGAGCTCTTTTGGATTCGAAGCCTTCTGACAGATTTTGGTTTTTCAGACTTGGCGCCCATTCCTATGTTCTGTGATAATAAAGCAGCCACTTTCATTGCTAGCAACCCTACCTTCCATGAGCGCACGAAGCATATTGAAGTGGACTGTCACTTTGTTCGTGAGGCGGTTCTATCTGGTCAGATTTCTACCCCTTACATTCATACTGATGAGAAGATTGCTGATATCTTCACAAAGACTCTTCCGAAGAAGCGCTTCACTGATATGACATCCAAGCTGGGCATGATTGACATCTATGCTCCAGCTTGAGGGGGAGTATTAGTAGATAGACTTTGCTGTGTTTTTCTCTTTTACACTTAGTCTATTTTCTATTTTTCTTTTCCTTTACACTTATGTTTTATCCCACATGGGTTATCTCTAGACCCTGTGGTTCTTTTGTGTATTATATAGAGACTCTTGTATATTCTTTTATCATCGAATAATACAAGACCTTTTTCCGCATTATCTAGAGCGGGTTTAGGTCCTTTAGGAGGAGGGGCGAGTAGTGGGTGGTGCGGCTGGGGTGCGACGAGTGGAGGGATTTGCTGCAGGGTGCGGCTGGGTGGGGGGATCGACGTGAAGGAGAAGGGGTGGCAGCGGGGCTAGGGAGAGAGGGGCAGCAGCGAAGGGCATTGTTAATATATCTTTCCTTTATGTTTATTTCATATTTCATATTACTGCTGTACCTACATGTAATTTTCCCTTTACTATAAATAAGAGAGGAGAACCCTATTGGGTTTCTCACGTTGCCTAGTGCAACACACAGATCCCGTCTCCCTTACGTTAACATGGTATCAAGAGCAACGTGATCCGACGCCGCTTCCGCTTCTCCCTCTCCTAGCGCCGCCGCATCCCCTCCCTCCCTCTCCCTTCTTCCCTACAGGGCGCCGCCGGCCCCTCTCTCTCCAGGCCGCCGCCGCCGCCCGTGCGACATCCCTGCTAGCCGCCGGCGTGTGGCAGCAGCGGGGCTCCCTCCCACTGCCGGCGCCGCTGCTCCTGGCCGGCTAGGGGGTTCTCCGCCTTCGTCTCTTGCCGCTGGGCCTCCGGTGGCTCTCTCTATGCTACCGTAGGCTCAGTAGCTCGGCACCAGGGCTTCGTCTACGTTTTTCGGAAAGTTTTCAGCAACTTTTCGGTTCGTTTTTGGAAGCCAACCTTGCTGTTTGGGGACTTCCGGTTGATCCAACGGCTCTCTAAAGCCCTACCCGGAGGTCTCGTCTCTTCCATCGTGCCTTCCTAATCACATCTCCTTCATGTGTGATTAGGAACATCCTGCTTGAAGGCTGTCGATGCGTCAGTAACGCATCCCTTATCCTGTTCTTGTTGTGACGTGTATCTCTCCGTCACGGGACATGTATCTATCCGTCCACTCAGCCTTCTTTGTGACGTGTATCACTCCGTCACACATATCCCAGTTGCATTATGGAAAATAAGACCTATTATGGAGAGGTCTCGCCTATTCCTATCAAGCTCAATGGGAAGAACTTTTTGCTATGGATGAATGCGGTTCATACTGTCTTGGAATCGCGAGATCGGGCAAAGTTCGTTGATTCTGCACCCCTCGCTAGCACTGACAAAGACTATGCCGAGTGGAAACGTCTTGACAGCCTAGTGAAGACTTGGCTATGGGGTAGCATGGAACCTTCTATCGCTTCCAGGTTCATGTTCTACTCTACAGCTAAGGAGATCTGGGATGCCGTCAAGCAACACTATGCTCAAGAGAAGAACGCTCTTTGCCAGTTTATGATCTATGATCGTCTGTTTGCAGAGAGACAGGGTGATAGACCACTTGAAGAGTATTTCAGTGTGATTCAAGCGCTCTCCCAGGAGTTGAGCTACTATCATCCAGTGAAGGTTGCTGAGCAGATTAAGGATAGAGATGATCTTGTCACTGCTAAATTTCTATCTGGACTTAGCCCCTCATTTGGTTCAGCAAGAAGTGTGATCCTTGCGTCAGATAAATTACCGAGCCTTGCAGAAGCTTTCTCTAGGATTCAGCAGTCCACCTTTGAGTCAGTTGATCCTATTCCTGTTGTTCCTTCTGGAGATTCTCATGCATCTATTGCTGCAGCAGTACGAGGCGGACGACCTGCACCTACACCGTCTGACAGACCTGGCTTGGGCAGAGGACGTGGGACTCGTCCTAGATGTACTTTCTGTGACAAACCTGGGCACTCTGTCGAGAAATGCTGGAAGAAACATGGGAGACCTGCAGCCCCACCTGTTGGAGCTGCCAATTGTGCCACTTCAGACTCTACTGCTGTGAGCTCTAGTTCTTCTGGCATCACACTTACTCAGGAGGAATATGACAGATTTATTCAGGCAACTCAACATTGGAATATGGGCGCCTCATCTTCTTCTACAACAACCCTTGCATCTACAGCGGGTAATCAGGCTACATCTTTTATGGCTTCTGGATCCGCAAATCCCTGGGTGGTTGACTCTGGTGCCTCCCAGCACATGACTGGTATGAGGAGATTGCTCCGCACACTTGACTCTTATATTCCTCATCCATCTGTTACTTTGGCAGATGGTTCTGTGAGGAAGGTGGTAGCTAGTGGATCTGTGTCTCTTACACCAGATATTGATTTGAAATCTGTTCATTTGTACCTGAATTTCCATTCAATTTGCTTTCTGTTGCCAAGTTGATTGACACTGTAAAATGCACAGTAACATTCGGGCCCTCTTGTTTTGTTTTACAGGATCTCAAGAGTTTGAAGATGATTGGTGGGGGGCCTAGGAAAGGTGATCTCTACCTCTTTCCTGGTGATTATCTACCTCGCCATCCACCTTCTGCTCCAGTTTCCTCCGCCATGCTGAGTGGTTCCCCCTTGCTGTGGCATTGCATATATGGACATCCATCCTTAGAAAGCTTGAAGAAGTTGGAACCAGATCTAGCTCATGTGTCTTCTCTAGAGTGTCAGTCGTGTCAGTTGGGCAAACATCATCGGTTATCATATCCTGTTCGTGTCAATAATCGGGCTTCTAGTCCGTTTGAGTTAGTCCATAGTGATGTATGGGGTCCTGTTAAAAACCAGAGTTATAATGGTTTTAGCTATTTCATTTCCTTTGTGGACGATTACTCTCGCATGACATGGATTTATCTATTGAAAAGTCGTGAATCTGTGCTTTCCATTATCAAACATTTTCATAAACAAATTCAGGTTCAATTTAACTGCAATATCAAAATTTTTCAATCTGATAATGCCCTTGAATATGTTCAGAAAGCGATGAATGAGTTTTGCAGTTCGGTTGGTATGATTCATTACACATCTTGCCCTCACACTCCTATGCAGAATGGCGTTGCTGAGAGAAAGAATCGCCATCTTTTGGATATCACTAGATCTCTCATGTTTGAATCGAATGTGCCTAAACGTTTCTGGTCTGAAGCTCTTCTCACTGCTTGTTTTTTGATTAATCGGCAGCCCTCTTCTGTTTTGCATGGACGCACTCCCTTCTCTGTCTTACGCCCTATGGATAAACCGTTTCATGTTCTGCTTCGGGTTTTTGGTTGTACATCCTTCGTTCATAACTTTGATCCCAAACAAGACAAACTCTCTCCTAGGTCTTTGAAAACCTTGTTTCTTGGATACTCTGGTACGAGTAAAGGTTACAAGTGTTATTGCCCGAGTTTGCGTCGTATGTTTGTTTCTAAGGATGTCACCTTTCATGAAACCAGTCCATATTTTGCAAATTCTATGAGCAAGGGGGAGCAATTGAGTGAGGGAGTGCCACCCACACATGTGCCAAGTGAGGGAGTGCCACCTATCATTGTTGAGGAGATACCGCATGATCCACCTATCATTCAGCCATATAACCAGGTTTATCACAGGCGAGGTAGACAGGATCCAGATGAGGCAGCGACACAAGTCCATGAGCCTCCTCCGTCTTCTTCTACTCACGAGATTCCTGCAGAGGCTTCTGACCTTGATCTTCCTATTGCTGTCCGGAAAGGTACACGTTCATGTACTATTAGACATCCCATATCGAATGTATGTTGTTTGTCGCACTTATCTACACAGGCTCGTGCATTTGCTGTTGGGATGGACTCCATTACGATACCAAGAAATCACTTAGATGCTCTGAAGGACAGTGGTTGGCAGCAGGCAATGCAGGTGGAATTCTCTGCTCTGATTGACAATGGCACATGGGATCTTGTTCCTTTACCTGAGGGGAAGACAGTTGTGGGCTGTAGATGGGTTTTCACAGTCAAACACAACCCTGATGGATCTATTGAGCGGTTGAAGGCCAGATTGGTAGCAAAAGGCTACACACAGACATATGGAGTGGACTTCTTTGAGACCTTTTCTCCAGTTGCTCGTCTCAATTCTGTGCAGATCCTTATATCCCTAGCTACTACCTTTGACTGGCCTATTTTCCAGCTGGATGTCAAGAACGCCTTTCTTCATGGAGATCTTCAAGAAGAAGTGTACATGGAGCAACCACCAGGTTTTGTTGCTCAGGGGGAGTGTCAGAAAGTCTGCAAATTGAAGAAGGCTATCTATGGGCTAAAGCAATCTCCTCGAGCTTGGTTTGACAAGTTCAGTGCTGTTGTTTTACAGATGGGCTTCTCTCGTTCCATGACTAATCACTCTCTGTTTTATTCAACCTCTCCTTGTGGGTCAATCATTATTGCTGTCTATGTTGATGATATTGTGATTACTGGCAGCGATTCTACAGGCATATCACGTGTGAAGGAAGGATTACAACGACACTTTCACACAAAGGACCTGGGGAAACTGAGATATTTTCTAGGGATTGAGGTTCTTAGATCCCATGCAGGTATAAATCTATCCCAGAGGAAGTATGTGCTTGACTTGCTACAGGAAACAGGTATGACTGATTCTAAGCCAGTATCCACTCCTATGGATTATCACATCAAGGAGATGGACGATGATACTGCATATTCAGATCCAGGACATTACAGGAGAGTAGTTGGGAAGTTAATCTACCTAACTGTCACAAGACCTGATATTTCTTTTGCTGTTGGAGTAGTGAGTCAACACATGTGCACACCACGACAGTCACACTGGACAGCTATATGCAGGATTCTGAGATATCTGAAAAGTGCTCCTGGAAAGGGGATCACTTATTATAAACCAAAGAGTCCTCCATCTTCTTTGACTCTCACAGGTTATGCAGATGCAGATTGGGCTGGTAATCAAGCTGATAGAAGATCCACATCTGGCTACTGCACTTTTCTTGGTGATCATCTGATCACTTGGAAAAGTAAGAAACAACAAGTGGTAGCACGGTCTAGTACTGAAGCTGAGTACCGTGCTATGGCACATGCATGCTGTGAACTACAATGGATCAAATCTGTCTTATCTGAGCTGAAGATTTTGATTCAAACTCCCATGATTCTCAAGTGTGACAATCAATCTGCTATACATATTGCCCGGAATCCTGTCTTCCATGAGCGCACAAAGCATATAGAAGTTGACTGTCATTTCATCAGAGATCAGATAAAGAATGGCAATGTTGTGACGCCATATGTCAAGTCTGAAGATCAACTAGCTGATATCTTGACAAAGCCATTAGGTCCAGCAGTGTTCCAGAATTTATGTGGCAAGCTGGGCATCCACAATGTGTACACTCCAGCTTGAGGGGGAGTGTTAATATATCTTTCCTTTATGTTTATTTCATATTTCATATTACTGCTGTACCTACATGTAATTTTCCCTTTACTATAAATAAGAGAGGAGAACCCTATTGGGTTTCTCACGTTGCCTAGTGCAACACACAGATCCCGTCTCCCTTACGTTAACAGGCATGGAGAGGAGGGGTTGGTGGGCGGGTCAGGGAGAGGCGGCAGAAAAGGAAGAGGAGAAGAGGGTCGGAAGAGGCAGGGGTTGGCGATGGATTGATTGGAGAAGAAGGAGAGATGGTGGCTAGGAGAGAGGGGGAAGGGTAGGGTTTAGGGGTCAGCATTAAGGTTAGGAGAGGCTTAGGACGGATCATGGCGCTCTGGTATCATGTGGAGACTAAAAGGTTTTCATTATTAGATGATTAGAAACAAGCATAGGCACTCTCCTTATATAGGATAGGAGAGGTCAAGTATTATAGAGTTCACCAATATGGGATAAAAAACAAGATAACAAAACGCACAAAGTAAATAACAAAATACTAAATAAGTAAATATGTTAACAAAGATAAGACATTGTTCTGCATTTATGCAGCATGTTTCTTGCATGCCTTATTGTTTGCAGGTCCTTAACTCCCTCTCTTATCCGTAACATATGTTTATAACATAACCACTTTTCAGGTTGCAGTGCTAGCAGATGCAGTATATGCTGTATGGGCAAAGTACAGGCTGCCGATTACAGGCATGTTACACATATTTACATATGCATTCTGTGAAGTTCTGTATCTGATACTGGAAATTGGTCTCTAGTTACCTATTTAATTCGATTTTTGCATATCATGTCAAAGAAATAGTTTTATCATTATACATACGACTTCAAAGCTACAAAATACTTGCGTTTTAGTAAAAAAGTCCTCCGTGCTAAGAAAACAAATTTTAGGTATCCTTCTATTGGTGCGGCACAACTCGCTCAGCTGCTAACTAATGATGTTTCCTGGTTTCAGCTATCCTATATATACTCGTTTGCTTTTGTTTGTTTGGCCTTCATTTAGTTCTGCTAGGCAAATCAACCAGTTTAAGCATATATGTGTGTTAAAGACGAAAGGCAATTCATGTTTGGCAACAAATCTTATTCTAGGTGACAAAGGAGTTATGGAATAGTAAAGCTTTGGTTCATCTCACCTGCCTAAACTTATTATATAATTTTGCATTGTAGGATATAATATATCACTTCCTTCGGAATGGTATCCGTTAGATTATTCATTTTGGATATAACATGTGTGTTGCGTGTAGGTTGAGCATGCTAGTTATTATTTTGAAATGAAAAATCAGCTAAATCTGTCAACGTGGAATCTGATGACTACAATCTAAGCTAACAAAATAAACCACTGTCTTGGAGGAAATCAAATATCACATAGATCTCAGTTATTAAATTAGCCTCTTGAATCGGCATACAGGGCCTTTATATAAGCCTACTCCACATCTAGTCCGACTTGAGCGTTAGCCAATTTGAGACTAAGCCACGTCTTGACAACAGCCCAAAATAGACAAATAGTCCTAAAGTAGAATCTTAACTGCTGCGCTGGTCCTACGTCATCCATACTCCTGATAGATGAATACTGCAACATTAGGTTCTATTTTGTTTTGGAAAACAGAAAGTATGATGGCACTTAGGCAGAGGCAAACAACTGAAATGTTTTGTGATTTGAACCCAATTCTCAATAAAATTCCATCTAGTGGTTGTTGGCAAAAGGTGAAAATCCTAGACTGGTCAGGATGCTATATGAACAGAAAATGCAGACCGGTAATGTTACCTCAGATACTGATTCAAGCTACTGAGGCACAATTGTGTCAAATTGTTGCATATGGCGTTCTGTAAGGATTTGTTGCAAAAATGAGTTGCTCGAGGCAGTGATATTTAGTTTTTGTTCTTGAAATGGCATGATGCTTCATCAGGTAACTGAAACATACATAGTCCCTAAAATTTCCAGTTTCATCAACTAGACTCACATGATTGAAATTTCAATTCAAATAATTTTTCATTATTCATTTAAGAATAGACAATCTGAATTAACATTTAGTTCCACTTTGGCAGTTAGACAATGAATAAAGGAACTATTATGTGGGATATTCAACTATAAAGAAGGGCAAGAGAGTATACCTTAAAATCCTACCCATACAGTTAGGCTTGTTAATAAGGCGGTTATGCGGGCTACAGAAAGATTGAAAATTCTGGGGGCTTGATTGTGCGATGTAAATGCTCCCTAGTTAAGAGGTGGTGGAAGGTTGCAAGTGGCACCTGGAACAATTGTCCCTGCACAGAAATTGCTTTGCAGCGACAGTGCTCTCTAGACTGTTCACTTCCTATGATCTTGGTAACAAGATAGAAAATTTTGTAAGGGAAAGTGGACAGTAATCTTGCTCAGGAGGATTGTTTCATTCTTTTTTTACCGGCTCATTCTTTTATTAGCTGTGTCAAGGTTTTGGTGAGGAAGTGTTTTGTGCAAGGAACTTGGTCACTCCCCTTCAAACCCTCATGAGGATGGAACTCCCTTAGCTTTTGAGTAGGTTACCTCTTTTTGCCCTTTCTACAGAGCCTAAGTACCAACTGAAACTGATGTAATGATAGATTACTTGGTCGCTCGACCAGTCCAAACATGTTGTCGCTGTCGGATGGTGAGGAAGTGTTTTGTGCAAGGAACTTGGTTCACTCCTCTTCCTGTATGGCTGTCTTCCTTGTCTTCTCCAAACTTTCGGTCATTGATCCATTACCCATGACCTCACCCACGTAATCCTACAAGCAGACGCCTTGTCTACACCGCCATCTCTGTTGCTTTCATAACGTCTAAGAACTTTAATTCACATCTTGTTCCGTTCTTCCAAGCTATAAGATGTCCCCTCATGTACGATGTCCAAGGTGCCGTTTAAGTCACCCCTGTTTTGTTCTTTAGTATTGACATGCTCTACTGCCATATGATTAGACCCCGCCAAAAGTCTCTTCTTTTTTCATGTTACCTAGTCACTAGCATGTCCAACCATCACCCTTGGCATCAACAAGTCCGGCTGTGTACTCCCACAAGCTAGCAAGTCAAATTCTAGCAACTATAGTAACAACCATAAGGCTCCAACATTTGGTGACACGACGAGTTGGTCAATCTGCAACCATGTTGCAGCCATAATCGTGACCAATCCACACATTGTGTTTCCGCTATGGTTGCAATCCAACTACACCAACCATCATGCTCCAACGTCGACGACATGGCATGGCAGTCAATTCACAGTGTGTTTTCGCTATGGTTTTGTCTACCCTAGCGGCAATGGTACAACGTGTCAGCCATTCAACATGCCAGTCACCACTAGGTTTTTGTTCTCCTTGACGGCGGAGACAAACAACATGTGTCACCTTTAGGGTTTTGTCTCCCTTAGTGGAGGTGACTCGTGTCTACCTAGTTACACACCGTGTCCATGGTCAAGGACTCCGTACCAATTCCCACACATCGTATTCACCAAGTCACTTGTCGTGTTTGAGGTCTTGGAACTCAGAAGGATCCACACGGCATGCCTAGTATAGAGTCCTAACTTGAGTTTTTAGCTCAAGCTTTTGATTTTAGAGTTGAAAGATAACATTAGATAACATTAGCGACTTCTTTCTCTTAACTTCTACTAGCCCCCCTCTTTCCCGCAAAAGAGAGGAAACACGATTCAGAAGTGGAATGACAACCTATCACATTGCCTATGCAATAATCTTCTACATATCCTACAAGTTGCTACTTGTTGATGACCCCAAGGATAGGATGGGTCAAAGATTTTGTAGGAGGATACTTTTCATATATCTTAAAAAATGGCACATCTATTCAATGGAACTTCTTGAGAGTCCTAATGAACTGACTAACAACCCTCAATGAATATGATATAGTGGAATAGGTAACAATCAGATAGAGAAGATTGTTAACAAACCATCTGTAATTTCTTGCACCTAGACAATTTCTCTTTGCTCAATTTAGTTAATTAGTTTGTGGGTCTTGACATAGGCTTGGTTGCGCTCATTCTTATCTTACTTTAGGTGTAACATATATGTTTCCAAGAGAAACTAATACCCTTTCTTGGAATATAACACCCCAATCCCAAAAAAAAATGTCACATTTCTCGAGCATACTTGGTATTAAAGTGAGATTGTCATGGTTTTAAAGTAGAAATATTTTGGAGATTACTACACTCAGAACATTTTCCAATAGAATAAAGTAACATGTTGTAGCAAGAACACCCCAACATAGTTGGGATTGAGGCTTAGATGATGATGATGATTGTTACGTTAGATATTTCCTGTTTTACTTGATCATGTTATTTGTTTTGTTATTTTCCTTTATATACGGACCTCTCTGTAATTGTCTCAGTTATATATATATGAGGGTGCACACGTTGTGCAACCCTGAGCTTTCTGCAATACCTGACTCTGTCACATGGTATCAGAGCAGGCTCTAACCTAGCCTCCCTCCCTCCCTTCTCTCTCCTCCGGCGGCGCCCCCCCCGCCCAGCGCCCGCCGCCGGCAGCAGCCAGCCGGCCGCCGCCGGCAGCAAGCAGCCGGTCGGCAGCTGCAAGCAGCCGGTCGGCAGCTGCAAGCCGCCGCCGCTGGCTTAGCCAGGGCCGCCGCAGCTCCGGCCGGTCGCCTCCACCGGGCCGCAGGTCTCTCCGTCGGGTCTGTAGTTCCGTCTTGCCTCCTAGCGTGGTGCACCGCTAGTGCTTGAGCAGCTGTAGTTGTTGTTTGCACAGCAGGTGCGCTGCTGGGTGGTCGTATCTACGGGACCACTGACCCACTGGTAGATCTGGCCTAGATCTGTAGTCAGGGGGAGATCGGCGCGTTGTTCGTCTAAGGGGTTACCGTCGGTTCGTGCTTCTTTGTGCCTGCCTGCCCGTGTAGGCCTCGACCTCCGGGTTCTCTGCTACGCCTTGGCGTAGTGCGTATGTGAGAGGTCCACAGTGACGTGTTTCTGCCTACTTCTTCCTGTCTGACGACGTAGTCCGTCCTCTACCTGTGCCTTCCTGTGCCTGTGCCTGCCGTTCTTATGACGTCTTCCGGGGATGACATGTGGAGAGAGTCGCGCCGTCAAGTCACTACTGTCAAGCTTGACAGGAGCAACTACCAGCTGTGGGTCTGTTCCTTTGTGATCTTTGCCAAGTCACAAGGGAAGTACTCTCACTTGATTCGGACGGGTCCGCCTCAGCCTGCAGCGGAGGCGGATGACAAAGATATCAAGGCCTTTGATGACTGGGTTCGTGATGACTCGACTGTCATGACGTGGATTCTCAACAACTCTGTTGAGAAGATTAGCGTCACTCTTCTTCAGCTGCCTACGGCGAAGCAGATGTGGGATCAGCTCGCCAGTACCTACTCGCACAGTGAAAATCCGAAGGTCTTTGATATCACAAAGCAATTGGGGCGTCTGCAGTTTACTGGTTCTGACATTTCAGATTACTTCTCCACCTTCACTGGTCTGTGGGGTGAATTGGAGATGTATCACCCGCTGTCCACTGATTTAGCTACTATGCAGAAACAACGGGCGGAGCTTCAGCTGATTCAGTTTCTCAATGGTTTACCTGAGTCCTATAATGGAGTGGTCGGTCAGATTTTGGCGAGTGATCCACTCCCTACATTGCAGACTGCCTACAAGCGTCTCCAGCGCCTTCCGTCATCGACACCGTCTCCGCCTCTTGAGACGGGGGACTCTACTGCTTTGGCCGCTTGGGGCAGGCGTGGTCGTGGCCGTGGCCGTGGCCGCGGCCGCTCCAGTGATGGTCGTCCTCCCCTAGGTGCAAGCCGGGGGCGTGGACCTGGTGCTGGACGAGGAGCTCCTCCTGCTGCCCACCCTCTGCTGCTGCGCGTCCTCAGCAAGGATAACGCTTGTGTACCTTCTGTGGCCGGTCCAACCATATTGAAGAAAAATGCTGGGAAAAGTATGGTAAGCCGGCATGGGCCAATGCTGCGGCCGATTCTTCTGTGTCTGAGGGTGCTACTCAGACACCTGCACCAGAGCCTGCGGGAGCCACTGCAGACTACATCCGTGCTGAGGTGGAGCGTCTTCTCCTTGAGCGTGGTGGTTCCTCTTCTGCTGCATCTACGAGTGGAGCACATGCTGCCTTTTCTGGTTATGACACTGCCTTCCTGAGCTCCTCCTCACCTTCTCCTTCTGGTAATACCAAATGGGTGATAGACTCTGGTGCCTCTGCACATATTTCTGGGAATCAATCTTTATTTACGCATATATCTGCTCCTGCCTGACAGTCTTCTGTTATGCTTGCTGATGGCTCTAAGTCGTCAGTCGTTGGAGTTGGTAATATTAGTTCTCATTTTCGCCTAAAATCTGCCTTATATGTGCCCAGATTTCCTCTTAACCTGTTATCTGTCAGCAAGATTTTACGGAGTTTGAATTGTAGCCTGACATTTGTTCCTGGTTCATGCACTTTTCAGGACCTTCACACGAGGATGAAGATTGGTGGGGGGTATGAAGGTGCTGATGGGCTGTTTTACTTGGACCAGCTACCTAGATCAGAGCAAGCTGCTATGGTATCTGCATTATCTGCTTCTGTTTCTGCTCTCCAGTGGCACTACAGGCTGGGCCATCCCTCTTCAGAAAAGCTGCGTAGTTTAGTTCTTGATATTGACAGCTGTCATTTTCAGTGTGATTCGTGTCAACTAGGGAAACAGACTCGTACTGTGTATCCTAGACGTAGTTCTGTGACCAGTAAACACATTTTTGATTTAGTTCACTCTGATGTATGGGGTCCATGCAATGTACCAAGTTTGTCTGGTTACAAGTACTTCATTCTATTTATTGATGATTTTTCGAGGACTACTTGGCTGTTTCTGTTAAAAAGTAGGTCTGAAGTGCTGTCTACTATTAAATATTTTTTTGCTGAAATAAAGACTCAGTTTGGCTTGCCTATTAAAACCTTTCGCACTGATAATGCTTTAGAATTTGTTAAGCAAGATGTAGCTGTTTTTTTGTAAATCTGTGGGTACTCTTCATCAAACCTCGTGTGCTTATACCCCACAACAAAATGGTGTTGCTGAGCGAAAGAATAGGCACTTATTAGAAGTTACCAGAACAATAATGATGCATTCTCATGTGCCCCGATCTTATTGGCTTGAAGCTATCTTGACTGCTTGTTTTCTGATTAATAGGATGCCATCGTCTGTTATTGGGAATAAAATTCCCTTCCAAGTTTTGCACCCCGACATCTCCATGTTTCCTGTGCCTCCTAGAATTTTTGGGTGTACCTGTTTTGTTCGATTGCTTGGACCTACTTCTGATAAGCTGTCTCCTCGAGCTGCTAAATGCATTTTTTTGGGCTATTCTCGGACTCAAAAGGGTTACAGATGTTATAATCCCAGCACTCGAAAGTGGTTTACTAGTAATGATGTTGTCTTTTTTGAGGACACACCGTATTATTCTTCAGCAGGAGATAGTTTGCAGACTGATATTCTGGCTCCTCCTTTACCTGTTATTGCTGACTGTATGCCTGATCGCACTGACACTGAGACTAATGCAAAGCAAGACCCTCCTCTTATTGTTTATCAGCGCAGGAATAAAGCACCTTCCACTAATGTACCCCCCCAAGACAACCAATCTTCTCCTCCAGAAGGTTCTGCTGCTCCTGAGGTAAACTCTGATCTTGACATACCTATTGCTCTCCGCAAGGGTACTCGTTCTTGTACTTCCCATAGCATTGCTCAGTGTGTGTCGACTGCTCATCTAAATACTCATTCCAGCAATTTTGTATCTGCCTTATCTGTTGTGGTTGTTCCAAAGAATGTTCAGGAAGCTTTGAAAAGCACAACTTGGACATCTGCTATGAATGATGAGATGCTTGCTCTTACTGACAGAGACATTTGGGAGCTGGTGGATCCACCTCCTCAGTGTAAGCCTGTAGGCTGCAGGTGGGTTTATGCAGTCAAATATCAACCTGATGGTACGGTTGAGAGGTTGAAGGCAAGGCTTGTTGCGAAGGGCTACACTCAGACTTATGGCATTGATTATTTTGAGACTTTTTCTCCTGTTGCTCGTCTTAACTCTGTCAGGATTCTTTTATCTGTTGCTGTGAATCTAAACTGGCGTCTAATGCAGCTTGATGTGAAAAATGCCTTTCTATATGGTGATTTACAGGAGGAGGTGTATATGGAGCAACCTCCTGGGTTTGTTGCTCAGGGGGAGTCTCACAAAGTATGCAGGCTCAAAAAGTCTTATCTATGGGCTCAAGCAGAGTCCTCGTGCCTGGTTTGATAAGCTGAGCAGGATTATGATTGATTTTGGCTTTCTGCGGTCACAAGTTGACCATTCTGTATTCACAAAAAAGACTTCTGCTGGTATTACTGTTCTGATTGTATATGTTGATGATATTATTATTTTTGGCAGCGACACTCTTGGTATTCAGGCTACTAAAGATCATTTGGGCAAGCATTTTGCTACCAAAGATCTAGGTAGACTCCGGTACTTTCTTGGCATAGAAGTCTCTAGAAATTCTAATGCCTTGGTTCTTTCGCAGAGAAAGTATGTTCTTGATATACTGCAGGAGACTGGTATGCTTGGTGCGAGACCTTCAGATACTCCTCTTGATCCCAATGTCAATTGGGATGATGATTCTTCTGCTATGTTTACTGATCATAAAAAATTCAGGAGGCTGATTGGTAAATTGATCTACTTGACTGTTACTTGTCCTGATATTGCTACTGCAGTGGGTCTTCTTAGCAGATACCTCGACAAACCTAGACAATGCCACTGGGATGCTGCATGCCAAGTCTTGAGATACTTAAAAAGATCTCCTGGCAAGGGACTTCATTATAAAAAAAATGGGCACTGTGTTCTTGAAGGATATTCTGATTCTGATTATGCAGGCAGCAAAGTTGATAGAAAATCTACTTCTGGCTATTGTACCTTTGTAGGGGGCAATCTTGTCACTTGGAGGAGCAAGAAACAGAATGTGGTGGCCAGGTCTAGTGCTGAGGCTGAGTACAGGGCCATGGCCCATACTGCTTGTGAGTTGCTATGGGTGCGTTCTCTTCTGAAAGAATTTGGGATTGAGTCTTCATCGGCCATTCCTATGCATTGTGATAACAGAGCTGCCATCTTCATTGCAAATAATCCTGTCTATCATGAGCGCACCAAACATATCGAGGTTGATTGCCACTTTATCAGAGAGTCTATTCTTGCTGGCAAGATCTGCACTCCATTCACGCGATCTGAAGACCAAGTTGCTGATATCTTCACCAAGCTCTTGGCTAAGAAACAGTT
This sequence comes from Alisma plantago-aquatica, assembly GCA_963693085.1. NCBI lineage: Eukaryota > Viridiplantae > Streptophyta > Magnoliopsida > Alismatales > Alismataceae > Alisma > Alisma plantago-aquatica. The sequence goes on along the minus strand of OY856415.1, from coordinate 285,418,710 downwards.
CTGCATGCTGCTGGACAAGTTGGGCATGATTGACATCCATGCTCTAACTTGAGGGGGAGTGTTACTTAGATATTTCCTGTTTTACTTAAGCATGTTATTTGTTTTGTTATTTTCCTTTATATATGGACCTCTCTGTAATTGTCTCAGTTATATATATATGAGGGTGCACACGTTGTGCAACCCTGAGCTTTCTGCAATACCTGACTCTGTCACAATGATGATGATGATGTTGTAGCAAGAACACCAAGATGTACATTAACTATGCTGAATTTGTCAAATTCCATTAATTTTGCAAAATTTCGCACCTAGCCGTGAAATTACCGTCAAATCGAACCCAAGTCCCTTCGTATGTGCATTTTGATGTCTGGTTGCCCAAAAAGATGAAATTTCGATCAAACTTTTATTTCATGCTCATGGTTTAACTCCCATATACCTTATTCATGGGCCTATATGTGCATCTATGATTCACTGTCCACCATGCCATTTGGACAATATGTTCCACCTTTATCAGTGGTTCAAATCCAGCACCATTGATAATTGCTAGAGGACTTGCTAGAACAATTATTAAGAAGTGCCCAATAACCTTCTGATCTTTTGTTGTGAAGTCGACGCATTTCTGGAGCTTTAGGCAACTTTCACACTTATATATATGCAAGCATTGTTATTCACAGGGAATTGTGCTGAATTTTTCATATAGCTAATGGCCACAATTTTAGAAGCTTGAAGACTCTCTTTGCTTCCGTGGGTCCCATTCTTCTTGCCTCCTTCCCTAAATTGTCTGCTGGTACTGGTCATGGTTTTACTTTGAACCCTTGGCTCTATGGGCTCCTGTCTAATACAGTTTTAGCTGCGAAAATTCTGCTACTGTTTTACCTTCCCAGAGGCTGCCTAGACCTAGTCTGTTACTGCAGCAAGCTCTCTATCCTCCCGAAGCTTCCTGGTTGGTAAGGTCGAGCACCTTACCAATGCACCCATAAAGTCCAGTAGTATAATACCATAAACTTGTAGTGACCATGACATTTTGCTGCTTCGTTACTGCTAACGTAGGGTAGCATATCTAACTCCTGTTGATATTTGAGTGTGAGACTCCTCTATGCCCATGTGTCCATTTATAGTTATGCTATAGTTCTACTGTTAACTGTCTATAAGCCGCACACTAGTTACTGTTGATTTTTCCTAGACCACAGTCATCACCAAGAAGAAAAGAAAGTATATACAAAATGCACTACTGTAAGTATCTGAGACTAGAGAATTTTATTTATACCAAGGTGTATTTCCCTTCCCTACATCTTAGTCGCGTAAAACATATTGTATGTAGCTCACTAACAACCAATCCCAGAAAACATTGGCTGGTGACATGTGCAAACTTGAGGCACCGTTTTTGGATATATGGTTACATCCACCCCCCATGTGCAATGGTAGAGGTGGTGCAAGCGAGCATCTTGGGAGGAATGTTGCACTAGAGAGATCTCTGAAGTTGTGTCTTCTGCGGTTCTACCCAAGGGTGGGGTTGAGTAAAAATCTTCATTTGCTTGGCAACATTGGAAGTGGAAGCCTTCACTACATGGCACACTGACATGTTTCTTTTTGTCGTATTCTATCCTTTGACTGTGATATCGGTCCTTCTTGACCTCTTCTTTTGGCCTCTTTTCGACCTCGTTTTTACAAGTGACTGCATCCTTTGGGTGGAGGCCTTTTTTCTGTGATGTGCTTAATAAGGTCGCTAATGACAATCTCATCCCTTTTAGAGTGTCAGGCTTTTGATTGTCTGTTAGGGCTATGTCACATCCACAAAAAGCTGCAAGGTTTGCTTCTAGTATATAGGACGAGTTACTTGATTCGGGGTAGGGTCTGTTGGCGGGCTTCTTCAGTCTTAGCAAACAATTAGGTCATCTATATTGATCTGGCTGGAGATTAAGGGTGCTCAATCTAGACAATGACTGAGGACCTCGTATTTTCTATCTTGGGTTCAAGAGATGGAATGATAAGAAAAACGGGAGATTAATTTCAACCAAGCTATATGTGGTACTACACCAGTGAAGTTTATGGAGCGAGTGTTTTTTTCCACAGCTTACATTAGTCTCTTTATTAGTGGATCTCTGCCTAGAGACAAAGGTGGTCAATGAACTTCAGTAGAATGTAGCCATAGATATTGAAGTAAGGAGTATCTGAAGCATGCTTTTTAACATTAAGGAACACTCACCCTTCTATGTGAGTTTGGGGATGATGGATATGTGTATTCTGTTTGGGAGGCATGAAGGAAGCAGGATAGGGCTTGAAGTGGTACATTTTCTCGGTAGCCTAGTGCTTGTAGAGACGAGGAGCAACTTCCTAGGAAATTGGTGATGATGTTTTGGGCAATCCAGTGGAAGTAATATTCGACATGGGAAAAGATAGTGAATGATGCATCTTGTGGGATGCTCACAATGCCTCCTTGCTGGTGTGATTTGATGAAGAGGCCCATTGTCATAAATCACTGATGTGAGGAGATAGTTGCGTGGAAATTGGCATTGCTAGTGTAAGGGCTGGTTGCGGAGATAAATCTTAGGACAGATGGAAGACCCATTGTGGAGTTTAGTAAGATGAGGGGTAAAGAACACTATGGTTGAGGGCCCTTGAAGATTGGTGAGAGGACCTTGTAGGCCTATGGAGGTGGTTTCTGCCAAAATGAACTCTTAGCTAGTGATGAGTGGTTTAATAAGGTTGTGTGGTGTAGGGTGGTTACAGTCCTACACTTTAGTGAGATGACCTTGTTCTCCCATAGGTTTGAAGAGCCAATGTCTTTTGGAATATGGTTGTTTTTGTGCCCTGTTTTGGGATTTGAAAACCTTGGATTGGAACTATGTGTGTACTCCTAGACCTTGGCTTTTTGTTGGGGAAGATTGGTTGGGAAGGGGTCCTTCTGTTGTACACCACAATGGGGTTTCTCAATGTTTTAGGGTCAATGAGGAGGAATCTAACTTAATTTGAAAGTAAAGAGATTCTTGGGGCGAATTGGTCCAAGACCCTATGAAGCCCATCCAAGGTGGGGTTATAGAGCAGCATCTAGCTAGCAGCCAACGTTTAGATGAGGAGGTGGGACATTAGGTGGCTCTTGGCTTTGGAGGGGTTGGGAAGAAATTGACCATCTATACAATGAATAAATTATCACATTTGGAAGCTTTTTTAAGTAGCGAAACTCGGTGGATGGTGGATGGTAGTGGGTAGAGTTAGATAGTGGGGAAGGTGTGGAACTAAATGCAGTTAAGGTGGTTCTAACTGAGGCTTCAGAGTAGTTAAAGAAGCTAAGGGAGATTCGGAAGTTGTTGACAATGGATCTGTTTTACGAGGTTCGGAAGGCTATTGGAGTCGTGTAAGAAGAAAGTAAAATGCTTAACCAATAACTAGATTCTAGAAAATTAGTTTTGAGCAGGGGGGCTCTGCAAAAAACAGTTTTCTTTTCACAATTCTGTGATTGATAAAAGTGGGAAGTTGAGAACCTTGGGGATTTTGTAATTTAAAGGATCATTGTTTTGTTCGGTGTTTTGGATTATTGAGGGGTTCGGGACGATGGGTCAAGGCTTTTTTGTCTTATGTTTTTCTTGTGCTTCGTACACTGGATCTTTTTCTGCTAATAAACTAAACTGGTCGAGTTACTCATAAAACAAAACTCCCAAAGAGGACCCCTGAATCTTATGGATTTCTCTCTTACCAGATTTCCATAGCGTTGTCATCCACAGTAGGTGATCTGCAGCGTCTCTTTCGCCACCTCATTGCCCCACCGGCTTTTTGAGGTCTCTGTAAATTTAGTAACCGAGTGTGTGTCAAGCTAAACACTGAGACAACTTTCCAAGCAATTTTTAGTCAGCAGAATGCCACACCTTTAGAAGAGAACCTGTTTGCTCTTGAAAAAACCCTACATTACACAAACATATCATCTATCCTTCCAACAAAGTGCCTTCTTTCCAATCTTCCCTAGAATAAGTGTTGGAGAAAGAAATATACCTAGGGAGGGAAAATGGCTCACCTCTATCTAGTTATCAACTTTACGTTTTGTGCACAGTGAAATGAAATTCTTTATGTACTTCTAGTTCCAACCAGAACTTGATACGATTGTTTTTAGTGTACTAAAGACTCTTTGGTATTTTCTTTTTCTTATGTTAGAACTGTCTTTTGTTAGGTCGTCCTTCCATGGTTGAAATTATGGAATCTAGGAAGAGCCGTCAGGTATTTATTGATGCAATGATTTCAATGGTTGCAAGTTCTTATTGCATTATTTGTGACTTTCTACTAAGTACAAATTGGTTTTTAAGACACAACGTCAAATGTTCTGTACTTTTTATATGGTAAGAAAAATGACATTAGAGAGAATGAATTAACAGATAAAATCACCAACAAAATGAGAAATTTTACGAATTCAGTCTCATTTCTGTATTTTTGTCAAATTTTCTCATGAAGGGCCTTTATTTTGGTATAGTCTTGACTGTTTCTTTTTTAGTCAGGAAATATCTTGCATATTTCCAAGACACTCTTTGCAATTAAGAGATCACAAAATCTAGATGTCAAAAAGAAGTATATAGAAATTTTATCACCTCATTGTTGTTAAGTTTTAATCAATGAAAACCAGATTTCACAATGAAGGCAAACAATGAAAAGGAAGCTGGCACTAAGTGAGGGCTTTTCTGTTGTATACTTTTTTTTATCAAGGTTCACAGAATACGGAATGAATTATCTGCTGAGCTTGTTGAAGAAATGATATCTCACACTCCATTGAATATCTAAATAATTTTTCGGTTATCCTTCTAAAAATAACTTCTAGGGAACTTTCTTATGTATAGTTAGTTTGGTTATGCTCTAATAAGATCACCACAAAAAGTTGAAGTTGGAGAAAATAGTTGTCAAAGGTATGTTTGTAGCACTGAAAACATATTACTTGAAAACAGCTCTAAGTTTTGGCATGTGATGGACGAGGTAATAGTCAGGGATAGAGTACCTTTTATCTAATGACTATCCGTCCTGCAATCTTTGTTGCTAAATATGAAGTCCGCAATTAGGATAACTGGGACATGGGTCTCTTACTTCCAAATTGTGGGTATGACATGGTGTTGGCAAGAATAAGCAATTTCATGGAATATGGTTTCCTAGATTCAGGTGGATCAGAATTTTGCTTGCATGTACAGGTAGATTCTACATGTGAATACAAACTTGAAAGGCAACGTTCAATATCTGGATGGTAAAACATCCATGAAGGAGCCTCTCTTCCCCTTTACTTCTCATGGGGGCAAGTTTGAGAAGGTGATAAGAGTGTTTAGGGTTTATTCATTATTCAACTAGAATTTGCATGCTGTGTCCATTTTTTAAAGAATAGGGCTTTGCATTATTTTCCATGGTATTGGATCTTTTGGGAAATTATGGGATTTGACATATCAAGTAAAGATCTGAGTTGAAGAAGTGGGCATTTAAACAGAGATAATTGTCTAAGGAGGTTGTTGAAGGGCGTGTTTCGGTGCACATACTTGCGTTTCCTTTTAATTTTGTCCAAGTTTGAAATTTGAGGATATATATGCAATTACATACTCCGCCAAGGCAAGAAAGAGAAATCTGTTTACTGTTATATTGTAACATGAATTATTGGTACATTATTTTCAATCTTTTTGATATTATCTTATTTACCATTATGAAGCCATTAATTCCCCCGCCCTTTGTCAAGATATTACATTACTTTTTGTGGTTGTAAGAATAACTGTCTACCATTACTTTATGCAAATGTAAGAAAAACTGTCTACCATTTTTAGTCGATGAGCATCCGACTGGGTTGTATCTGGTTTAGGTAGGCCCGTGTCTAAATCCATATTATAAACAGGTTGCAGGTTGGATCTAGGCCCAGATGTTTGGAAACGTTGGCCCATACCCTGCCCTATTAGACCTATGTTTTGGTCAGGTTCAAGCCGACCTGGATAACATACTTGTTAGCGAAAATTGAGATTTTCGTAACGTAACACACAACCTTGTGATCTTTGGCCTTTTATTATATATAAACAAAATAGGAATGTACAATTACAATAAGAGGACAAAATAATTAAAATATAAGAGAAAAGACTTAGAAAAGAATATTAACTCCCTATTTTCTAATATCCCCCTTCAAACTGGAGCATGCATGCCCAGCTTGCAACACATATAACCAAAGATAGCAGGAGGGAAAGGCTTGGTGAAAAGATCCGCAATTGGTTGCCCAATTCGGACATGAGGAGTCTGAATCCGCTTTGCCATAACTAGATCATGAACAAAATGTGTGTAACTTTAATATCTTTTGTCCCCTCATGAAACACATGTTAGTTTGCAATATGTATTGCCGCTTGATTGTCACACATCAATGGCACAAGTGTCTTCACATCACCCACTATAACTCACAAAAAGCACGTGCCATAGCACGATATTCAACCTCTATGCTTGATCTAGAAACTACGCTTCCTTTTTTGCTTTTCTGGGTAATCAAGTGTGAGCCTAGGAAGACGATATCCAGAAGAAGACCACCTCTCATTAGGCGTTTGCTAGCCCAATCAAGACTGGTATATCCAACTAATTGCAATCAGGGATGCTACATGATCACTTTTGAAGTAAGGCCTATTCCTGGTGCCCCCTTTACATATCGTAGAATCTTACTAACAACACTCTGACAACTCTTCTTAGGAGTACTCGTGTGGTGACTAACCACACCCACAACACAAGATATATCTGGACATGTGACCGTCAGGTTTTATCAACTTGCCAACCATTCTTTTATATAAACCCGATCAGGATAATCAAGATCATCAGAGGCCCAAAGGGGATACATTTAGTATCATATTCCATGGGTGTAGACAGACTTATGCAATATCATTTCATCTTGGTTCCACTAATGTAAAACATACTTTCTTTTTGAAAGAATAGTGCCTTGCTTGGACCATGAATTCCTAGGAAGTATTGCACCTGCCCATATATTTTGTTTGAAATTGTGTTTGGATCCATTCCTTGAGTCTAGAAATATCTTGTCTATCATCACTTGCAATCACAATGTAAACCACATTAAAAAAAACAACACTGGCGGATGACTTCAAGAATTGGAGTGATTGATAGCCAAGGAAAAAAGTCCAATATGAATAAGGGCAACACTAAGTTTCTCAAACTAAGCATGAGGGAACTGTTTGAGACCATATAGTGACATTTTCAGCTTGCACACTTTTTGACACTCCCCTTGAGCAACATACCCAAGAGGTTGCTCTGTATAAACTTCTTCCACCAAATTACCATGGAGGAAGGCATTCTTAACATCAAGTTGGAAAAGAGGCTAAGCAAAGTAAGTGGCAACAAAAATAATAATTTGGATAGAATTAGTCGTGCAAAAATCTACACCATAAATCTCAGTGTAGCCTTTAGCCACAAGGCAAGATTTCCATCTATCAATTGAACCATCAAACATTTGCTTAACTTTATAAACCAAATGACAACCAACAACTAATTTCCCTAGGGGCAAATCAACTAAATTTCAAGTATCATTCTGACGTAAGGCAGGAAATTCATTATTCATAGCCCAAATTCATGCTTCGTGCTTTACAGCTTCAGCAACAGACTTAAGAATTGCAACAAGTCTAGTTGAAGAGGACAAATGAGACAAGCAACAGACATTAGTGACAAGATGTCAGATAGTACAAGAGCGTACACCCTTACGTGAGGCATGGGAAGATGCAAATCTTAAACATAAGGATCAAGATGCTCTACCACAGAACTAGGTACCTCAAGAGTATCCAATGGTGTTTTAGCCATTGGGATAAACGTCTCTACTTCCTTTGGACCACTGTGAGCTCCATGATCATAAACTTGTGGAAAAATTGAGTGGAGGATGGATAATCTAAGCCTGGTTCTATGTCACACACTATTATATCACTCACAATGGGTAATGGTAGCTCTCACTGTCTCTCTTTCTCAAGAGAGGATGGCTATGACTCTCTCTCTCCATTTATCTCATTGAGCTCCCCCTCACATATGATGTTGTTAACAAAGAATGGAGTGGATTCATGAAAAGTAATGCAGGCAAAACTAACACATGATAGAAATTGGGACAATAATGCTTGTATCCTTTTTTAGTAGCGGAATACCCTAAGAAAACAACTTGTCTGCCCGGGCAGACAATTTGTAAGCACAAGAGTCAACACAGGAACAAAAGTAGTACATCCAAACACTAAAACACCTTAAGGAAATTATTAGAGTCTGTTAATTTAGTTAATTATGTTAATTGAGTCTATTTGTATATGGGTCCCAGTGTGTCTTGGCCCATTAGGGTTTAGTCTAAAGTATGTATGCTCCCCCCTTTTCCTATATAAAGGAGGGGGGTTCCTCTTATCAATATATCGATTAGCGTTCTTTGACAGAAATGAAGAAGGTTGATGGTTGATAAAAAAAGTAGTTTGTGAGAAGAGTGCCAGACCAAAATCTCTTAGGGACATGAAACTGAAACAACATAGTCCTAGCCACATCAAGAAAATGACGATTCATTCTCTCTGTCACCCTAATTTGTTGAGGTATATGGGGGCAAGAAAAATTGATGCACCATGCCAACCGAATCACACAATATAGACACTGCTTTTTGAACATAACAATCAAACTGAACTTTTATTTAGTGATAAAATCTTGATAATAGACAACTTCATCTCTTGATTTATAAGATAGATCCATGTCATGCTAAAAAAGTCAATAACAAAAAACACAAATTCATTATAGCCACTATAACTTGGCTTTGTGACGTGACCCCAAACATCACAATAAATAACTTCAAAAGGGCACACAACACATTTAATGACACAACTAGGATAAGGCAAACGATGGTATTTACCCAATTCACTAATGGAAGATAAACGGGGCTCCAACTTCTTCAAACTTTCCAAATATGGATGAAGATATCCACTGTAATGAAGAGCATCCAACAAGGGCGGTTTGCAAAACAAGAGTTGGATAATCACCAATGAAACAAGTAAGAATCACCCTTCCTAGGCCCCCACCAACCGTCTTCAAACTCTTGAGGTCCCGGAAAAAGAAAGAAGACGGTCCAAAGGTTACCCAACATTTCAAATAATCAACCAATATAGAAATTGATGTAAGATTAAAAGAAAAGTCTGGTATATAATGAACTCATTGTAGTGTGAGCAAAGGACTTCGTTGATATAGAAACTCCACTCTTGTGAGATAGATTTAATGACTCCAAAAAAGACTTGTTGTCTTGCTTCTAAAAAAATAGTCTATCATAGACACTATAAAGGTAAAGAACATTTTTCCCATGAAGAAGTGTTTCTTTGCATCTTCCCAAACTTGTTTCATAGTAGAGCAAGCAATAAACCACGATGCATTGTGGCGTTCCATGCTATTCCACAACCACGACTTCACCAGGTCATTGCTCTTCCACTATCTGCATAATCTTATTTTCTTTGGATGGATGCTTTTCTTCAAGATACTTCACTTTGTCACGAGATTCTAGAATATTATAGATAGCTTTCGTCCACAATAGATAATTTTGAGTATTCAACTTAATTTCGATGATGTGTGACTGGTCATTGTAGACAACAATAGTACATGCACCGGATTCTCCCTTCTTAGAGTTCATGACAACAAGTTATTAGAATGGGTGACGATAAGTAATAGGCATGGGGGAGATGCATCAGGAGGTGACAACAAAACACACTGTCCTAGAATTTAATGAATGATGTAAACTAACACATCAACAACCCCTAATTGACACCAACACTCGATCATGCATAGGGGGGAGTGTGTGATGAGGAGATAGATTTAGATGGTTCGCCTGACAAGAGTAGTGGCTTGTAGAAGATGGGAAAGTGGCCTTAGTTGCTCAAAAAAAGACTACTAGGTCCTAAGTTTGTTGTTGTAAGGGAGTAGGGTAGCAGTCATATGCAACAACCTGGAGGGTGAGACCATCAGAGAGTCTACGAGCTCGATCATATTCTAGGGAAAGGCCGTGTGGTTAGTCACTATGGATTGTTGGCCATGCCTATGTCTATTGTCTGCCGATGTTGCTAGGAGCAAGCCCTGATAGCCACTGGAGCTAAGGCACCTCTTTGTTGGACTCGAGGAAGTTGCGGATAAGCCAGAGACTGCGGATGGTAGGCAGATATCTCTCTCTACTAGAGATTTAGTTTGATCACGACACACACTCTGATACTATGTTAGAGGAAGCAAAGCATGGATTTATAGTAATGCACCGCAAACCTTGCAGTCCTTGGCCTTTTATAATATAAACAAGTAGGATGATACATTACAATTAGAGGACAAAATAAATAGAATATAAGAGAAAAGACTAACAAAAGATTAACTCCCTACTTTCTAACATGCCTAAAATGAAGATATTTTCAAACATATATATAGATATCTAATGATAAATTTAGGGAGTGTGTATCGAGTATCGACCGATACATGTATTATGTATGTACTACCATTCATAAAACTAGCACACTTACAACTTGTTACCTAACTCCAACAGTATAGATAAAATGAATATTCCCTAGATTAGGCATGTTAAAAATCATAGTCATAGCTGGCGAGCGGTAGCCCAGCTAGTCGCCACATGGGGCCCCTCGTGAAGAGTCTTGGGTTTGACTCCCACTGGAAGTGCGACTTAGAATTGAGTTTCTTACAACTTAAGCCAAACTCTGGTGTGACTTATTAAGATATTGGTTTGTGGGTGCATTGGTCTCAGGATTTACCATTCCTTCTATATGGGCTTCTGTTTTGGGGGTGGGTTATCCTGATCATCTGAAAAAAAAACCATAGTCATATCATGTGTAATTATGAGATATAACCGTTTCCAAAATTTATGCAACTTATCATTGATTAGAAACTGAACATTTTATTCCAATGAATGGACCATAAAAGTCAACTCAAATGATTTCTTATACTTATATAATTTAACTAGTATACATCACATCAATAAGGTTAGATTGTGTTGTAGATTGTTGCAAAATATGTTAAATAGAAAATTAATATATATATAACTTAGATGTACTCTTGTACGCTATTTTTTTAGCCTTATTCATATGATTGAACGAACATACTTTAAAGAAAATGCAATTTGGAAAGTTTGTACTCAAATGTATCTCTCAAAAGATATATATATATATATATATATATATATATATATATATATATATTGTGAAATAGAAAAACATTCTAATAATGAGACCCAAAATACAAGCATAGACCCTCTCCTTATATAGGATAGGAGGAGTCAGTAACAACAAAGTTTATCAATATGAGAAATAAGACAAGATACTAAAGAGCACAAAACAAATAACATAAAATTAAATATGTTAACACTCCCCCTCAAGCTATAGCACGGATATCATACATGCCCAACTTGTCCACCATAGAGATGAATCTTGTCTTTGGCAGTGGTTTTGTAAAGATGTTAGCAAGTCGATCCTCAGTCCTGATATATGGGGTAGATATACGTCCGGATAGAATAGACTCTATGACAAAATGATAGCCTACCTCAATGTGCTTGGTGCGCTCATGGAATGTAAGATTAGTTGCAATGAAGATAGAGGCTTTATCATCACAATACACATGCATGGGCTCAAAATCACATATGCCAAACTCCTTTAATAAGCCTTGAACCCGCATCAGTCTCACAGGTGCTATGAGCTATGACTTGATACTCAACTTTAGTACTGGATCTCACCACAACAGTTTGCTTCTTACTTCTCCAAGAGATAAGGTTACTACCTATAAAGATGCAGTAATCTGAAGTAAATTTACCATCAATCCTATTGCCAGTATAGTCAGAGTCAGAAAATAATCTTATAGTGCCCATGTTTCCTGTATAGAAGACCCTTTCTAAGATAGCCTTCTATGTATTTTAGAATGTGGCACACAACATCTCAATGACATTGTTGAGGTTTATCAAGATACCTACTTACAAGTCCAATTATAAATGTCTCATTAAGTATTATGAACTTGTTTTAGTATAATACGGATGACTACTAATAATACACAAACAAATGTTGCATCTCAAAAGTTTCCACCCACATTATGCAACTAGACTGAACCAAAAAATTAGTCTTTTGGCATATTGCGCAGAAAATACAAACAAAGACAAGAATGCAACGCACACATGCACATATAGTTTCTTGAGGCATATTGCTTTTCAAGTTGATTATTAGATTCTTAAACATAAACTGTAAGGTGATAAACAAATGATGTATCATTGTAACAATTTTCACTTGCAAGTAGATGTCTTATCTTTGCGTCCATACTGTTGCATTGTTAAAATAAACCATACCATTGTCTTGTTCCAAAGGACTTCCATTCTCTCATTATAGTTGAGCACTCACTAGATAAAGCCTCTCCCTTCCTCCCTACAACATTGTTCTGGTATATAGCTATTCCATAAAACTTATGAATAAATTTGAGCTGATTTTGTTATAGCATAATAGTTTTGTCACTCTATATTATCCATCTTGTATTGATCTTACGAGGGACATCATCTTGTACTTCAATTTCATTATGAATGTCTGGCCCCAAACAACTACGCTACTACATTGTTTGAAATCTACCTCATCTAGCTTGGATCCACCTTCTCGACATCTAGATTGATTAAACTTCAATTCCTATTATTCAATATATTTCCAATAATGTTGAAACCTCCCTTGCCTTGAGCAAGATTTTGCTCCCTCTAACTTGTATCAAGGTCATGCATCATCAAAATTTACTTAAATGGTTCTAGCCTTGCCTTTGACTTAACTAATGTGTACAAGTATTCCATGTTAATTTGTTTTGTACCAAGTCGATGTCGTATTGAGGAAAAAATTGAATCCAATCTAACTTCAATTCGTCTACATTAGGAAGAAATCCTTATGAGCTTCTCGCATATAATCTCAATTCACTACAAAAAAATAGGTTTTTAGTGAAAGATGATTCCTTCACAAATGTACATTAATTCCTTCAAAAAAAAATTCGGTTGAAGGGTATTCCTTCACAAAAAGTCCTACTCTAAAAGCATCTTCACAAATACTTTGATGAGAGACTCTAGCCTTCACAAATATTATTTTGAAGGACTATGCGACCTTCACAAAAAGACTTCCCAGGCCTCCCAAATACATTTGTGAAGGCTAATTTCACAACTTTCAATGAGGCTCTAGGGCCTTCACAAATATACTTAATTTTCCATGAATTACAATTGTGGTGTACGTTTATTTGTTTGTCAATGAGGTTTTATCCTTCTTATATTTCATGAAGTGATATATTTGTGGCTTTTATCAAGCCCAAATGATATTTTAATAAACTAATTAGTTAATAAGACACAACAACCATAACAAATCACTCTTTTGAAACATTCCTTTTTATTTCACATAGAAAAATTATTCATCACATAGGGAAGGACATGGGCCTTTTCCCTTAATCGATACAAATTTCAATATAAATATATATCTACATTTTGACTTTATCACTCATTTAGCCAATAACCATCTTTGAGAATGTTGAGAGGAAACTTCTTTGCATTCAAACGAGATATCAATGATCTTTACTTTTTGAGCCATCCTTTCCAATCATTGGGTTTTCCTCATCCATCTAGAAGTAACCCTCTCCATATATAAGAGTGCCTAAACTCTGATAGCACACCAATAAACCTGCAAACACAACACCAATTATAGTTAGAAGACTAAACCCTGGAAAGAGAAATCATTGTCATAAAACTTAAAACGAAGGATGAAAAGTGCAGGCTCTAGGATCACCAACCTGTGGATAGGGCTGAGCATCGGTCCAAAACCGGACCGGACCGGACCGGACAACAATTGAATAACAATTGCTGATTTAATTTCCAAATGCAGCAGCTAACTAGCTTGTTCTAATGCAAATAATTGATGTCCCAAGTTCAACAAACAGTTAATAATAAGTAAACAACCTGTTGCTTGTTCCATTGTAAATAGTTGCTGTCCAATTACCAATCATTTTCCAAATAACATGATCTCTTTGGAATAGCGTACAACCAAAATGGTAATGTGGCATACAACCACGCATACAGCAAAAAGGCAAAAGATGCTCAAACAGTAGCATCACAGTGATCATGCTATTGCTGTAGAAATATAATCTGCTGCATAATAAACCTATCTAACCACACAATCATGTCCATATAATCCAAGTCGTAACTTGAGTTCATCATTTCAGCAATGCAATATTTGATCAAGTCCAGACTTCACTTCACAAAATGATCACCATAATTTCAGCAGTCTTTGATGTCCTACTGGGCCGGGATTTGCTGCTCCAGTTTCCATCGGGAGGATGCTGCTCCTGGTGCTATTGTTGTACACATGCCTAGGCAGATTAGAGACAGCGGCCGTGATCAAATTTGGCAAACATGCAGCATGATTTGTAATAGGAAGCAGCATGCTCCATTCAAAATGAGGACCAGCAAATCCCCTAAACTGTCCTACAAGGATAAAATATAGAAGTATGATTAGTGGTTACTATAATTAAAATAAATAAGTGAAGCTAAAGACAATTGTATTAAACAGAGAGTCACTTACATTTCACAAAATTCTGGAGACTAGACATCAATAACATTGTCATCCGTAGTGAGCTTAGATAACTCTAGAAAAACATATAAATATAGTCACATACAAGGATAAATAGATATTCCAGAATAAATCTTATAGTCATTCTGTATACCTTTCTCAATTTGATCCAACTCTTCAAGATCGGCTTCCAAATTAATCACATGTGGGCTGGATTTGAGCCAATCTTGTGCACATATAAGACATTGAACAGTCTATATAATATTCAACATGGTCAATAGGAAATGCAGTGCAAATAGTAATTGAAAACTGAATAAGATAACTCAAAATCCACTAGCTTAGGAGTGAGAGAGCTCCTGAAATAATCAAGGTGTCGACCTCCTGCACTAAATGCGAACTCTGAAGCAACTGTAGAAATCGGTACAGACAAAACATCACGTGCCAAGCAAGAAAGTATCTTGGGCCATGAAGTTGCCACCATGTCAAGATATCAAAATCCTCAGATTCATCTTCAGCCATTTCTTCATTCAAGTATCTATCAAATTCAGTTTTCACAAAACCACTCTCTGCTCCATTTCTCATCCTCTTAATGTCCTCCATGATATTCTTTTGAAAACCAACTCCTCTAAATGCAAGTGTCTTGCTTACTCCAATAGACAATGCACCATCAGTTTGACCAGAATGAGAACTAATTGGGGCATACAACTTCCTGTACTCCTCAAACAACTCAGATGTTGCTTCTTTTACTTTATTGGTCATCTCCTCACCTTCTTTCGTTCCATAGACATGAAGTGTTGAAATCCAGGACGTTCAACAAACTTAAATGGCAACTCATCCACTATAACCATGTAACTAAGAGCATCCCTAGCATCTCCTTGGTTTAATACCCAACATTTAAGTTTTCCTTGTCCTTCATTACTTCCCGGTTCTAACACTAATTGAGTTTGTTTCCCCTTAAGACTTATTTTCAGGGTTGTTCTCACATTTAGGCAAATGTCCCTTCAAGTTTTTAGTTCCATTCTTTGAAGAATGAGCAGCAAAAGTTTTATCATAATACTTGCATTTAGCTCTAATTGTATTTTCAGCAGAGACATACTCAACAAAGTGTAACCAAACCTCTGATGTCTTGCGTGATCTTTTCTTCACTCTCGGCTTCCCCACCTCTTCATTGGAATTTTCTTCATCCGAAGAAATACGTGCTCCCTCAACATCACGATTTTCCATAGAGTCAATAAGCATTTGAGGTGATGGTTCATTTGTATTTGTTGTGTTTCTTGACATGCCAATGTTGATTCCTGTCCGTTTGGATTGGGAGCTCATCTGAAAATACAAACAGCACAATCAAATAATAACTAAAGGAGATGAACACATGGTATATCTAAACATGTGTAGCTGACTTACATTGCAAGACAATCTCGTAGATGAATCCGTAATGACAATCAGCAACAAAAACTAATAACAAAAAGCACTGTTTCAAGAAAAAAAAAGAATTAGCAATGTAGTTATAAATAAACATACAGTTAAATATTTAGAAATCAACATAGTTATTTAGTGGGTTAAGTGCTAGTAAACTAGAAATACGTGGATAACATTCATGAACTGATACGTACAAAAAATCATCAGACCAGAAAAGCAATAGATTTGAGCAATCCAGCTGGAACCACCATCGTGTTAAACCAGATAAGGAACATCTACATATCAAGGATGAGGCATCTTCAGACTCGACCATCACTCCACGAGTGAGAGGGGAGCAACAAGCACAAATGCAACCATATAACAGCCTATTACAGCCACTCTTAGATTGCCATAAGCACACAGAAAGAGCAGCAGGTCATAAACGAATAAGCCCACAGAAAAAGCACTTTGCAGCAGCAAAAACCAAAAGATTCAGACACCATTTAGGGAAAGAGAGGAGAGCCAGCAATCTTTCTTAACCAAAAAACTTCCAAGGATGAGCAACACAACCAAACACATCCTCCAACTAAAACAACGCCCAGCAAGCCACAGAGATGATAACTTTAGCAAGAAGCATCTCAAAAAGGCACAGAAGCACGAACAAACTTGTATAGCAGAGAAAGAAGAAGCAGCCGACAAACACAGAGGAATGTTCATGACATGAATCCAGATATGAATCAAACCAGAAACCTAAGAGGAACTCTGCCTCTCCCTAGAGGATCAACTCATCCACTCTTAGGACAAAGAAGAATTTAGATAAGCCACTCCAAGGGGAGCATCAATAAAGAACAAAGAGTCCCATCCTTCTCAACCATCCCTCCATGAGATAGAGGGGAGCAACAAGCACAAACAAGGCATCAGACTTGAGACCAGCTTGAGCCTCACACAACCATATTACAGCCACTCATAAGATGCCCTAGGAAAACTGAATAGAACAGCAGGTCATAAACCAAGCAGCCCACGTGAAACCACATTGCAGCAGCAAAACTCCAGAAAACTCAATCATCACTCAGAGAGTAGAGGGGAGCTCAGACACCTAAGAGGAGCTCTTTAGAAATCACAAACTATTTAGCCTTGCTACAATTCAGATAAGGTAAATTTTCATTTTCCTACTAGAGCCACGAACTCGCCTACCGATCCTCACTAAGTATGAGTCTAAGGCCTTAGAATCTTCACACACAAGTTCATTATATGTAGTAATTACCACAGATAGAACATGTATGATGACTTTGTCACCATACTGATCAACAACATAGTGATTAATGTGATCATCAGATAACAAAGCAATATACAATGTTACCATTTGGGCATTTGATTCTTCCCCAGAGCAATGACTATCATCAATATGCACCGATGGAATATTACAGGGTTCAATAGAATGACCAATTAGAACATAGTCTGACTCATTTACTGAAGAAGTCTTCTGAGATGGATGTTTTTGTTTCTTGGACCAAACTATAGGTGGTAATACATGTACCCTTGTGTTTTTCTAGTTATCTACATGTGCAATGGTAAATCAATAATCCTAGACCAAGTAATTACTTTCAAAGGAAGATTGTTTGTAGGAACAAAATCTTCTATCCATCGTGAGACAATAAGAGGGCAACCAAAGATTTCCCATGGACCACCCATGAGAGAAGATAGGCCTCAACATCTTGATCTTGTACAAGCTATACATGGAGTATATCATATAATTATTAGTGATGTTTCTTCGGCAACAAAATATACAACCAAAGAACCCATGTTTTATGCTCAGTTCTTTTCAATAAAAAGCAAAAGTAAGATCATGAGAAAATATCATATTAAGGTCACTCACAGTTCCTGCTAGAGCATATGCTACTACAAGAGGCGGCGAAGCAAGATAATTGGCTCGAGTCAAGGGATGGACCCTGCCCTCAAAATTCCTATTTCCAGACAGAACGGCATCAGCAATAATGTCTGCAACACCATGAGAATATACTCAACAAAGGAAAAAGATAGATAGAACCCAAAAAAACAACAATATAAGATACCATTGTCTGCAATTGCAGCAGCAACAGATTCATCAAGATCACCAGAGTTGCCAATGCAAGTAGTGCAACTATAACCAACAATTTGGAATCCTTGTTGGTTTAAATACGGCTGCAGACCACTGAGATAACAAATAAATGTGTTAATGATATATAACATCATTTTCAAATAATTTAACAGAAAACAGGATAAGGATGTATTATGATAATAAACCTACCTCTAGTCCTAATTCGCAGGCCTTGGGATGTCAACTTTCAGAGACTGAAGCTCAGCTCCCTGCACTTTGGTGTCAGCTTGGCCTTGCTGAGAAATGGGTGCATCCGTCTTCTGAGATAACATGATATGAGATAAAAAGTTATATAGGAAAAATTTCTTCATTTATATCAATGCCCGATCAAGAGACAACCCATCAATCTTAACAAAAACCTATAAAAGACAATGCGGCAGAACCAATACCTCAAGCAAAGTTGAATGTTTACACCAACTGCCATTTGATATGGATGCATCATACGATGTTGTAAAATCAGATGACTGGTAACATACTACATAAATGGTTGAGGAAGTATATTCAGAGTCAAAATCATTTATATAAATGTTGTGTTTCAAACCTGTTGTAGTACTAGCATGTACTATTGTCATGCTTACCAGGGCACTTGCACTGAAGAATGAGAGAGGTGCAAAGCAAAAAAGTTATTGCTAGTGCATGGCTTATATATGCCCTTGGTCTTGTGAAGCATGTAAACCGTTACCAGCGTTGTTATAATATAGGGTATGCAACAAACACTCGGCTCTATGGAGCACACATGTACCACTGTTGTGGCTTTACAATCTCTCATATGAATTCAAATAATACCAAACATTGGCTTGGCTTCTGTTTTGGACCAAACATAGCCATTGAGAACCCACCAATTCCATATGACAGCTACTACACACACAAGTCTTCTCTTCTATATGCAGTAGCAATTACATGGAAATAACAGCTAGAAAACAATTTTAAAATGTGGATCTCATGGAATCCATGGAAGCTTCACATGTTGATAAACATCAATTAAAATTTCAAGAAAATACCAAATAATATGAAAAACTAAGAACATATGATCTAATGCCCTATGGATCTCAAACACATTTTCTAAATACTATCTATATCCAAGGAATTGTGAGGTTTCATAACAATTAAAAACTCTATTGTAAATTGTTGAAAATTCTTCAAGCGTTATGAATGTCTTCCGTTGCAGTATCCCTTGCATGATTTTCTCCACTTGTACCACCATGAGCCGGAAATGCACCAGTAGGAGTTGAAGTTGGAAAATATTGAGGCTGACAAAGAATTTAATTTTCAATTTAAGATGAACATGAATAACCACACATTTCATAATATATATATATATATATATATATATATATATATATATATATATATATATACCTGTGAACCACTTGTACCACCATGAGCGGGAAACACACCAATTGGATGACCATTTGGGTAATATTGATGCTTGAAAAGAATATAAATTTTCAATAAAGTTGAACATGAATAGGTAAATATTGATTCTTGAAAAGAATTTAATTTTTTATTTATACCTGGGATCCACTTGCACCACCTTGACCGGGAAACATAGCAGTAGGAGGTCCATTTGGGAAAAAATGTGGCTTCAAAAAAAATTGATAGTATGAGGAGTTTATTTTAGATAAGCCGTTATAAACAATGTATGTAATATTATACCTGTGATTGAAATGTAAACAATGGCCCATTCATACTATTTGTGGCAGCTTGAGTAGAAAACACACCAGGAGAAGTCCCGTTTGGAAACATTTGAGCCTTGAAAACAAGATTCTCATTTTCAACTTTTGTTATTTATAAAAATTTAAAATTCTTTAATTTTGTAAATATGTACCTGTACTCCAAAATTTGACGATGTTGTACCAACACTAGTTTGAAATACTCCAGAAGGGGGTAGATTTGGAAACACACTCGTCGGGCCAAACTGTGTATTTCTAGCTGATTCGGCCTATTCAAAACATAGAAGAGAATAAAACAAATTCTATATATATTGCAATATTATATCAATAAGTTTTATCTGATACTCGATTGTTGCCATCAAATAACCTGATTTTGTTGCACCCATGTTATAAATTGGGACCAAGATTTTTGCATATTTTTCATTTCTTGAGTAGCCTCTTTTAATTTATCCTACAATGAAATATATTTTTAGAAGACAATAATTACAATATCATATGACACTTACAAATTTGTTAAATTACTTACATCTTTTGCAATACTTTCTCGCAATAACATTTCATACCGAATTTTGGCGGCTTTCCCAGTATTCCCTTCCGCGACATGTCCAAGTCCAATACCACGAACCCTATTCTTTTTTACGGGGTTGACTACACGCAAAAAGGCACGACATGTCACCTCATCGATTTGTGTTGGATCAGTTACTTCACCATTTGTAACTTCATTTTCAACAATATCAGTTATCTCATCCTGCCATTATTTGAACAAAGTCAATGTACAAACCAGACAAGTTTTATTTGAAAATTTAATATATTATTGATTAAAATATTGAATAAATTACCACCAACGGGTTGTTCTCATAAACTTTCTTCAAAAATTCTTTTTGAGTTGGCTCCCCTTCCGCAGTTTTCTTTCATAAATCAAATAATAGGATTATTACTACTAGCTAAACAATTTCTTATTTAGAACTCATTGGAAATAAATACAAAGTGAAAGGTGATACCATTTCCTCCCTATAACAACTCCATGGTTTGGATCTTGTAGTATGATGCATTTGTTTTTTTGACCTGTTAACCTTATTTGTGACAACAATTTTCTATACAAAAAAAATTACTTACTAAACACTATACATGAAAGATAAATGATTATATATTATTTTGATATTACCTCAGACTTCTCAGAAGACCATTGTTTAACAAGATTGTCAAACTGACGAATATCTAATGATGCATTCTGCTCAACCTTTTTCCTCATCAAATCTGGATTATCCTTATACTTTAGATAGTAATCTTTCTTAACCCGTGACTTCCAACTTTGTAAAGCTTTGTGAATGTGAGCATCTACATAGTTCCATGCATTTGGATGATCTCCCAAATCAAAGAATTTCTGGAAAATATTTGGAGATGTTAAAAAACAATAAAAAAGTCTTAAAATATACACTAAGTTTAGACTAAAAGAAATTTTGTAATTACTAAGTACCTCAATGCATGATTTTCTATCTTCAAATGCTAGTTGTGGTTGCTCTCTCCATTGTAGATCTAAACTCCATATTTGTGGTTTTCTAGCTAATATGCCACAGTAACTATTCAACTTTATACTGTTCTTTCCAACTGCATTACCTGTTGCATTCCATTCCACCTTGTGTCGCTGCTCTCCTGGTTTTGGAATTAGATTAACCTCACTTGCAGGGCCCCTTCCATATCTATGATGGTCATGTTCATCCTCAAGTTCCTCATGCTCATCTCCTACTTCAGTTGAAGGAGAGGAGACTGTAGGTGTAGTAGTGGGTTGTGGCGGGGTTGTAGAAGCTCTCATAGTTGACCTTGTATTCCTCATCCTACATAAGATGAAAACATAACAATTGTAGCAATGCATAAGAGGTTAGTCCAGCAGTTTATGGAATAAATGTACAACATTGTAAGCACATAATAATCCACAAAATAAAAAGGGACAAATGACAATGCAATATCTTTGCACCAATACATAATAATCCACAAAGAAAAATATTACATCAACACAAAATATTCCTCATCCTACATAAGATAAAAAAGGGACAAATGACAAGGCAATATCCTTGCACCAAAACATAATAATCCACAGAAAAATATTGCAAGCACGATCATTCACTAAGGTTTGCAACAACTAATCAAAATAACTTTATTCCTCGGGCTCCCTAGCAACAAATGATCCATGCATATCATTCCTTGACCAGGAGATATCATCACTTGTGTGGTTGATACCACTATGAACTTGTGTCCCACTCATATAATCCTCAACGATAGGTACTTCAGAATAATTTTGAGGTGGAAGTTTCAAAACAGTGAACCAATTATCATCATCAGGATCTTTTACATAAAAGCATTGCATTGCTTGTGATGCAAGAGTGAATGGCTCATCTTGATTGTGTCTCCTTGAGAAATTGAGCTGTGTGAAACCATATTTGTCAATGCGCAAACCGTTAGAAGAACTTTCATCAAACCAAGCACACCGAAACAATGGTATTTTTATGTATGGACCATAACATAGCTCAATGACCTCCTCCAATTGTCCATAATATGTAATTGTAGCCGTAATAGGATTTTTATCCCTCCCACTTGCATAACTAGATGTATCTGCCACCAAGTAGACCCCACTATTTTGTGTAGTAGAAGTACTTTCAACATGTTTTGAGCGGAATCGATATCCATTTACTGAATAGCCTTCATATGACATTCCATCTATAGAAGGACCCTGCGATATCCATCTCAACTCCTCACTAACATCCTTTGGATGATCCATTCGCATACGTATTACCTAATTTATCAACATAAAAATAAGAAGGGATTAAATACTCTTTCAAAATAAAAATTTGATTAATTTTATAAATTACTTACATGCTCTCTCAACCACCTAGCAAACTGTGTTGCGTGTTTTTTTTTCTTCTAAAGCACGTAGTGTGATATTTGGTTCAGCCTCTTGAAGCTTTATCATGTGTTCACTGGTTATTGGAAAAATTCAAAAGTTGTGGTTAGTCTATATTAGAAACAATTTAACATTGAAAAAAAAATTTGATTACCTTCTGTAATCATCGAACATATCAGTATTAAATAGTACATTTCGATGGGCTTGTTCTAAAGTTTGCACATCAAAGTGTTTCGGTACTCCCACTCTAATAGGAGAGTCATCAACATTACGAGGAGTACGAGTGAATTTTGTGTCAAAATCAGGTAGATATCTAGCACAAAATGTCAAACATTCTTCTGCCAAATAGCCTCTAGCAATAGAACCGGTAGGCCGAGCTTTATTTCTGACATAATTCTTGAGTTTCTTCAAGTACCTCTCAATGGGGTACATCCACCTATACCGTACAGAACCGACAACTCTTGCTTCATAAGCTAAATGGATAGGCAAATGCATCATAATGGTAAAGAATGCTGGAGGAAAAACTCTCTCTAACTGGCATAGTGTGACAACAATGTCTTCTTCAAGCTTCTTAAATTCTTCTACATCAATAGCATCTGAGCAAAGTTTATTGAAAAATAAACATAGGCTTGCAATATGTTTATAAACATCTAGGCCTATGCAGTTCCGCAAGGCAACATGAAGAAGTTGTTGCATTAAAACATGACAATCATGACTCTTCAATGCCAATAGTTTTTTCTCTCTCATGTTGATACACCTAGATATGTTAGAAGAATATCCATCAGGAACCTTCAATGTTTGTAAAACAGATAGAAACTTCTCTTTCTCCATACTACTCATTATGAAAGATGCTGGAGGTAAGTAATAATGGCTCCCTGAATCGACTGGCCACAAATCCCTTCGGATACCCCATTGTTTTAGATCTTGACGAGCTTGTAAGTTGTCCTTACTTTTCTTCGAGTCGCCCAACAAAGTATTCAATATGTTCTCACAGACATTTTTTTCTATGTGCATTACATCCAAATTATGTCTCAGCAACAAATATTTCCAATACGAGAATCGAAAAAAAAATGCTTATTTTATTCCATCCAGGCGGCAATGGCTGATGTCCATTTGTAGAGATTTTACGTTTATTAGTTTTTCCGAATGTGATGTTTGTGCAACCCTGAAATTGTTGTAGTATATCATCACCTGACCAGCGCCTAGGCGGTTGACGGAAATCTTGTTCTCCATTGAAACTTTTTTTATCACGCCTATAAATATGATTATTTTTCAAGAAACGTCGATGGAAACCATAACATTGTTTCTTGCCAAATTGAAGCCACTTGGATAAGGTATCTACATTACAAGATGGGCAACCTAAATCCTTTTTCCCTTTGGTGCTCCAACCAGAAAGGTCACCATAAGCCGGAAAATCATTTATGGTCCATAAGATCATGGCCCGCATAGTGAAGTTTTTCTTGCTATAAGCATCATATACTTTAACTCCCTGCCCCCAAAGTTTTTGAAGCTCATCAATTAATGGCTCTAAGTAAACATCAATATCATTACCAACCATATGAGGACCTGGGATCAGCAAAGACATCATTATGTATGGCTCCTTTAGAAGAAGCCAAGGCGGGAGATTGAGAGGGGTTAATAGTACATGCCATGTGCTATTTGAAGCACCCATAAGTCCAAACGGATTGAATCCGTCTGTAGCTAGAGCAAGTCTGACATTTCGTGGTTCAGCAGCAAAGTCTGAAAATTCTCTATCTATTGAGATCCATTCTTCCGTGTCAGAGGGATGATGAATACGACCATCATTTCCTTTTTCTGTAAATGGCCACATCATATCTTTTGCAACTGAAGGGCACATGTAAAGTCTCTCCAGACGAGGGATAATAGGAAAGTGATACATCACCTTTTCAGCTACCTTCTTGCCTTTTGTTCTATATGTCTTTTCATTCCATCTAGACTCACCACAAGTATCACACGTGTCTTTCTTTGATGAACCTTTACGAAAGAGCATGCAGTCATTTCAACAGACATCAATTTTAACTTTTTTGAGGCCAAGGTCTTTTACAACTTTATTTGCTTCATAATAAGTCTCAGGAAACAGACTACCTTCTTTTGGAAAGGCTGAGATTATCAACTTCAGCAACTTTGTAAAAGAATTATTTGACCATCCAGACTCCTCCTTCAGATATAACAGAGGCACCAGAAAGGACAACTTGGAGTGAGTTTTACAACCTTCATACAGTGGTTGATCAGCTTCTTTGAGAAGCTTGAAAAAGCGTTGGGCGTTAAGATTTGCAGGCTCCTCCTCGAGTTCAAACTCACTGGCATGACTTGTATCGCCCATTCCGAATATATCTCCCAACATTTGATGCATACTTCCAGATGTAGGCCTAGTAGATGTTGCACTTATTGTATTCCTCCCAATCATCTCCCCATGATATGTCCAGACATCATAGCTGCGGACAAATCCTTTTTATAAAACATGTAAGAATACGTCATCCTCTGATTTAATGTATCTATTTGAGCATGTTTTACAAGGGCAAATTAAATTTCCCGGTCTGGGTGGTATTTGATGGGTACGTGCAAATTCAATGAACTTTTGTAAACCAGACTGGAATACTTCACTTTGCATCCTATTACCAATATACATCCAATTTCTATCCCGTAAGAAATCCATCTGCATACAAATACACAAGAAGTTAACGATCACATTACAACTAAAAACCAAAACTAAACAAGAGAAAAATAAAAGATAAAAGTTTAGATTGTAGTATCATTGATTCATAGATTGTGTATAAAAGCAAAGTTTAGGGAGCTCAAACAATTGAGTGACTCATGGAAAAATATTTTCAAAAGCCAACATAAACCAGTCCGAGTCAAGTGTGTTTCAACTGCCCCATAATAATTTCATACATGTGGATCTAGGAAGCACGGACACTTCCCGGAGGCTGCCGTGTCTGTGTCCAACGCGTGTCCAACATGGACACACCTTGGACATGCCTGGACACGTGGCGGACACGCCTCTGACATGTCCACTTTTAAAAAAAAAATATTGAAGTGTTGGACACGACTTAGACACTCCATGGACACATCCAAGACACACCATCCCTACCCACTTAAGCTTAAGCATACGAAAAAAAACCAAACCTTGCCCAAATCCCTACCTCATGTTCTACACTGCTCTTGCCCTATCAATATTAGTTAGTTAAGCTTCAGTAGCTGCAAAAATGTTCCTTTGCCTCCTCTTTTTCCTACTCCATGTCTTCTTCTCATCTCCCTTCTCTTATTTCATGTTGGTTTTTCATGTGTCTCCTAGAAAAAAAAACTATCTAGGCACTTTGACACTAATATTTGGGTAAATTATGTTACTTCTTTGCATTGAAGTAGCTAGCTAGGAATCTATTTGTTTGCCACAAAGAATATACGTTCTAAATCTGCTTAAAGAATCTGGCATGATGGCACCACGGCATGTTGATACTCCTCTTGACCCTAATGCTGAACACAATGGTAAAGGCCAATGTATCCTAGTCACTCAATAAACAGGCGACGAATTGAAAAAACAATCTATCTTATTGTCACTCAGGGGATATCACTGATGTAGTTGGGTTTGTTAGTCGATACTCCAGAGAGACCAAGAGAATGTCGCTGGGAGGTTGTTTGTCACATCATCATATTCTTAAAAGCTAGTCCTGGCAAAGGTTTAGGGGGCGTTTGGCCCCCAACGTTGCAAGTACGGCAGTCTTATATCAGTGGCGAAGCCAGGATTTGCCATTGGGTAGGGCACCACATAATTATATCTCGACATTGATAAATTCTTCTTATGTGATATATGAACTTAACATTACATATAATCACAAGATTCACAACTAGATGCCAAGAGTGCAAGCAAATAATACATAATACTAGATAGACTAAATAAGGTAATCACAACTAGACTAAATAATGTAATACAAATAATACATTACATAATACATAGGCGAGCAGATCTACCGCACGCCGGCGCTGCCGCCTGTCTGTCCGCCCCTCTTCCTCATCGCCCGGCTGTGCGCCCTGCTGGGATCGCTGCTATTTGCTTCCCGCCGCCACTGCTGTCATGGACGCGTACGAGGCAACCAAGATGGTCTACTCACGGATCCAAGCACTAGACCCCGACAACGCCACCACAGTCATGGGGTTCCTACTCATACAGGATCCGGGGCAACAGGAGATGATACGACTCACCTTCGGACCCGACTCGCTACTCAACGATCACTGCAGCTACCGCCGCTGCCACAGACGGCGGCCGGTGCCTCTACTTCTTAAGAGGATACTGCATGAACGGACCTTCCTGCCGCTTCTTCCACCACGGCGGCATCAACAACAACTACTACGCCAACGACAACGACGAGGAAGGCTACTACGCCCAACAACAACAGCGCCCACCAAATAATACCACTCTCCTCGGCAGCCCGCGGCTCACTCCCACAGCCCAGCAACAACAACACCTAGGTTCCCCACTCGCCGCTCCGTCCCCTAAATCCCTCGCGGCACTCAACCACCTCCTCCGACTCCAGCAGCTCCAGCCGTCACTCGGGGGCTGCAACTTTGCAACGGTAGCGGAAGGGCACTGGAGACTGGAGTATGAAAAAGAGTGGGGCACGTTTGCTATTTTGACGCTGGGATGGTTGAACTGGTTAATGACTTACTTAATCCTGCAACTGTTTGCACAAGATTGAGTATGAATATTTGCCTAACCTGTGCCGCGGCCGTTGCTTCCGCTGGGACGGGGGCGCTCTTGCAGGCAGTCGACGCTCTTGCTGGCAGTCGGAAGCCGAGGGGCGCCGTCACTCGGGGGCGAAGGCCGTCTGTCGAGGGGGGCGCAGGCAGTCGGCTGCAGAGGGGCGCCGTCACTCGCCGGGGGAAGGCCATCCGTCGTCGTCCGTAAGCGGCAAACAAGAAACGCGGGTGTGGGGGCGCCAGGGGAGGAACTATTTCCACTAATCCAACTTGTAATTACTAATTAGTGGGGCGGGAATTTTTGGTGGGAACCCTGGTGAGGGAATTTTTGGATTTTAGAAGGATTTTAGACCTTCACTAATTGTCTTTTCCATAGAAAATTTGGCTGAAGGAAATTAGTCCATTTGTGTAGGACGGTCCTTCACAAAAACTCGATATTTTTGAAGGGTTTTAGTCCTTCACAAATAACCTTCACTAAAAACCTATTTTTTTGTAGTGATTAAGACTTACTTACAATTGTACGTATTGATTGTGTCTGTTTTGTGAGCTTCCAAGTCCTAACAGTTAGTAGTATGATCCTTGTGAATTTAGACCAATAACTAATGTCATGTACACATATAGGTTGGTGTTCATCCTGGAATGATTCAATCATTTATGTTATCATTGGAAGCTACATACTTTGATGTAGAAGCAACATAAATTGATCATTTTAAAACCACTTTGCGAAGAAATAAAGTCCGGTGATTGTAACAAATGCTCAAACATTAAAAATACTTGATTGTGGATTATGTTGTATAAACTATTTTTAAACTACTAGACTAATTTCACTAGCCCATAAGGATGGATTGACATATATAGAAACCATAGTCGCAAGAACATGTGCATTGAACAGAGAAGACAATGAAAATCCAAGTGTGTTATGAAAAAGAAAACTTCTAGACAAAAACAATGTATGTTGTTGAAGAGAGTTTCTACATTTCAAGTGTTGTAAGAATCAATGATTAAAAAAGCGGCTGGAGCGGCCGCTGAAGCGTCAGCCCACTAAACCGCTTCAAATGTGACCCAGGCGGAAATTAGGCGTTTTAACTTGATGCGGGCACGTTCGGCCGCTTTAGCGGACCTCAGGATGCCTTTTGCGGTCCCGCTTTAGCGGCTGCAACGGACGCTTCCGAAGATTAGTTGAAACCCTCCCCTAATCCCTCTGTTGCCCGATCCCTTTCCCAGTCGCAAAGGAGCGTAACCCTCCCCGACTCCTTGCAACCCTTTCGCAGTCAGTAACTATTCAAGCAGACTCTTCCGGTGCCGTGCCTTGGCGCTAACTGTCGGTGTCCACAAGGAGGAAGAAGGAAGTATCCCGCATGCTTTACCTCCACGTCAAGGTACTACAAATTTGGGAATACAGCACTAGAGCACTCCCGACATCCTCTTAAGGTGGCAAGGGCAGTTTCTTCGCATATTCCAAGGAGAGCGCCAAGGGTAGGGGTTGTAGGGAGAACCGTTGACGGAGACAAGAGGTAAGTATCCTATTCCTACCCTTTTATTCGTGCATCTTCTCTTTACCTTCTTCCCAATTTTTTTTCTTTTCTTTTCCTTTTTTCAAGTTTTTTGTTACAGTCGTACTACTACTACTGTACTTTTCTGGTTCCCTCTTCCTGGCCCCCTATTTGTTGGCTGTCCTCCATCCTCTGTTCTTCAACTCTCTATTCTTCAATGATTAGACACTAACATTGACACCTGTAGTAGGCTTAAGTAGGCAATTTGTAAATATGTTACTAAGAAATAAATCCCAGTAGTCAGTATGATGCTCGAAAATTAACAAGTTCAACGTGCAGCTCTCCTTTGATGAAGTGTATGCAATTGATTGCCCAACCAATCTTTTGGGATTCCTGCTGGGATCAATGGATTCATCTTGCTATATTGATAAACAAAAGACTTGCTTAATCTTTGGAATGTCGTTTTTGGATTGTCGTCTGCTTTTGTATGCAATGCTTCCTGTAATCTTTGGACTTTCTTCTTCTTTTTTTATGCAACTAACATTATAGGTAAATTGATTTATACTAGGAGCTGGTTTACAGTATGCAATGAAACATAATAGATTGACCAATTTGTCTTCTTCTCTCAATGTCACTCCTCTCAATACATTATGCAACGATACATTACAGATAAATTGCTAGTTACGTGAGATGACTTGCACGATTTTATGTTGTTCAATGAACTGTCAGCTGCTTATTATCATTACACCAACAATAATTACTCTTAAGTAGAGTTCAAACAGCAAGTACCTGCCATATCTGCCTACATGAAAAATTCAATACTGCTATTTCCTTATAAAAATCTGGATGTACTGCCGACATTACAAGTTTTGATTTAATAATATTTTTTTGTTAGTAGTATGACGATCACTATTTTTTTTCAAATTTTTATAAAACAATGATGGGCCGCTTTTTCAAAAAGTGCCCGCTTTAGTCCTCTTTAAAACCCGTTTTCCGCTTCCCGCTTCAAGGGGGCAATCCGCACGCTTCCCGCTTCACGCTTTTCAAAACCTAGGTAAGAATGCAAAGAATCATGCTTGGTGTGGATCCACGAGAAAATGCACAAGAGAGTATAACATGGTAGGTGTTGAATTTCTTGTCGTAAAACAAACAAATATAGAGACACTGCGAGCAACTCCCTTGTAGAGTTGTAGGACTCTCACAAGTCTTAGTTGTACATATCAAAGGAACTTGATCTATAGATTAACATACACTCAAATATTTCCTTAGTCGGATATGGGACAAGGAACAAAAAGGGACTTAGGGATATGCAAAAGGAGTACTCTTAATTATGGTGTAACTTGATCCACACATACACAATATATCAATGAAGCTAAAGACCATAGATTCTTGCAAACTCTATTATAAGGTCTACACATTCCCACTCTTGGGTTTAATAGATGGCCAAGTACTCTCCTGCAATTATAGGAATAATTGCAAGATGTTTGACTCAACATAGGGACACAATGAAAAGGGGAGTTTGCGCAACAAACACCCACTAAAGTCACATTTAACTAGGAAAACTTCTTACTTAGTGGAGGGTAAAAAATGTCCAAGAAGGCCACTTGCATGGGGGCGACACACCCCATGCTTGGCTGTAACTGTTAGTGTGACCATCTACATCCACATCATGTAACCGCTTCCAACGTCTTATGGAACCGCCAACTATACCCGCCCTAATTGTGAACACCCTCTTTCCAGTGTGTGGGGGGCATTTACTATGTAATTGCATGTGCCTGCTAGCGGGTATTAAGGCCACAATCACTCAACTCGTTCCAAGGAATGATGTATTCGATTTCAATGTCGTCTTCATGGAAATGGAAATTTATGGAATAGTTTCGACAAATTTTTTTGATAAATGCAATTGTGCCTTTTTTGACGCCAAAAAGAACAAATTAAGCCATGAAATTTTCCAGACGTGATCTCTACCATGGAACTAAATGTTGTCGACATGGGGCGAAATTATGCCAATATTGTCGATGTCGAAGACCGGCGACGTCGAATGCATGTAAACATCCTCATTCCACAATATCCTCGACATTTCATCGAAGTTGTCGACATTTCCCCATATGTCGACAAAGTTGACCCAAGTCTATACAAAAATTGCACAATGCCCTCGACATATGTCGAAGTCGTCGAAGTTGGCGACATTCTTCTGGTATTTTGTGGAGTTTGCTATGTGAGGGGAAAAAGTGTTGGAGCTTGAGGTAAGATGATTTTAATGTTATTTTTTACTATTCTAAGCTAATAGTAATAGGCTGATCCCCTCTCTGCTAAATCTACCACATATTTACACCATTTTTATGTAGTTTGTTTATTGTCACAAACTTCATATATGGAAGAACTTCGTACTTCGGATACGACTACATGTAATTGTGTATTTATCTACATATGTAAACCTATATGAATGGCTATATGTAAACGTATATTGTGTTTTTAGCTAGATTTGATGAAATGTGTCGATTTTCATCACAAAATGACTATTTTTTAGCTTAATTTTTGTCGAAGTTGCATCGAAGTTTGGTTGTAAAAATCCTCAACATTTCCTTGACATTTCCACAAACTTCCATGTCCACACCTGGCGAAGTGGGCTCAAAGTTGAAGTCCTGTTCCATGATCTCTACACCTAAATTGCATCGTTTTATGCAATGAAATTTCTATATGAGGGTTGGTTGGGGGTCTTTCATATGGGAAGGAAACTTTCTTATTTTTTGGGGATTTTGATGACAAAATGTAGGAATTAAGTTATGTAATTTGCAAGTATGAACTATATGCATACATGTACTTATTTGTTCTATCATATCAAATATTGGATACGTAGGGCATCCCCACACATTTTACTTGGGTTGATAGTTTTTTTTAGTATACTCAATTGTCAATCATTTCATTGTCCCCAAGAACACTAATGCAATGATTCCAAGCAAAGTCATTATTTTTTGGTGTCATTGGCTTCCTAGAACCCTCATTTCTAATATACCACCATCATGATACATGTTGTCTACATTGAAGAAAAAATAAAAATTGTCATAGAACATGCATTGCACACATATTTAATAATTTGAATAACAAATATCAGTGAATGCAATGCAATTATGATAATACCATATAAGTATATACTATGTATGAAGACTAAATGGTGAAATAACCCCAATCCCCTTTACTCTTCTTCAATAAACAACAATAGCATCAATGATTGTAATTATCAAAGTTTCCATCAATATTATTTTGTTGTGCACAAAAAAACCTCGAAATCCGTCGAAATTAGTGAAATCATTGATTTTTTATCAAAATTTTGATAGATGCAATCTTGTGAGCAGTTTCGACCGAAATTGATATAGTTTTATGTTTCGGTAGAAGATGCCATTGAAATTGAAAATTTTGACAAAATTTTGCCGAGTTCATCAAAACTTCAATCCTTGACTTGCTCCTTGCATCATTTGGCATCTTGTACTCTCGTATATTGTTGTTGCTTGATCTTAAGTAACAAGTACGCATCGCTTCACCAACCATTGTTGTTGTGAACCTGATTTGTGCACTCCTAGGCTCAAACACCTTCCTTGTGCTCCAACTGCTACAGAACATAATGGACTTGGCCCGCATGGCCAATCTTGGTAGCCCTAGGTTTTACCTGCCATTACAGGTTAGCCCCAACAATTAAACTTAACCCCCAGAAATAGCCAATACCCTCAGAGTCATGAAATTGTTTGACTTGTTCATGAATTTCCCTAATATCAATGAAAACTCCATTTATTTCACTGGATATTTGCCTCTGCAATGCCCAACACTTATACAGTTCAAGTTGTGCACAGGGACACTCCGGTCCCATCTTGAAGTAGCCTTCTTTCAACAGATGTTGAGCCATCCAAGAGTTCCTCCCCCAAGAAACAATGCACTAAAGTGAAGCTATGAGTCCTGAGTTGGTGCATGCTTGTCATTAACCTAAGTGTGGTCCTTGTTATAGTGTCGAAGAAGCCCTCTGGCAGTCTTTCATCTTCATGCTTAGTTGATATCTTTATTGGAGAAATTGTTTTGATGATGCCTCTATAGTTTTTAAGATTTATGTATGCTTGTCATACGTTGGTTGGCACCACACTCAAAGAAATCCTCTTATCACTCCTGGGATGAACTTTGATACTCATTGCATATGTGCCTTGGATACTCGTCACAAATGTTTGTAGGAGAAGCACTCTTGCTGCTATGTGGACTCACTAGCATGTACGCAACAACCATTTACGGAGCTTATGCTCCATCTCTAGGAGGATATGAGCAAGGGGCACCTCCCTTTTGCTCATCAAGGGTAATCATTGTTGGAGTCATGTGATTTTAACTCTCCAGATGACCCACTTGAGGATGAGGCCTCTTTTGACTCTGGGTTCATTCTTCATTTTGTAGATGAATAGCAAGTAGTTGTGACCTTCAATGAAAACCATGATTGATGCCAAGACCTCACTTGCTATCACAACTCAACATGAATCCAATGTTTGAGTTTGATCTCTAATTGGGAGACTCAATCCACATTTGTCATATCCAAAACATCAAACATGATGGATGCAAACTTCTTCGTGTACTCACTAATGTTTACCATTTATTGCAAACCTCAAAAAGCATCATGAGAATCCTATGCTATGTTTGTTGGTAAGAACACAACATCCAGGTCCTCTGCTAAGGACTCCAAGTCAAGGAAGGGAACATGGCTTTTGTCAAGTGCACCACCATACCTTTCCGTTGTTTGTAAGAGATGTTGACCATGTTCACTTTTACTTCATTGAGCACATCTATTATGTTGCTCAAGTAATTCTTCATGTACTAGAGGGAATTTGACATCTCAAATTATGATGAATATCTTTGGGTGAGGTACGCGTGGGTGACTTGTGTTGACAACAATGGCTCTCCTTGTGATTGTTTTCTTGAGAAGGGTTTCTTATCCTTGTACACAATGTATTGAGTCATGAAATGACATTCGTGGTGGGTGATGGCGCTCAATGCAAAGTTCTCATTTGCAGCCACTAGCACTCAAAATGTGGCCTATTTAACATTTTTATTGTGCACTGATGTCCACCTTATCTTGTAGATATGTGTCGTCCTCTTCTATGGAAGATACTCATTCTTTCAAATCCCATTTTAGCATTGAACAACGTCATGATACCAAATGTTTGTCGTCAAATAGAAAAAGGCGGCGGCCCTACAAGAAACTCCCTCATGGAATTGAGAACTCTCATAAGTCTTAGTTGTAAGGCTATAAGGAACTCTGTCCTCAGATAAGCCCTTAGTCGAATATAGCATTAGTCAATATTGGGACATAAAAGCTAAAGGGACTCAGAGATAATTCAAAGGAATACTCTTTATTATGGTGCAACTGATACACACATACATAATACAACAATACAGGTCAGGGGCATAGACTTACAAACTTTACTCTACGAGTTGTGCTTTCCCACTCTTGGGCTAAAGAGACAACCAAGTTCTCTCCTATATTTCTAGGGACGATGTGCTAGCTATCACTCTCAACAAAAGACCCAATGGCCGCGTGGTGGCAAGACAACAACCACCTACTACGCCTACTAAGCTTACACTTAATGTGGAAAAACCTAGAAGGTCGCTTGCGTGAGGCGATTGTCAACTAATCATGGCCGTGATCGATACTACAATCATATGCGTCCACTTTCTATCATCTCTTGAATTTCCCACTAGAACCGCCCGCAATGTCGTCCCTAATAACTCGCTAGCGAGTTGTGTGTGTTGAATGTCTGCAATGTAACATGTTGTGCCCACTAGTGGGAAGTAGGGGTTCAAGTGCTTGTTCTGGTTTGGACTTACTCGCTCTCGCACATTGTGGATTCTCTCTTTGAAGTGATAATTGCACGTCACCTCACCAAGAACCATTGTTATGCGCCCAATATTGGCTTTTGTAAGGCCTAACATACTTCCTTTACGCTTCAACTGCCGTGGAAGCACCTTGACTTAGCTTTGCATGGACATGTTGTGGTTGCCTTTGTTTCTACTTGCTATTATAGCTTGACCTTCAGGTCTGGGGTCGTAATCGTACGACAAAACCTTTTGGGGGTTCAATTTGGCAATACTTTTGTAGAGATTTTAAATTTGTAGACAAGAATACATGAAAAAAATCACTTTATCCATGTGTAGAAAGACACACTAATGTATTCTAGTTGTAGACAAGTATGTTTGTTGGATTCTCCTTTTATCTTGTCCTTTTTCTTTTGTTTCTATTATTATCATATTTTTTTACTCTCATTGGAATATATCTCCCTTTTCGATCAACTTCAAAACAATTAAAGGGGTTGGTCTAATCCTAAGAAATGAGTCTTCTCCTTGTCGCATGAAACTATTGAAAAAGGCAAAATGGGATGCCAATGTAGACATAGGAGAGAAACTATACCTTTTGTGGAGAGGATGAAGTGTTGGGATGGATCCTTAATTGGTGGATGGGGGCTAGGGAATACGAGGATGAGAGTACTTGGTTTTTGTTTTAGGAAATTTTTATTAAAGAAATGCTTCACCTCATATATAGTACTTCAGATGGGATTGTAAAAAATGTTGGATCTAAGCTCAACTCAAGTTTAAGAATTAAACTAACTGACTTATGTTGTGACCAAAACTTGAGAAGAGTGCTCACCCATCTCATTGGCTACTCATTAATGACTCATTTTCTTTCATGTTGTTGTCACAACTTTCCTAGGAAGGGAGGAGGTTTACAACATTGGAGGTAGATCAAGCGTCAATGGCTTAGTATTTACAAAGATGCAACATGGATGCTTGGGCAAAGGAACATTGGAGATGTCGTGTTGTGGGGCTATGACTGGTTGGATGTTTGAATCACAACCTTACACATCTTGCAACTTGCTCGCATGAAGCCAGAATTGCTTGTAATTTCCAGTCATCCATATGATATAGTACAAAAATGGTCTATAGCGTCAGTTTTTTTAAGCCTATAGTGTCACTTTTCAGCCGACGCCTAAGTGGTCGTCGCTACAGAAATTGCTCTATAGGGTCGGGTTTTTTAACTAAAAAAACCGACCTTGTATAGTAAAAACCGACCCTATAGGCTCTCAAAAACTAAACCCAAATGAGAAATAAATACCTGAACCCTATAACGTCGATTTTTTACTAAATAACTGACTCTAGAGATTCTTTCTAAGGACGGTTATACGAGGAATACCGACTCAATAGAGTCTTGGAATATGATAGAACGGTCGTGCCGCCTAGCACGGCAGTGTTGGTCTATATTAGCACGGTCGTGCTACACGGCACGACCGTTCTACCATATATCAACACGGCCGTTCTACCTCATCCCAACACGGCCGTTCTATGCAGCACGACCGTTCTACCATGCAACACGGCCGTTCTATGCAGCACGGCCGTTCTACCATGCAGCACGGCCGTTCTACCATGCAACACGGCCGTTCTTCGCGGCACGGTCAAGATACCTATAAGGTCGGTTTTTTAAGAAAACCGACGCTATAGGGTATAATTTTTTTTTAATTTCTGCAGAAACTGAACAGAACAAAATAGAAGAACAAGAATAAGATATGGGAGAGGGGAGCATTGATGCTCAACCGTCACCATTCCAAACCACACATTCATAACAAAAATGATTCATATATTGAGTTGAGTACACATAGTCACATCATAATTTACAAAATGATAGATTGCAAGTCTGAGATGATATTAAATGTCAGATACAAAAGTAAATATGAAAGAGTACTGAAACCACATACATAAATGGAACGTAACTGACATATTTATTCCAATGCTATATTGAATTCATTTAGGAAAACATCTGACCACTCTTCTCGGAATTCATTTACGTCCTCACGCGTGTAAGGCTGAGTTGTAAAGATCTGTAACAGAAAATGCACATGCTAATATTTTATAAAATGACTACAACTCACTTGTAAATTTATGATGTTATTCTTTATTACCTGATCTATAGTCTGAATGTCATTTGATGCTTGTTTGACAATAGCTTGCATATATTTCATTACATAATAGCCACAAGCCTCGTCATTATTTTGTATAGGACACTACAAATAACGAATTATGCTTAATGTTAGTAAACTACTATAAATAGAAGACTATAAGAGTTGACATATAAGAGTTGAAAATTAATACATATAAGACTAAGCAGTTGTCAAAGTAGCTACCTTGACATTTTTCAAAGTCAATGTCTTTAATTTTGTGGGTATTTGTCCTCCGCCTTCACGAAAAACTTTTATATCCCTATCAATTAAACGATAGTTGGTAAAATAGAAATTTTAAACAGAAATATCATGTTGAAGCATTGACTATATTTATGCTTACACCATAGCTGGCAATTTCAATTTGTGACCCTTTGTTGTTTTTTCCATTGGACCAAGATAATAAAGAGTCATCAATTTTGGGACAATCACCACTAATTCCCAATGTCTAGATCTGAGTAAGAATAAAACAAACATTAAAATAAATACATTTGTTCGTTATTAAAATTATATTGAATAATAATTCTTACTGGACGTTAAAAGGAATTAGGATAATTTCCTTTCCCACACTAGCAAAATATTTAAATGCATCAGAGAAGTACTCACTCACTTCCTCAATATGTGTCTCCACCTGACTAGTGACCGAAGGAACTAAGAATCCAACATTCTTTATATCAAAGTTTTTGGCCTCGGTATATAAATGGTTGTTAAATATTTGTAAATATTTTCATATGTAGAAATAAGCTAAAATGTGTATTGGAATTTTTATATTGATAGATCCTTACCTTATCCATACTTCTAATATCGAAGTATTCAACCAATCATACCGGAACAACTCTACAATATCATCAAGAAAAATATAATTTTCAAAGTCTCTCACAGTTGCATCTTCTATTAAATTGATCAACATTTGTAGTCCAGAGCTTTGGTTGGCTAAGTATCGACACAAACATTTACATTTACTTCCCAACTCGTCGGATGTGGATTCTGGAATAATAGATGGCTTGGGCATAGGAGGACGACTAGTAGAATTTTTACTTTTTGGTTTGCAAACATGTTAATTAAATTACATACTTCTATTACACGAGTTCATATATGCAGTCAAATATAAAAAAATATGGTAGAATTCAAGTATACCTTGTCATTGATAACCAAGTGTCTAGGCCAACCCACCATAACACCCTCTGCTTCTTCAACTGTACTATATTCAAGATTAGATATGGGTAGTGGTTTGTCCCCCATTCCCTCATACACAAGATGGATGGACACACGACAAATGTCATCAGTAATTTGTTGGCAATGCAATGTACCACCAAGGTTATACACCTTACCCGCTGCCACAATATTATATTCTGGAACCTCCACTGCAAGTTTACAGTTCATACCAACCTAGATTGAGATAATATAAGTTATATAAGAAGCAGTAGAACAGATACATGTTACAACTATATATATTATCATATTTATATCATACTAATAGCACAACATATAGAACAAAAACTTACTGCTGATTGTTGTGGTAGGTCATTGGGAGTGCTCCCATGACCTTCTACAACTGTAGCATGGGCTTGTACCTCATCACTTGAGAGACGCACAATATGAATAGGTTGAGAAGGTTGAGTAGGCTGAAATGAAGACATTATTTCTTTTACTTTCTGCGCTACTAATGCTTCAACCTCCTCTTGTGTAAGATCTCCTGCACGACCTCTTTTAGGTTGCGAAGGGCCAAAATAAGACTTGAATCCTATACCAGCTCCTAATCCCCTAACACGGCCATGATGCTCCTTCGTACCAAGAGCAACTGATAGTTCATCCATGTAGCCAGTTGGGATGAACTTTCCTTCCTTCCTTTGCTCGTGGAAATCAATCTATTCATAGTTAATAAAAATATTAAATCACAATATCAATTAGATATAAATAAATCTAAGTTTGTGGGAGTTACTCTTTACTTAGTTGGGATAAACCTACCATCTTTTGTGCCACCTCCTTAGTTGCAGGGTTGACAATTTCACCTGCTCGATTCTTTCTAGCATCAATCCATGTCAAGTGTCGGGGTGGATGCTCAACTTGAGTTGTATTAGATTCTTCTCCAGAAGAGGATTGCTTCTCTTGTAGTTGGCGGCGGAAGGCATAACCACCGGGCCCTAAGCGATGGTCATGCACATTTTTGGCCCGTCTTTTCTTTTGAGCCTGGTAGATAGCCTGATCATTTAAAATGAGATATTACAATTTAGACTTGGCAAACATGTATAAAAAGATTCACCTCCTTAATTGTATAAAATTAAAGATTCATACAATACATCACAATCTTTATTACCTGAAACTCTTCCAATCTCCTAGCTGCAACAAATCTTTCCCACACCTCAGGATCTATAAAAATATATACATCTGTTGCTTTCTTCTTTTGTTTAGGATTATCTATAAATTCCCTTGCGAGATATGTCTTAAAACCCCTCCATCGTACATCACAACGTTGTAGCACTCTTTTCTTGTGATCTTTTTCATTTAGATGAAAAACACCCTATACATACAAAAGAAGCAATTAATAATGTTGTTTTGAAAAGGAATTAATTCCAAGCAAACTAAATTAAAAATAATAGATAAAAAAACATATTAAAATAATATCACTTCCACTCACATATATATCTTTCCATATGAGGTCTTTTTTGACATTAGGAACATCATGCCAATTTTCTATATCTATTGTCACCTTATTGCGCGTGGTCGCCCCTACGTAATGCTTGAAAGCACTAGCATGTTCCCCAACAGGTGCTCCTGTGATATCAAATTGGACTGGCAATTTGTCCCCTTTAGCCCTGAGCTCCTGCAGCCTACGCATCAGTGTGTGACCTCTACTTTTCTTAGCATCACCACTACCATCCTCATGGTGCTCATGCTCATGCTCAGAATGTTCATCTTCACTCGCCATTTTAGAACCTGCAAGTATACATGATAAACAAAAATAAGTGATAATAAAAGCACAAGTGATAAGGTATACATGATATATGATGTATATTTAAAAGATTACATGCTTGAATGATAATAAAATAAATAATTCAAAGAATACATGCCTCTAGTATTGGTTGAGTTGTTAGTCAAGTAAAATCCCTTCAGCATGGTCTTGACGTTTATAATATTCATCGGTGTTATCTTCAACATTTACACTTGGCAACCCAACTGAGAATGGACTGGAATAATACTTTTTGTAGTATTCTTCTTCATTTATAGGATCTACAGTAAACTATCTTTTTCCATGAAGAACGACAGACCAATTTTTATTTGTTGGGTCATCAATATAGAATACTTGTTTTGCTTGGTCTGCCATGATGAATGGCTCATCTTTCTCACCAATCTTTTCAAAATTCACCAATTTGAAACTCAACTCATCCACTAAAACTCCTTTGTTGTTGTCAACCCAATTACACCTAAAGATAGGAACTCTAAAATTTGTATAGTCCAATTCTCATATGTCCTCAATAACACCGTAATATGACATCTCAGCTTTGCGTGGTCTTTTATCTTTGGCACTAGCAAAATACAATGAACAAGCTTGAACAGTGACCCCACTGTTTTGGACCACACTACTTTCGTCTTGACGCTTTGTGTAGTATGAAAATCTGTGTATGTCATAACCTTCATATGACATGACATCTGTTTTTGGCTTAAAGGTGAGCCATTTTATGTTCTCAGCAACATTATTCGGTGATTCAGATAGTTGATTAAACACTTTCTCTTCAAACTACCTAATAAATGTTTGATTATACTCTCTTGCAAGCCACATTGAACTGGATCGCGGATGATTTCTCTTGATAAGATCATTGTGTTCTGTGATGTAGCTACTAACTTCATCGATGTTGTGTAAAATATACAAATGCGCTTGTTCCCACAACTCACGACTGATTCCTTTCACTTGTCCTCGCAGAGTTCCTTTGCCACAATAAGATTCAGTGTGATGGGAATTTTTTAGATCGCTAGAAGTTTCATTGCAATTCAAAAAATTATTGCAAAAGTCCATCACCTCCCTAGCCACGTAACCCTTAACAATACTCCCTTCAGGACGATAGCGATTTCGAACATCACCTTTAAAAATA
Source organism: Alisma plantago-aquatica (assembly GCA_963693085.1). Lineage (NCBI taxonomy): Eukaryota > Viridiplantae > Streptophyta > Magnoliopsida > Alismatales > Alismataceae > Alisma > Alisma plantago-aquatica. Next base: position 285,377,757 of record OY856415.1, on the reverse strand, counting down.
CTCATGTAGTGTTCAAATGGATACATCCAGTGTAAGAAAATTGGACCCAACATCTTCACCTCCCTTGTAATATGTACTACAAGATGAACCATGATATCAACAAATGAAGGAGGAAAGTACATTTCAAGCTGACACATGGTAACAATTACATCTTTCTGTAATTTATCGAGAGTATCAGGATGTATCACTTTGTTGTATATTTCATTGAAGAAGAAACAGAGTCTTGTGATTGCAAACCTTACATGCTTCGGCAATATAGATCGAATAGCCACAGGTAAAATTTGTTGCATTAAGGTGTGACAATCGTGAGATTTGAGACCTATCAACTTCAGATCCTTCATTGATACCAATCTACAAATATTGGAAGAGTATCTTTGTGGAACCTTAATATTATACAAGCACTCACAGAAAGTTTTTTTCTCCTTCTTTGACAAAGTGTAACAAGCTGGTGGTAAATATGTGCGGCGACCCCTGATCTCCACTGATAATTCTTTTCTCATACCCATTAATTCTAAATCTTTTCTAGATTTGATGCCATCTTTAGTCTTTCCGTGTATGTTCAATAGCGTACCAATGATGCTATCACAAATATTTTTTTCAACATGCATGACGTCAATGCAGTGTCTAATTGCCAAAGATCTCCAATAAGGAAGATTCCAGAATATTGACCTCTTCTTGTATAGAGATTTGTCACATGCGAGTGTACGACTACTTGAACTCTTTCCAAATTCATTAACAATATGTTTCACCCTATCATATACAACATTTCCTGGTATAGGTTTAGGAGCACTTCGTTCCTCAGTTGACCCATTAAAGGTTTTGCGTTGCCTTCGATAAGAATGCACTGGTGGGAGAAATCTCCGATGACCAAGATATACGATTTTACCACCATGTTTCAGTCTGATTGAATCAGTATTTTCCTCACAAACAGGACATGCTTTGTATCCTTTTATGCTATATCCGGACAAATTTTCATAAGCTGGAAAGTCATTCATCATGCAAAACAACATAGAACGCAAACTGAAGATCTCTTTACGTGAAGCATCATATGTCATAATACCTTCTTCCCATAGTTTCATTAGGTCATTTATTAGAGGTTGAAGGTAAACATCAATATCATTTCCAGGTTGCTTGGGCCCTGATATCAATATTGACAACATGACATACTTATTTTTCATACACAACCAAGGAGGAAGATTGTATATAACAATCATAACATGCCACGTGCTATGTTGGCTGCTTAATGTACCATAGGCATTCATTCCATCTATACAGAGTCCAAGTCTTAAGTTTCTTGGTTCTTTACCAAATTGAGGGTATAATAAATCAATTTTCTTCCATTGTGGTTTATCAGATGCATGTCGTAGGACGCCATCATCATTGGCCTTTAACTCCCCATGCCAAGACAAATTTTGCGCATCTTCTGCATTAGCAAATAAGCGTTGAAATCGTGGTATTATTGGTAGATACCACATCACCTTGACAGGAGAGCCATTTTTAGCCTTAGCTGAATTTGTGGCCGTATACCTTGACGCACCACATTTTAGACAATTTATTAAATTACTATAGTCCTTCTGAAATAACACACAATCATTTGGACATGCATGAATCTTCTTAGCCTCCATTCCCATTGGGCACATTATTTTCTTTGCTTGATATGTTAAAATTGGAAGCTCGTTGCCTTGAGGAAGAATTTCCTTTAACAAAGACAACAACGAAGTGAAACTCTTATTGCTCCACCGGTTTTGAGCTTTAAGAGTATATAATCGCATCACAACACTCAACCTCGTGAACTAAGTACAACCCTTATATAAAGGTTTTTTAGCATCATAGACAATGTTTGCAAATAAAGAAGGTGGATCAATGACATTGTTTCGACAACTACGTAGCATCTCACCAACCATATCATCCTGAATCGGTTCATCATTATCATCATTATCTATATCTTTTATGCCACAACTATTTTTATCGACATTTTCTAATCTATTATTAATTTTTTCTCCATGCCAATACCATTCATTATAACCTTGTATGATCCCATTGCATATGACATGATTCTTAATTTCCTCAACAATATCAACTTTCAAATTGTTACCACAATTTCTACATGGACAATAGAACCTATCTGTAGGTAGTTTCTTATGTTCCTCAACAAATTTGATAAATTCATCAACACCTTTGGCAAACTCTGGACTACAACGGTTCTTGATAGGTATCCAACTTCGATCCATTTCTATATCACATTAAAAATTAATTATAAAACTAAGCATTTAATATTGATACTATAGGTTGTAAGTTTTTATTGATAGGAAGTTAATTACTTTTATACTAAAGTGTACCACCTATCCCATTTTTGAATATTTAATCTCACTAGTAACTGTATAATGTATGTTTAGTTTTGAAGAAAATTTCAGCAGCATTTCTCCTAAGTTGTCCAAATACACCGATGTAAATGGTAAATAACCACTCACATATGTACCCAGAGAACAAATGAGAAAATATTGCTACAGCTTTCTTCAAAACTAAACATACTTTATACAGTTACATCCTAAGTGAGATTAAATATCCAAAAACAGTCCCAAATCGGGGACTATCTAAAATTTACTCCTATGAGTAAATTTTGAATGAGTTTCTAAGTTGATACATGCATAAATGTATTATTGTCATATTTATATATTAAGTTAAACATCATGCATCGATGATCTCATATATAAACCCTAAAGTGTCAATCTGAGACTACACAATGTCTACCCTCATATTTCTGGAATGTATATATAATGATTACATATGTGATTGATAACAAAATGTAGATATGAATGAATACATATTTTTATTATTGGTTGATTTATTAGTCAAATAAAATGGCACATTGGGAGAGTGAGAATATTATACCTCACTTGTAAGCTGAAGAAGAAATATATGCAAGTCAACAACAAGTCAATAGCACCTGCAACAACACAAATGCACGATTTAATTCTGTTATAATGTACTAATTAGGGGTCAATATATATCAATTTTATAGGAGCAGTAACAAATTCAAAATTGACAAATTTTGATGATTCTGCAACTCAGTCGACACGGTCGTGCTACCCAGCATGGCCGTGCAAACAACACGGCTACCTGGTCAGTTACTTGAAAGTAAGATGTAAACGGAGGAGTGAGGCGGCAGAGACAATACCTTGAGAAGAACCGGTCGGTGAGGGAGTTTGTGCGGGAAAAGAACCGGAGAGAGATGTGTACGGCCCTTGCAACGCCTAAGGCGTCGCCGCCTTTCAAGGAAGAAAGCACCGGAGAGAGATGCAACGCCTAAGGCGTCGTCGTCGTCCAAGGAAAACTGCGCCGGAGATGGTGGTAAGAAGCTTGGGCGTCGTCGTCCAAGGAAAGTGGTGCTAGTTTGCCTCTTTTCGGACGAGGAGATGGTTGAGGGAGGTCACATTTGTAGAGGCGGTGCTGCCTTTCTTCGGGCACGGGAGCGGGAACGGGGAGTAGCAGCAGCAGCAAATGGCAACCTAAGCCTTACAATCGGGCTGCTATGTGCAATGTAGAAGACCTATAGCGTCGATTTTTGGTAAAAAAAATGACCCTAAAAGTCTATTAAAAAAACGGTGCCCGGACTTAACCTATAGCGACGGTTTTTTAGGATAACCGACGCTACAGACCAACATCTGTAAGGTCGGTTATATATAAAAACCGACTCTAGAGTTCCAAAGCGGTGCCCGCGTTTTTTGTTGACCCTATAGCATCAGTTATTTAAAAAAAACCGACCCTATAGATCGAGGCGCGAAGCCAAAATCGTGCAAATTTTCACCGCGGGAAACCTATAAGGACGGTTTTTATGATAAAATCGATGCAGTAGTTTATTAGATAGGTTATTCTAGTAAAAACGACGCTATGGGCAGCGACGTTACTGGCCAAAAATGTAGTAGTGATAGTGAATCATTCGTTGTTGTTCTAGGTCCACAGCCTTCTTTTAAGGTTTTCTAGGTCAACAACATGGATATTAGACAATAGGAAACATCAAGAGGATGCCTATGAAGTGTTGTTAATTTTGAATTACGTCGTTACATGCAACATCGATATGTGCAATTAAGTTAACAGTTCAGGACAATCTAGATAAAAAACGTAGAATAAACCAATCCAAGAGAACATAAATAAATAAGGTCAGGATTAAACCAGGTCGGTCGTTAAAAAATGAACGTGATATGTTTAAAGAAATCAGCGCCTTGCAATCCTTCTTGGACATGCGTCGTTCTCTTAATCGACCCGGTCACGATCACGAACACGAAGAAGAGACGTCTCACTCGTTTTGACGATAAATGATGCAGACGAAGCAGTGGCACTACCAGTGCAGCTCAGTGACCGCAAGAACCACCCCATGACAAGTTGCATCTTGGAAGGGAGAGGATGAACGAACTTGTTACATCCAGGAGAAGGTCTCGACGTAACACTACGGAAGCGACGACGACAGAAGACTCCGGCTTTAGGGTTCGCAAACACGCACTCGAACGGATGACGGTTGTGTGTTCGAAAGATATGTTTAACCCTAATGGCCAGAGGCATATTTATAACCTTACACGCCTTAGTAATCATATTCCCTTTAAAACGCGACCACTTGGTCGCTCTTGTACACATTGCGGAAAATTCTACAAAAGAGACACTTTCCGATTAGGATTAATAAATCTGATTAGGAACGAAATAATTAATTAAATCAATAATTAATTAAGTACTTGTATCCAAGTGCAAAAAGAAAACGGAAGACATTCTCCACAATCCACAAGCCACAAGCCCGTGCTCAGCCTGACCTAGCCTGCCATGCGAGGCAAGGTGTGGCGTGACGCACGCGCGTTCATGCGTGTGTGTTGTGGTCACCATACCCACCAAGGAGGTGAGCATACCCTCCTCCTAGGACCATTAGATACTAGTGTCACATGTGATCCTACATATAAGGACCATAAAAGTTCTAGGAGTGAGCAATGTGGGATAAAACTTCTTTCCCATTTGTACTAGAGACAAAACTACCTCTCTCACATGTACTAGCTGCACTACATTGGGCTTAACCCATGCTATATACATGGTTGTAGCAGCCATATATCTAACAATCCCCCACAAGGTCCAATGTGTAGTGCGCTCTACCATTCAGTCCTTCATACCGTGCTTTCAGCAGATACCTTTCGATTTGAATCTACCTTAGTTATCCAACAGTGACCCCCGCAGGTTTTAGGTGAACAAAAGTCTTGAACCTGAACCTTGGGTGCAAGAGTATAGGTTGGTAACAACACAATAAAGACATGGTAGAAAAGAAAACAATACATTAAGACCATGCGTACATAATTTTATGTCATGATTGATAACATATAACAACCCAATTCTCTTGTTGCGGCCTACACAACATCAATCATTTAGTTGGAGTCTCCAAGGATGTACTGCTAACATCATGTCTTAAGACTTGACACCATTCAGAGACTAATCTCTTACTAACTTGCAGTTATGACACTAACAGATTTCCCAGGGGATAGACACACAGATGCATGAAGTATCAAAGTAATTACATAGTGTCATCCAATTCACCGGACAGCTTGTTATTACTACATTGAACCCAAATTGTGGGATCTCAAGTCTATTGGGTTGAGTTGCTACTACCTACGAATAATGTGGAGTTTCAGTCCCATCCCCAACTTGGATTTTTCCACTAAGGTTAAGGTAAGACCTTTAGTGAAAGGATCAACTGTATTTTCTTTGGTACCGACGTAGTCCACAGCCACGACCCCATTAGACACTAACTCCCTTACAGACTTGAGTCTGACTTGGATGTGTTTACAATATTTTTTATTGTACTTGTGACTCTTTATCTTGGCAATAGTTGTAGTGCTACCACAGTGAAATGAAATTACAGGAAACGACTTCTTTACCATAGGTAAACTGGACATAAGTCCATGTAGCCATTCAGCTTCCAATCCACTTTCATCTAAATCACACAACTCTTCCTCAAAAGTAGACCGAGACAATATGGTCTGTTTCTTAGACTTCCAGGATACATCTCCTCTTCTCAATAGGAATACATATCTTGAGACACCATTACTCCCAGAGTTGATGGCGATCTAGCTTGCATCACTGTATCCTTCGACTACAGAAGGATATTTGTCATAATGCAGCCCAAGAGAACTAGTTCCCTTGATATACCTCAAACTCTGTCAAGAGCTTCCCAATGGATCTTGTCGAGACAACTGGTGTATCTACTTAACTTGTTCACGGCAAACACAGTGTATGTGCGTGTGCAGTTCATAAGATACATCAAACTTCCGATAATCTGAGAGTATCATAATTGAGGCATTGGAACATCGGTCTCATTCTTGAACCAGGCCTTGAATGAATCATATGGAGTCTTAACATGTTTACGTAATGTGTACTCAAACATCTTCAGTATCTTCTCAACATAGTGAGACTGAGAGAGAGTTATACCATCAGTAGACCTTATGATTTTAAGCCCTAAAATCACATCACCGACACCCATATCTTTCATCTCAAACTTGCTACACAAGAATATCTTTGTCTCATTTACTACTTTTATATCGGAACCAAAAAGCAGGATATCATCGACATATAAGCATAATAAAATGAATCCATCATTGACGATTTTGCAGTAGAGACACTTATCAAATTCATGAGAAACAAAGCCAAATGATTATATCACAGAATCAAACTTCTCATGACATTGCTTAGGGGCTTGTTTCAAGCCATATAATGACTTAACAAGTTTACATACTTTGGACTCATTCCCATGACCCACAAATCCCTCAGGTTGTTTCATTTATATCTCTTCCTGATGATCACCGTGTAAGAACGCGGTCTTCACATCCATCTGATGGATACATAGATTATAAATGGAATTCAATGCTATAAGCATTTGGATTGTGGTCATACGGGAAACAGGGGAATAAGTATCAAAATAATTTATTCCTTCCCTCTGTGTGTAACCCTTAGCAACTAACCTAGCCTTTTTTTTAACAGAGCAACTAACCTAGCCTTATACTTATTGATTGTCCCGTCTGCATTAAGTTTCTTCTTAAAGATCCATTTGCATCCAACTGCAGAACAACCAGGAGGCAAATCCACCAATTCTCAAGTTCCATTCAAGAGAATTGATTGGATTTCATCATTAACGGCTTCTTTCTAAAATTTATCTTCTGGAGATTTTATAGCTTGTTTGAAAGTTACGGGATCATCCTCAACATTGTAAGTGAGAAACTCACTCCCAAAGTCATTGGATCATTCTCACGTAATTCCACAATTGTATTGACCTCAATGCTTGAGATATCAGATTTTACAATCAAGAATCTATAGGCATAACTTGTCTCTACATACCCCAAGAATATGGCATCAACCGTTTTCGGTCCCAATTTCTTCCTTTTGTGTTCGGAGACAAGTACCTTTGCAAGGCACCCCCCCAAAAGATATTTGAGACTCGGTTTTCTTCCTCTCCATAACTCAAACGGACCATAGTCACAATATACTCCGTTTTTTTTAAAAAAAAACGCGTTTAAAACACATATTATTCACGTGACGTATATGACGGCCGTTTTAAACTCCAAATCGAATAATACGTTTTAAACACGTTTAATTCGCGTTTTATTCACATATTGCGTTTTAAACGCGTTTAATACGTTTTTTTGTTGTTTTAAACAGTTTTGTATTTTTGCTTCACATTTATTTTTTCCACATCCTTTTTAACTTGTAGCAGGGTTCCACTAAACCGTCCAACCTTCCTCCTCTATCCTTTGACACACCAGGAGGAGTAACCCTCAACATTCTACATGTACGCTCCATCTTTCTCCTCCATTCTCCCCCTTTCTTCCCTGATTTGTGCTTGCTGCTCCCACTTCTTCCCCTTCTTCCAATATTAGAGTAATCAGTTCGATGTTTAGTCATTTTCAATCATTATGTGTGGGTTTATATATATTTTGTATATATATATTTATATATATATATTCCGCTTTTTTGCTGACTTTTTTCCGAATAGTTGACCGATTTTTATTCGAATTTTTTGCATAATTCCCGATTTCCGAATTTTTCAACTTGGTCGTACGTATCCCGAATACCAAATTTGTGACTATGAAACAGACTACTCTCTACATGTTTATGGGGAACTCTATTCAGAATACGACAAGTTGTATTCAAAGCTTCCCCCCACATGTAGTTGGGTAAACCTGAGGTTTGGAGTAAAAAAAATTACCATATCTATAAGGGTTCGATTTTTACTTTATCCCATTAGATTGTGGTGATTACGGAGCGGTAACCTCATGAACTATACCATGTAATTAGAAAAATTCTAAAAACAAATTTGAGGTATATTCTCCTCCCCTATCAGACCTTAATTGTTTAAGTACTTTGTCGATTTGAGTTTCAACTTCTTTCTTATAAATTTTAAATTTATCTAATGCCTCATATTTACTTCTAAGTAAAAAGACATAACAATATCTACTAGCATCGTCAATAAAAGTTATAAAATTACGATTTTGATCCCTTGTAGCAATACCATTAAATTCACAAATGTTTGTATGCACTAAATCCAATATTTTCGAATTCCTATTCACAGAATGAAAAGACTTCCTGGGTAATTTAGCTTGCACACATATTTCACATTTATTATTATTAATTTCAGATTTAGGGATTAAATTCAGATCATCATACATTTCATTGAGCCAATAATCATGTGTCCTAAACGTGCATGCCAAACATCAGACGATACAAGATTCATGCATAAAGAACTATTATCATTCAAATTTAAAATGGAATTTGAAACAGGTTCTACAAGAATCTTAAACAAGTTCTCTATATCACATAGATACCCCTTGCTAAAAAAATAAAGAATCTCGAAGGCGAGTAATAATAGCCTTATTACATTTACAATCTATTCTAAAACCATCTCTAACTGAAATTGCGCCACAAATAATGTTGCGCCGTATTGATGGAACATGTCTGAATCTATGAAGCATCAAAACCTTTCCCAAAGGAAACTTCAAGTCAACCCGTCCTTTGTCTTTGACTTCTACAACGTTGGAGTCGCCCAAAGTCATGGATCAACCTTTAGAGACCTAATAAGACACAAACAGGGACTTGTCAGTACACACATGCACATTAACCCCATTGTCTATAATCCAATATAGCGGTTCAAAAATAGAAAGAAATTTGGGTTTTATAGATACGTACCCATCATTGAGGTTCAAGGATGCCGTCATCATGTTGACCGCAGCGTCCTCAGTTACAAATGTGGCAGCTTTCTTAGCCTTCTTTGAAGGACAATCCTTGTTCCAGTGGCCAACATGTCCACAAATCCAACAAAGTTTGTTCTTCGATTTCTTTTGGATCTTGGCCTTATGTTTAAGTGAATTCTTAGATTTTTTATCTTTATTCTTAGCAGTAGTAAAATTAACAGTCACATTAACATCAGTGGGTACTTTGATAGTCTTCTCTTTCAGATGTTCTTCGTGAATATTGATGTCCATCATGAGATCGTTCATTTACATGTCTCCTTTGTGGTGCTTCAGAGTCATGCCAAACGACTCCCAAGAGTTTGGAAATTTCTCAATGATTGACATAGCAACAAACTTTTTAGGAAGTATCATGCCCGCATCAGCGAGCTCTTGCACCAAGAGTTGAAAATCATGTATTTGATCAGAAACAAACTTTCCCTCATATATATAAAACTTTAGAAATTTAGAGACACAATATTTTTCCGTTCTTTGATTTTTGGTATTGTGTTTCTTTTCTAATGTCTTCTACATAACCTTAGATGTAGTAACATGCGGCTTTGAATATGAGTCATATTGTTTAACGCAAACAAAATCAACCCTCATCACGTCTTACCACCCTTCTTCCAGGTTGTAATTATATTAGCACTATCGAAAATAGTTTCATCAACTTTAGGTTCGTCTTCTTCTAAATATTGATCATACCCTACGATGTTAAGTCATATTTACATCTTACTTTGTCAACGAGCAAAATAAGTTCCAGTAAATTTTTTCAGGCATATTAGACGTATCAATTTTCATACCAGAACTTTGAGCAGCCATAGTTAACTAATAACAAATAATGATTTCTTTAAGACTATTGTTAATTTTGAATAACGTCGTTACATGCAACAGCGACAGGTGCAATTTAGTTAACAGTTCGGGAAGATCCAGATAAGAAAACGTAGAATATAAATAAGGTCAGGATCAAACTAGGTCGTTCGTTGAAAAATGAATATGATATACTTAAAGAAATCATCGTCTTGCAATCCTTTTGGACATGCGTCGTTCTCTTAACCTACCCGGTCACGATCACGAACCTGAAGAAGAGATGTCTTGCTCGTTTTGACAACGAACGATGCTGACAAAGCAGTTGCACTACCAGTGTAGCTCAGCGACCGTAAGAACCACTGTCTGACAAGTTGCGTCTTAGAAGGGAGAGGATGAACGAACTTACTACGTCTAGGAGAAGGTCTCCACGTAACACCACGTAAGTGACGACGACAGATGACTCCGGTTTTAGGGTTTGCAAACATGCACTCGAACGGTTGACGGTTGTGTATCAAAAGATGTATTTAACCATAATGACCGGAGGCATATGTATAGCTTTACACGTCACAGTAATCCTATTCATGTTAAGACGTGACCACTTGGTCGCTCTTGTACACATTGCGGAAATTACGCAAAAGAGATACTTTTCACTTAGGATTAATAAATCTGATTAGGAAATAGACAATTAATTAGATCAATAATTAATTACGTAGTTGTATTCTAGTATAAAAAAAGGAAGACATTCTCAACAATCCACAAGCCCGAGCCTGTGCCCGGCCAGGCCAGGTGAGGGGTGGTGTGGCGCACGCACGCGCGTGCTTGTGTTGTCACCATACCCATTGTGTTGCGATCACCATACCCACCAAGGAGGTGAACACACCCTCCTCCTAGGACCCTTGGACACTAGTGTCACATGTGATCCTATATATAAAGACCAGAAAAGTTCTAGAAGTGAGCAATTTGAGATAAAACTTCTTTCTCATTAGCACTAGAGACAAAATTATCTCTCACATGAACTAGTTGTACTATATTGGGCTTAAACCATGCTATATACATGGCTGTAGTAGCCAGCTACATACATGGCTTAGCAGCCATATATCTAACATGAAGGAGTACAACCAATTGACTTTTAGTGTGGATGGTGGTAATTTATTGGTTCTGTTGTTGCATGTTGGCAAGAGGATCAGTTATAGTTGTGGTTAACTGATTGAAAAGACAGTGCGACATCATTGGACACATTATTGCATGGTGTAGTACTAATTTTGGACATTGAAACATAGTCAACGTGTTGATTCAGAACCATGTCAAATTAGGGAACAATAAAACAATATCTAAAAAAAAGGTTTCTATATTCACGACAATAAGAAGTAAATGTTTTATGTTGAGGGGAGACTTATGTTAGAGAATGACATGCGCTAAAATTTGAGAGATGTCCACACATGCTATCAGTTGGACCTATGAGACTGAGCTTCACAATGGTAGAAGTATCAGCTAGTGAAGATAGGCATATGCTCTTGATAAATCTAATTAAAAAATAGTTGAAAGATATGTCAATCATGTATGTCTTCTCCAAATAAGATAGTGTATGACAAGTCTGACGACGATAAAAGTGGTCTGACTCCCTGTAGATGGAAAACTATTTATTTCAACATTTCAGTTGTTACTTTCTCTTCATGATATGATTCATTTCCACATGTCTAATATATACATGAGATATATGAATTGAACCTTTTCATCACCACATTTTTTTTGTTTCAGGGCAAAATGTGCAGAGACAATGACAGGTGCAATTTGTAAGAACCATTTGAGTTAGCACTTTAAAATCTGGCCTTCCATAGTCATTTCAAATGACTCGCTGGTGTTATTTGTCTATCAATTCTCCTCGTCTCAACAAATATAGTGTCAAATGTATAGATAAAGGTGAAGGGTGTAGAAATTAGTCATATGTTTTTGTGAATCCCAGTGAGGATTAGTTTGTGTGAAAATTTGTGTATAAACACTATACAAAATATAATTTTTTTGTAAGGTGGTCTTGTTTATTTGATCTTATTTATTGTATTGAACATCATAGGTGAACCAATTTAACAAGAAGATTAGTTATGATCTTAACCACAAAGAAATATCCTCTATTGTATGCTTGAAGCAATTCTTTTCTCTACTTGATCTTTAGAAGGGTATAATGAACAGTTGATTATCAAAGCAAGGTCGATTGTTGATCTTAAAATGAAGATCAAATATAACTTCTTTTTTTAATTCAACCTAAGATGTAAAGAACATGTCTAGAGCACACTCCCACTTGTTATTTTCCAATGTATTTGTGTGTTGTTGAGAAGATTGAAACATCAATTAAAATATGGCCTCCAATGATATAGGCACTTTGTTAACTAATCCAAGCTCATTAGCAAAAAAGCCTAATTCAAGATTTCTTCTCGTGAGTGTTAAGTGTGTGTGCATGTGTGTGTTTGTTTGTTTGTGTGTCTGTGTGTGCATGTGGGCTTGGGCGTGTGTGTGCATGTGTGTTTGTGTGTGTATGTGTGTGCACGTGGGTGTGTGTGTGTGTTTGGATGGATGGATGTGTATGTATGTATATGCAAATGTGCATGCATATTTGTATGAAGTTGACAATTTCTTTGATACTAGAAGGTCATCTACGAATGTGTATTTTGCAAATTCATAAAAGTGACATGTGTGCACACGAACATCCCTACATTCATGTTCCCGTGCACACAAGCATGCATGCACACAAATTCTAACTCGCCAGGGATCCTCACTAAGAATTTTTACATATTTACATATTTGACACACCCACACCCACAACACGCCCGAAATTAGCATATATATATTTCTTCGACAATCTTATTGTGTTCCTAATACAAACATGTGTATTTTTTTCACATATTCAGGTGTATATGTTTTTGTATATCCAACGTCAAGATTTTTTTGTGTATATCCTTTAGAAATTATATGAATATGGTATAAGTGAATGGAAAAATCACCCAAAAATCTTTGCTATGTTCAAAATCGGAGTATTCCATAAGGTGACCACAATTTGAAACATGTTATGTTACTAGTCCCATAGTGGTTGACACCCACCTCCACAACATGTGACAGTGGGACATTATTTCTAGTTGGGGATATTAACTCATCATAGTAATCGTCACTCCTATTGCTTTCATATCCATAAACATTGATTAGATATTGTTTCTAGTTGGTTCAACTTCATGTTGACCATAGTGATAATCACAATATTTCAGTTCCATCTAGTAGAGGATTGTACTCATGTCCTCCTTGGCAAATATCCATTATGAGTATATGCATCCTCATCATGGAATGAAATTGTATATCTTCCTTTGTGTCATCTAAAATGTAGGATGTCAAGAATGGGGCTTTCATTTGCTCCAAGATATGGAAGACATGAACCTCAAATGTATCCCATGTTATAGAAAAGCAGCTATGTCTAAGGTATGTTGGTCGTATGCATTAGTTCTTGTATGGTCTCCTTTATAGACAAGTTTTAGCGGGGATGTTCACAAACGAAGATATATGAGTTCTTTTGGAGTCTAAAAAGTGATGAGTAGTAATGTTATAACTCCCAAGTGTGTGGATCTAGTGTTTTAAAGGATTGATTTTGTGATCCAGAAAGGACTAGAGGCGCAACTTGTTTCCCCCTTGTCTTCTACTTCGATGTAAATCCCCAATTCCATTTTCATTAATGTTGTATTAAAAACCAATTGAGATGAAAAAGATAGTTTTATTCAAAGGAGAATTGTATGTTTAGGAGATTATCTGAGGAGATGTTACTTCTAATTTTGTAAACAATAACAATTGTACTTTATTCTGGTCCTTTGTGAGAACATTTTTGACAACCTAAAAAGTCAAATGACGATCATATATAAGATCATCATATATATTGGGTGCAACAACCCATCAATACAGGATTTGACATTAGCTAGAGCAACCTATATTCATAAGTCAAATCTCATACACCTTGTATGGTTTTCATTCGATCTCACACAAAAGTACGATATTAGAATGACATAAACCAAAAGAAATAAAATTGGTTTGATAAAATGAATGATTTCCAATGTGCATTCGTTTTCTTAGAGCAACCTTTGCACATACTTTATCCGCAGTCAACTAAGTACCTACTCTACATAAGGATAAAATACATTGGTCTAACATGAAAAGATGATACTAGAAAAAAGTCTTTTATTATCATCACCATGGCAATATATTTATATCATATACACAGCCAACGAGCTACATTAGCGCCATGCTGCAAACAATATCTTCAAGGGGACTAATTTGACACATAGTGGCTAAATTATGTTTGCCTAAGTGAAGTCATTGAGATGGGGTTGGAGGTGAGTTGAGTAGTGGTTGCCACCCTTAGAGAAAAGGGTAGTTGGTTGCTTTATGGTATTTGTCTGTAAAGTGTGTTGATGTCATGATCCCAAGGGAGTAGGAAATCTCGTGGTCAATTAATTATGTTTAGTCAACTCTGTCTGTGCTCGTGTGGAGGGCATTGGGAGCATAGGACAACCATGGGGTGGTTGACCATCCCCATATCCTCCCATTTCTATAGCCCATATAGTGTATTAGTTTCTATGTTACAGTGACTTGACTTAAAACCTCCACCGATTTTAAAATCCAACAATTCATAGCATATATCTAAACTCCTATGTATGCAAGACACGTACAATCCGTTACGTTTACTTCTTGGCCACCAAGTCAAGAATTGTAAATCTTGTAATATAAACCAAGAAACTAAAAAAATACACCATTTGAAACGAATTTGATTGGTGTATACAAATGAAGTACGCTATGTCCTCTTCAATCAATGATATGTAGAATATTATATGTAAGTGGAATCATGTCCTCCTTACCTTTGACGTGCATGCTGCCATAACCAAAAGATGTTGAAAATTACCGAGAGCCTAGTTTAAGCCAATATCAACCTGACTTATAAGAAAATTGTTGTTCTCTTCTACCTTTTCTTACATTTTGGTACCCACTACAACTTATAATCCTTGAAACGATCCCAACCAGAGAAGTCTTCTCCCTCACTAGCATGTTCATGTTATCTTGATAGGTTATGGTGTGAAAAGTGAATGTGTTATTGCGTCATCAAAAGAGGGTGGATAAGCAATATATAGAGCATGAAACTATTTTTATTTTGAAGGGGTTAATAGGGTAAAGGTCCAAACAAAAATGATCTCTAAGACCTTGCAAGTATGTTAAGGATTAGAAATGTCATCCAATTAGGTTTGGTTTACATCCTCCCCAAAAGATTATCATCTTAAAAAAATATTGTAAGCACAACACTTACCAAAAAGATAAGTATGCTTGCCCTTAATATCAAAACAGAGCTCCCAAGTATCCTTCTCATTTGTATGATTGTCAAGAAACCTTTATCATAGGAACATTATGCTTATTCATTCAGGAAACTTTTCAAGCCATAAAGGGGATCAAACTTTTTAATCATTGGTCAAGTTAGGTAGGATATTAAGCATATCGATGATAATGGCATTTGATTTGTTGTATTCATGCATCCTTATCATTTGAAAAATATAACCCACCATGGATATTGGAGTACATCAGTGGTAGAGTTTTGTAAGTAGAGCCTCCATATCGCTCTAAGATATCAAGTAGATGCTTTTTAGGGTCACTCTGGCTTTATCCCATGTATTTATATTTAAGGGACCAATTACAAGAAAGTTCCACAATAACATAATAAAAATATATCATAATGAAAATAAGAAAATAAGAAATGAAAAATATCAACACTCTTGTGGTTGTGAGTGGCGGTGATGTTACAACAGGCTATTTAAATGATCAACTATTCTTTCTCTTGATATGGTGGTTGAGTGCAAGATGGACAGGGTTTTGGGTGCAGAACGGCTAGGGTCCTGGGGATCGTCAAAGAAAGAGAGGAAGGGAAGAATTAGAGGAAGAGAAATAGGACAGGGAGAGGAAGAGAAAGGACGAAAATCCATCATTGGTTATAGAAAATGTGGCAACCTTCTATTACGACAAGAGAGGAGTTGCACAGTTCGTGCGGGGGTGGGAAGACAACAATTGGTTCAACATTGATTTTATGTTATCAATTAAATCCATTCAACTTTAGTCATATATGTTAGTAAGGTATGCCCAGAGAGCCAATCATATGATGATTGACTTGGCATATAACATAAAGGATTTTATTAATAATAGTCATAAATGCAAGCTTGCAATTCGTTCTATTCCACTCAATTATGAGATAACGAGGAAATATTATGAATGTCTAAAGAATGACAATACTCAATGACGTATGTATTCAAGTACGTGATTTGAATAATGAGATCATACCAATGCTAAGAGTATGTACATTCTTATTGTGTCCCTAGTCGGGTGTTACTGTGGAAAACAGATAGACATCAATAACACACAAGACTGGAGTGTGAGTTGGTTGATGAAAGAATATCATTATTCATGATATGGTATATCAAACCAAGCATACAGATACATGTTACGGAACAGTATATCAGACAAACCTACCTTGAGAGTGACACATAGAAACCATCATTGGTGGTCATAGTCATCTCTCACAGTGAAGGTGGTGATTATGATTCTTAGACCTAAAGTCGCTACACTCATCACATGTCGTTTGGCATACTTTGAAATCATCAAGCGTAATCCTGAAATAAGGATTGCCATAACGGCAATGATTGGGTAGCTGTGACACTTGTGGACTGAATGTGAGTGATGTAGATGGGATTTGTCCCTCCTACTAGAGTTTGATATCCTGCCACTTGACAAGTGAAATCGAGAAACACATGTGCATACACATGTGAATCAATATACGATATTGAGGTCACATATATCTTAGACATTCTACTCTTATTTCAAGGAACATGGATTGAACATTGAGAGGATGTCGATTCCATGCCTCAAGTTCATTCTGGATATCAGAGACAAAGGAATTATACAATCAGTACAACACCTTACACAAATTTTAGGTTGAATTTGTTCTCACCTTTCCATTCTCTTGGGTAGCACTGATGTACGAATAGGCACCACTCTCTGCTTGTGATGTCATAAGTTAGTTATGGACATTCACTGCCAACGTGATATGAGACCTATATTGTCACACACATAAGAACTCATCTAGAAGAGGAGCTTTATCATGAATGGATTGATTGCCAAAGTGTTTGGATACTCAATTCGAGCAACAAATCAGTTGACTGGACTGCCAATCGATGGCTCAAGTGTTGAGATGGTCGTTTGGTGTGTCAGGTTCATTGGAACTGAACTGGCTGAGCTCTACACGAATTAGGCACCAACCAGTCAGCTCATTGGGTGAACTGGTTGGCTCAAAATGGGTGAGACGACCGGTTAATCTAGTGAATCGATCAGTTCGGTTGTGCCAACCGAAGGTGCTAGTCTCTTTCCCAAATTCATGAGAAAAGTTTATTGTTATACTTGTTCAATTTTATTGGTACAAGAATTAATGTTTAGCATTAATTGGAAATGATTTTCTCAAATTCATATGTGATTAGGAAACATGCGAAATGACAGGTTCGGGCTGCAAATCGATCTGCTCATGTGTGAACTGACCAGTTCAGTTTCCAATTGATCATTTCGAGATTCGTAGGTTGCTTTATGATCTTCCGGTCCCTTCCACTCCCACATAGATTCGGAACTCAGACCCTAACCTCTCTTATAAATAGAAGGGTATTGGGGGCTTCCCAGAAGACAACTCAATAGCCTCTAAGAATTGTTGTCCTCTCTGGTTGTGTAAACAATAGAGAGTTTGAGCAAGTCTTACTTGCTAAAGGGAGGGATAGCAATGGAGAAACAATTATGGGAGAGCAAGTTGGTGACTAGTACACTAACGGGAGGGACAAGTCCTTCCTGTCTGTTCTACTAGAACGATTGGATTTCTAGTTGGTCTGTGTGAACTTCTCTAGAGGTGAGGAGGTTGTTGTCTACCTCTAGGAGGACAACGTCAGCCTGCAGTCCGTGATGAGATCAAGAGTTGATGGAAACCCTGTTCGAGTTTGATGTCCATGGTGAAGACCAGGAGCTGCACGGACACCGTCCAAGAGCAACTAGAAGATAGTTTCACTGCAACGAGTTGTAGTCGTTGGACTTACTCCAGGACCAAGTATAAACTCATTAAAGCATCCTATTTCATAGTGGTTGACACGATCTTGTTATTATGGAGAAGGCAGATAGATAAAAAATTTGTTTCCGCTACCTTTCTCTGTTTCCCAACAAAATATTATGATCCTTTTTCTTATTAGTCGGGGTAGAAAAAGATGTCCAATTGACATGAAAATTGGTGGGTAGGCCAAACAGGATATGAGGTATCTAGTCTATCACCGGTTTCACATTTTAAGAATTTGTAGTATTAGATCTCATAATTTGTATAGTAAGAATCCACTTAATGTATTTACTCATCTCTATTAGTCATTTATGGTACTATATTACATATGGATATGATTCCCTTCATATTGAACTCCTAGGAATATCTTAGAGTGTCAAATAAGAGTCACTCCTATTATTTAGCATATTTTTCTCTAATTCATGTTGCTTAAATGTATTATAGTTATTTTATCTTTAGAATATCATATAGAATTGGTATTTAGACATCCATGATACTAGTTGACTCCAAGGGTGCCTAATGTATTTTGTATTAGGGTAGATGATATTATATGTAAACATAATCGGATAGGGGCTTAGAAGAAGGGAGTTTTTATTGCCTAAATTTGAGTATGTTATAAAAGAGGTTTTTGAAAAATTAGGTAAGTTCATGAGAAAGTATAGTAACACAATGACAATGCCAAAGGGTAATGAGCTTGTTAATTTAAAGAGATAATTAGTCAAGATTGAGTCTTACCTTTTTGAAATAATTTTTATACAAAAACAATCATGTAAAGAAATGCATGTAGATTTGAGGTATACTGAAATATCTACAGAAGGATTGAGACACCATAGGATACTAAGCTAAGAGCAGAAAAATTAAAAACTCAGTGACAAATATAAAAAGTGGTAGGAGGTATATAACCTTAGTGCTAACATATGTAACACATCACAAGGAACATAACCTCAATGCTTAAATATATAATTATGTAGAAGCACAACTACTATATACAATATTAGTCTTCAATCATACATGCAAATATAGTGCGAACAACTAAAATTCGGTCATTTATAAAGCTTTTTTAATTTTAGAGTGTTGAGCACATCCATGGCATTTGAATTGGGATCAAATGACCACATACAAAGAATCAACAATTTATTGGTGGCTCCTCCTCGAATATGGTTCCCATGTCATTAAAAAAAAGAATCAACAATTTCATAGTTCAATAATAGAGGAACACACTATATTTAAGGATCTTTCAATAAGAGTGTCAAAGGAGATTCAAGTGTATATCAATTAAGGATTTTTGGCTCGGTAAAGAAAATAAGGGTTTCTTTTTCTTATGGTGATGTGGGACCGCCCTGGAAGACGGGCCGTGATTGAGACCCTCAATAATGTAAACTTATAGTCCCCCTCACATACCCGCACAACCGTGGGAACATGTAAGTTCATGCAGAGGTCGAACTACATGACCAGATAAGGTCGACTAAAGCCACACCACTGAGAGGTTTTAACCCCAGGTATCTACTCTGGGAAGCCCTAACCTCTATCATTGAGCTAGAACTTCCTCAATAAAATAAGGGATTCAAGTCATAAGATGTGCATACTGAAATATAGATGCACATACCCTTTATCTACACCCAAAACATTCTAGTTCAAAATCTAATTTCAAACTAGCGCCTTAATCTACCTATTAATAATGTTACATAACACTAGGATTAAAATTTTCACAAAATGTTTAAACTCTAGAAATTGACCTTTGTATTCTTTTTTTATTGTTAGGGGAAACCCATCCCCCAGGTGGATCCCAGATAGTAGGGATGGTAAACCAAGAAGACTCGTGCGTCCACACATCGATATCTCAATAAGTCGCATCAGAGGTCAGTTGATGTGAGCGGCGCTTCCAGTGGGAGTCGAACCCAGTATCCTTCGTGAGACACTGTGAGCTGTGACTAAATGGGCTACCACTCTTCGGCAATTGACCTTTGCAATTAATTCAATTAGGTATAGATAATCACACCAATCAACATATCTATTTTTTGTTCCACTTACCAATATTTAGTTATGAATATATATAATCACATAATTTTATAGGTCATAAAATTAAACCAACTAAAAGGAAAACAAATACCCATATGTCATGAAGTTGAACTTTATAGAATGATGGGGTAAAATCAAAAAGTCTAGATGTTAAACTTCACACAAATATATAAGAAACCTATTAAGAAAGCATACGACCTTACTCAATGACAAAATAAAGCATCAAAAGGGAACAAGGGGGATTTTGCACCCAATGAGCTTCCCTTACCACACATTTTTATTACAAGAGGAGAAGGTTTGTGCTATCTGTTCCCCATGAGATGGGAGCAACAAGTCGAGGTTTCAAACCACCCCCTTAGCCACAGATGGCCACCGAGGGACCTTGTGGGTTCAACGAGACCTAGAAGAAAAGAAACTTATGCAACACATGTAAGATGAACATCTTGACTCTAGTTTATAGGAGGAAGAAAAGCAGGTTTTCATGATTTACCCTAAATTGGTGAAGTTGACCACCGAGGAGGCAAACATCTCCTTAGCGAAGTTGTATGGATAGATTATGTGGCTTGGGAGCCCTAAACTTGCATCCACAAGCACACTCACAGTCTCTAGTAGTTGAGGTTGGGGTCTACTCCATGCTAAATGTTGAGCACTACAAACAAAAGGAAGAATGTCCTTACAACTCTCAAGTGGTTTAAGATATCACAATTTGACTAGGGGTTATCAAAGGGAAAACAAAGTTCCTTATCAGAGAAATGTTGTTGATCAATGATTAGTGGTATGGTGGGAGGGGAAATAAGGGCAATTGGCATTCATTGAGAAACTTTCAAAGCCACTTAATGCTTGCAAAATTGATAGATTGATATGAGATTCACCCTTTCATTCCTCTATGTAACATGAAGAAGGAAAGAAGAAGGGGTGTTTCCTATATAACAAACCATAGGGCCCGAGTTTGGGTTTGGCAAGCACGAAAAGTGAACATGGATACGATGGGATACATTATGGAAGTCCAGAAGGAGAAGAGAGACAAAATACACTGAGAGAGAGAGAATACATTGTGAGAGTAGGAGGCACAATTCAACTATTTCAAGAAGATAATTAGAGGTAGGAGGAACATGGAAGGTCATTGGATTAGGCCTAACACAATGGGTGAATAGTTCCATGTGTCCAACTCAGTGTCCATGATGGAAAAAAGGAAACCACATGTGACAAATGGAAAATTGCAAAATTTAGGAATAACATTACATGGATTATACAATTATCATATTTATGTATTAAAGATAAATTATTTTTCCTGTTTTAGTTTAGATATCTAGGAATGTCAAGTTCTAATGAAAATTGATATTTAGACTAAATAAAGCATGTAAAGTATGCTTTTTATATCTATTTGCACACATAGAAATGCTCATCATGTCACTTAATATATTAGGTCTCCTTGTCATCATCTAATATAAAACATTCTATTTTATATTAAAATACCATAATTAAATTTGTGAACAATTTGGTAATATCATTTGGAGGGAAGTTTCGTACTTTATATTGTACGAGGTGCAATCTTTTACCCCAAATATAGCCAAAAATAAACTAATCCATCATATTCCCAATCTTATCATGTTAATTACTCATGAATGAATTTAATGATGTACTTTTAATGGTATTTATTAATATCATTTTCATGGACATTAAAATAAACATTTCAAAAGATTATTTATATATCCCATTTCCTTTTTGAATATTTGAGGAGAAATGAGGGCCATTCATTTAGAGAAAGCATCTTAACAATATGGTTATAATTTCCACTTTGTGACTAGTTAGACATGATTCAGAATATTGATCGGTTCATACAGATTGATAGAAATTAGTAGATTTATTTAATTTTTTGTGGTTATAAATTTGTGTTACCCTATATAGTATTTTAAATATACGGTCAGAATATGGTTTCTTAATTAGCTTTTGTGGTCATTTGTTAAATTTATTTTATTGGAGTTACTTAATAATTCAAAATTTATGTTAACATAAACTATATGTAATCCATATTTGGAAACTAACTAATTTTAGGATTTTCTCATAGTGACTATATTCTCTTATGCATACTAATCATGAAAAACATTATTTTTACTTTAACTTAGAGTCTTAGACCATAGCCGTATTTTTATTATTTCACCTAAGCTATTGCAATATAAACTAAGGCATTGTTTAGATAAGTAATACACATTTATATGTGCTAGATGTAATACACATACTTAACAATATTTAGTCAAGTCCATCCATATATGTATCATTATTGCATTAATGAGTTGTGGCGTATATTATAATATAGTTAGGTTATGAATTATCTCTTGGTCAAATTCTCACTCCAACTAGGGTTTTAGAGTCATATGATGATTTTATCTATGTTTTGATATGTTATGGACACCCATGACTGTCAACAAAGAGTCCCACAAAATAAAGAAACCCACATGTTCCCTTGGGGCACAACGCCCAATTTTTGTTTCTTTTCATGATTTGATCCAATTTTGTTTTGAAAATTATTTCTCGTTGTTGAACGTTAAACCCTTGTCAACAAATACAAATACCCCCCAGTCCATCATCACAAAGGGACCCTTTTGACTCCTCTGAATCCATAGAATGACTACCTCATTTAGTTATAGACTCCTATGATAAGTGTCTAGAAGATCCTTCTTCTAGAACAATGACTCCAATACGTAGAAAGTCTGCTAAAAGAAGAATTAGAGACATCACAACCTATAGCTTTACGTTGAACTATTCTAATTGTTCATCCTAACTAGTAATCCAAATCGTACTTAATTGCTTCAACTGCTTATCATGTTCATCTTGTTCAACAATTGTCCATCTTGATTGTTCATGAACTTGATTAAGATACTCATGCTAAACATCTAGACATCATGTTCATGATCAAACCTTACAATTGACTACTTACTTGCTTGATATTCTTATAAAAATTGCATGTTGAGGTAATGGACTCTTCTACATTGCATCCTAATTAAAACATGTCAACTTGTGAAGATTAGGATCACTAAATACACACACACATCTAGATTTTGCTTGATCTAATAGTCTATTCTCTATTATATTGTATCTATTTCCCACATCCTATCTCAGTTGCCCATGATGGGTCTCTACCATGGGAGATCCTATGGCGATAGGGACCCCTTGATAAGAATTAAAGTCTTTAGATATTACATTGGAAATAATGTGGTCACATTAAGACCTTGATGTATCTCACACCTTAATCATGTTTTTCTTTATATATTTTTTTGTTTTCTTACCAACCCAAATCCAGTGTTTTTGATGAACTTGAGATTTCAATCGCAATATCAATTTTTTTTACAATGCATGGGTTCTTAACACCTTCCCCAATTTTGATAGGATTAATGATCCTAGCCTTTCGACCACACATTCCACGTTCCATCCTATGTCAAGTGGAGTCATTTTTTTGGTCTTTTTGCATTTTGCTACTCTCTTAAACACCCATACATAGTTTTTCTTATTTTCCTCATAAAATAAGGTGGTGACTATGATTTTCCATTTTTTTAGTTTTTAGCGACTGTCAAGATTAGATTTCACAAAAATTTCTCTTGAGGGTATAACACTAGTTTAGAGCCACCTTCGGAATGTCAAAATGGATGAAGATTGGCCTTTAGATTTTTTTATATGTCTAGAGTCATTTGTATACACTCAAGTTCAGGCCTAGTGTTTTATATCTCAATATATGAACAACTCAAAGTTTTTGTTTGTATGCCTCGTATATGTTGCTCGTGTTATAAATATTTTCATACTAGTTTTGTATAATCATGTGTGACCTTGGGAACCTCTAATTAAATGTCATACAATTATCTATTGATAATAAAATGTTGGGTCTCTTATTTGATTATGTATGGATAATTTCCCTTTAGTCTTTTCGTTGCCTTCTTGCTTACAAAGTGATGTGATCGTTTCAACCTTTTGTTTCTATTTTGAGTAATTTCACTTTTGTGTGGCATCATGAGGTTGAGGTGCTACAAATCTCATGTATTGTGACGAATGCATATTCATCCTAATTTAAATAGCAACTTCAACTTAGTTTTGCATTCATTTCAATCTCTTTAGCTTAGAACTAGATTGCATTAGATTTTCTTTTTAATTTGTAGTAATTCACAAGAATTAATCCAAAGTCTTACTTTTCATGATATGCTTAAACTTTTTTGCATGCTAGGAGTATGGGAGGCAGTGGTCTCGTTAACCGACCAGTGGGCACAAGAAACGTTTAAATAAATGGACCATGCTTGTTACAACCTCAAATTTTGGGTTCCTTTGGTGAGAAATGTAATTTCTCATATTAAAGATTTTTGGACAAATAATGATATAATTTGTTGTAAATAAATGGATTTTGTTGAAAATAGCCTTGTTGTTTGATTTGTGGGCTTTATTGGCTATTGGGCCCGATAACAAGGAAATTCAATTAGTAAGCGAATAATTGAGTTTTTGAGAAAAGAATGATGTGGAAACCTCTAGAAGGCAAATCCAAAGAGGGATTTCGTGCCTATTGGGTTCCTTGGGTTCCAAGGAGTCCAAAGTTGCAAGGAAAAGCAATAATAAAAGAAAAGATTAATAAATTATTTCTTTATTAAGAAAGAAATTGAAAATAATGATAAAATGTGGAAAACAAGTGAAAAGAGGTATAATTGAGTTATCCTTTGTGGAATTTCGTATCCCAATGATTTATAATGTTAAAGGGAATACCAATGATGAAAATAAAAAAGAAATAAAGAAAGATTCTCAAAAAGAGAATTATTTTAATAAGAAATAAACGGAAATAATGAAGAATGATGCATTTAGATGCATCTAGAAGGATAATGAGTGTCCAATAAAAAGGATTTCGAAATAATAGAGTACCTTGGGATCCAAGGAGTCCCAATGAAGAAAGAGGAAAGAGATAATACCAAAATTTCAAAATAAAAGGATTAAGGTGATACATTCTTAATGAATTTTGGGAATTTGATAAAAAGAAAGTATTTTCCTATTAAATGAAAATATATTTTCGTGCCATTAGAATAAAGGGCAAGTTTTAAGAGAATGAAAGAATTAATTTTCGAAATTCTAATATTTAAAGAAAAAGGAATATCTAAGAGATGATGAAGAGAGAGAAGGTTGTTTTTATAATAGGAAAATGAGTTTCCATGTTGTAATATGACTTGGTTGCTTCATGGGCAAGCAGTCTGGGACGGGGATACCCTCCCCTATGAGAGGGGTAGAGCCCAGGGTCAAGTTCCAGAGAGATCCCACGTCTCCCACTTTCTTCCTTATCTTCTTCATGCTTCCCTACGTTCAAAACCCTAATGGAAAGGAGGGATCTAAACCCGAAGCAATGGAGGTTCAATTGATGGTCTTGATGGAGGAAGGAAGCCTCCACAACGACCTAGGAAGGATTGGAAGAGCAAACCCGTGCTCCTGTAGGTCGGCAGGCTATTGTAAACACAGCAGCAAGTGAGGTCGTTTCTCCCTCGAGCATGGCCATGACGGTCACGACCTGGGGGCGCCTTGAGTGCGCCTAGGTTCTGCGAGGCTGGGACAGCCATGGGCGGCGACCCTCGAGCCTTAGGGGAGGAGGATGAAGGACCGTGGACGGCTGCACGTGAGCATCCAGTTCCAGAGCAACTCCACTCCGACCAGCTACGCTAGGCATGTTATGGGTGGTGCCACAAGGGCGGAGGAGGGAGACGAAGCCAAGGGAAGAGTTGGCAACAGCCATCGGGGGCCATGAAGGAAGGAGGACGCGGCCGCAACCTGCTGCAGTCGGCTGCGGACTAGGGTTCGCAAGGTTGAGGGTGACCAAGGTAGATTGGACGTTTATGCCCTCCGCGGGCTGAAGGCACAGTCGACTTACACGGGGGTAAAGTCGTAATTCCGAAATGTTTCCCAAACAAACCAATGTTGCATGGAGATGGCTACGTGGCAGCTCCAGATTGGTCCAAGTAAGATTTTATTACAAAAATCGTAGTTAAATATTCGTAGCTTGGATGATAAAAGTTTATACATGAAATTTGATCAGGAGAACGAGAGGAACTCAATAAAAATGTTATTAGAACCTAATTTTGCTTCTAATTTCAAAAGTGTCAAAAGTGATCATATAATGCATTAGACTTTGTTTAAAACCCCTAATTGTATTAGAGATTAAATCAAAGGTGCTTAATGGGTTAAATCGAGTATTAGTAACCTGTTGAGAAATAAAGTGAGGTTTGCGTATAATTTTGATAATGTTGGACTTGTTTTAGGGTTTTAATCCATGAATCCATGATAATGCATGTAGAAACCCTAATCTAGGATCAAGAATGTAATTAACTGGGAAAATTTGGAAATATGTCCGTTAATCATAAAGAGATACATTAAGATCAAAAAGATGAATTTTGCATAATTAGTTAATTTAGAGTTTCATATGCATGAATATACTTTAATGGGCCTTGAAACCCTAATGTTGACTAATTCAACTATTAATGGTTAATTATGCCTTTAATCCAGAATTGAGGATTAGATGTGGAACTAATTAGGGTTTAAAATAGTAAAAGATGAAGGGAAACCCTAATTATGGAAACCCTAAAAAGTGGACTAGAAACCCTAAGAAGTGAGTTAGATTTAATAGATCTTAATGACATGAGGAAATTGTATAATTGTTTCAAGATCTTATTGAATGCTTGCATGATCGTTGTTGTTTGGATTATTCCTGCATCTGAATCTACATGTACAGGTATGTGGTTACGCTTATGACTACCCGAATTAGTTTTCTGAGATTTTATCGATGTTTCCATCGTGGCTTGAATTAAACTGTTGGATGTATTTAATTCATGCAAAGTATAATGTGAATATGACTATCACATAAGAAATATGCCTACTAGCTCAGATCCTAGTCCCCTCTGTAGCTTAATGGGTTGACCTAGTAAATGGCTACCAATGGGGTAGGCCCATCAGGTCATTGGATGACTTAGTAAATGGCTGCCAATGGGGTAGGTCCATCAAGTCACATTGGGTTAGAGATTGGACTACCTATGGGTAGTGCCATGCGACTCAACCTTAGATATTGATCTACCTGTTAGGTAGGATCATGCGGGGTTTAAATAAGGATCTACCTAGAGAGAGGTGGGATCTCAGTCCACTATAGGGACAACACAGAGATAGGGGATAGGAAAGGATTGAGTAGTATAGTTTAAGTCGTAATCTTGGATGTTAAATGATAATTGGCTGATTACTTTGTTATTGTAGTTGCATGATTATTGTTTCCCCCACATACCAGCTTCTTGCTGACCGACATTTTATTTGTCGGCGTTTTAGGTGCAAATGAAAAGAACAAACAGTAAAGTGGCAGATGTGGAATTAAATGAGAAATAACGTGCACAGGAGGATTAGTTAGTTTAGCGTCTTCATGGATAGAAGTTTAGAAATCCCAGTTTTTCCATGGTAAGAAAAGTTTTATTTTATACCAGTTTTCAGTTTAGTTGGTAGAATTTTAATAATTGTTAATGATTATTTATCAAACCTTTGATCCTTTTAATTGAATAACGGCTCTGACCTTCGGGTCTCCCTTAATTGGGGGTTACCGGGAGGCGGGGTCGTTACAATGCTTTTGATGACTTGTTCCTTCATTGGTTGTTGATTCCATTAGTCGATGCCTCTTACATGCGTGCCCTTCGACACATGCCAATAGCGCCCCCCAGGGGGTGGTCTTACATCTACCAAAACTAAAAGTTTGCATTATGTATTCCCAACCATTGATTTACATCAGACTCAGACTGCCCTTCCTTCAGTTGACAATCCAAGGAAGTCCATGGCTTGCTTCTGGTGGTTGCCTTTTGATGCTAACCTACACTCAATAATTGAAGGAAATTCTACACGACCTTCCAAAGGATCTCCAGTTCCTACCTTACAATGGAAAACATGTTCACAACAACCAATGGTCACCTTACATTGTTTGTTCCGGCACACCTTATAAAGGAACTCCTACGAGTAACAATTGATGCCCCCTCCTTTTGTCTTCTGATGGAGACTCTGTTTGCCTTTCGAAGAAATATTTCCATTCTCTTACTAATGGATCTCCACCACAACTGCCTTCTGATGAAACTTCAGCGTCCTCATCTTATGGAGATATAGACCCCACCTTCTAATGGTGGTATTACATTCCCTTCTGACGCCCCCTAGAATTTTCTCCTACCTTTGGAAGTCATGTAGGTCAACGACTCATTGTCTTACTCGAGTTGTTTCTATCGCTTCACCTCCATGGAGGCCAAATACTTAACTCCATGATAGTTGGGAGGGTTCAAACTCCTAACATTTGCCTATAAATAAAAGGTCTTCATCTTTAGAAAAACGATCTGCCATTGACGCATCCAGGTTTCCGCTCTCTTTCTAGACCTTCCACTTTTAGAAACCTTCGACCACTTCCATCGATTGATGAATGTCAACCAAACACGCTTCTACCTCCATCACCACCAATGTACCAAGGTACCAAGGTTCTGACCTCAAAGGAGGCATGTTTTGCAGAACCTTCATTCATAAGATGATGACCTTTGCTTCCTTCAACCTAGTGCTTTCTCTACACACTAGTAATCCTAGTTCACAAGGAAGAAGGAATGACACTTCCAGCCCATCCCCAATGAACGTCTAGGGGTGTCCTTGAATGTTTGTTTACACATTTGTCTTAAGTTTAAAGAACCACTTTTGCACACCATGGTTGTGACTTATTCTTCTTCTTCTCTCATCATGGCTTTCTTTCTTTCTTCCTTTGTTGTTTTTGTTATTGTTGTCATGAGTGAGTAGTCATCTCTCTAGGGTGTGTGGAGTAACCTTGCTACCAAATTTTGTTCTCTTAGTTGCATCCATTTTTGTATAAACTATTAAGTATTTAGAATAAATCATTTTATATTTGTATGCTTGTCTGATAAGTATGTTTACATGTTTATCATGATCTAGGGTGTAGAGAACTTTGAACCTAAGATCTAGGATATCGACTACTTCTTATTTAACCCTTGATGAAAACTTCGGGTAGGTGCTTTGTGAGGTGATAGATGTATGATCTCTAGGTAATGCGACAACAAGGTTAGAGTGATATCCATGTGGATTCAATTCTAACAACGAAATGAGGATTTGTCCAATTTCAACATGTACATGTTCGTGCTTGATTTATGTAATGAGAGAATAAATGATAGGTAGTGGTGGTAAAATTCATACCACCCTAGTGTTCCTATCATCTGATAATCAGCCTTTGATCCAACATTTTATTATTTGCATCTGAGTATAATCAATCAATCTAATTTTTATTTGAGACACTAGTTCTTGTGAAGTTACTTTGATCAGTTAACTCTTAAAAATGTTGTCTTTTGGCATTCAGTCTTGGACTATACTACATAAGATCTTTTTGCTTGCAGGTAGTGATCATTGTACATTGGTTAAAGTAAACTATAGATATTTCTCCGAGAGTGAATTTTCCTATGAAATATCACGCACATCAAATATCTATATCTAGATTTTGGTATGTTACACTAGTTAAGTACATGATACCCCATTACTGATGTAATTATGTAATCAAAGGTGTAATAATGCACTTTCAATTGAAGTAATGATATGTAATATACTAAGGTGTATTGCTACAAATCAACTTGTGAGTGAATATTGGTCAAGCATGATTTTCTAATTTGAACTAAACATAGTGGGACCCAAAGAATAAAAAATTTAGGTCACCCTTAGGTTCAAGCAAGATGTGAATTTTGTGGACGTCACATCAGATCTTGAGTTATGTTTGACCATGGTAGGATTTTTGGAGGGTTGTTTTGTAGGGAAATACGACATCAGATAGGCAGCGGAAACAAAAATTTTACTGACATATTTCCCATCAACCAGCAGATCGAGTCAATAACTATATAATGAAAAGGATAGTTTTATAAAGATATACCTGGTCCTGGAGCAAGTCTAGTGACAATCCTCGTTGATGTAGATGCACACTCTGTTTTGGATGGTGTCTGTGAAGCTCTTGGTTGTAGTGGGACTTGTCTGAATGCTTCTTCATGGATAGCAGACTCGGACAACTACTGTAGATGTAACACTCAGATTTTCATAACACATGAGCGGAAGCTATATTCTTTTTTTTCATTTGGGAGTATCACAAACATGATAACCATTGCAATTAAAGTAAATGAAACACTTTTGCATATATTTAAAAATTATACATACATAGTTCTTGTCAATAGAAAACTACATCACGTTCATCCATAATATTATAATAAAAATATGTTAGAACTCTAGATCTTCTAGGTAAATGGCACCCCACTAGGCTGAGCTTGAAATATCCTAGTCCTTTGCTTGTCCTTTTGTTCTTCAATTGTTCTGAAACATGCGGACATCACGTCCCCAGCCATGCATTGGGAAAATAACACGCGTTAGAGTAAGTGGCATGAGTATTCTAAAATATACATTGCTAAAGAACTGAAATTGGATTCTATAAACATAAAGCTAACATCAAGCTCTGAGTAAAATCTGTAACATATTATCTCTTATTACTTAATCTAAATTCTTATCTTTCTCTGGAGACATGTACCCTGGTATGTGGATCTCAAGACATGAACCACAGTGCATGGGTCATAGTTATCTTATCTATTTCCCTCTCATCATACTTATGTATGAGATTATGGGCATGCTCTAGCCTAAGGTATATTTTACTTACAATTTTTAGCTGATTCTGGTCACCATTATACAATAAGTCCTCCTGAATTGTCGTATCTACGCCCTGAATTGGTACTGAAGTACCCTAAAATGACATTACATGCCCTAAATGACACCGAGGTGTCTCTGAATTGGCGTGGCTACACCCTAAATTGGTGTCGCAACACCTCTGAATTGGAGTAAACACTCCTCTGAATTGACAACAGATGCCTCTGAATCGTCCCAGGACTACTGAATGAGGACTTATAATATAATGTCTTATGTAAAGGTTTTGACTTATTAATCTCAAGTCTAAACTTACTTAATTCTTAATCTGAACTGAAGCTGAATATTGATCGCTTTATTGAATTTTGAATCTGAACTTATCTTATATTAAAACTGAATATTGATAATTGAACTTATCAGAAATGGATTATGAGTATTGAGCATGTATTGAATTCTAAATCTGAATCTGAATCTTTTATTCTTAAGTGATAAACTAAATCTACAACTAAATGTCAATATTGATCTCAATTACTTCATAATTGAGATTGGGTCTAAAACCTATATCACATATCTTTATTTAGTATATGGCTACTCACACACTGAGTAATCTAAGTTTGAATCTAAATCTGATGTCCTTGTTATCTAGATACATTTTAATTTGAAGCTCTGGTTTATTAGAATGACCTCATTGATAATAATTATATGACAACTGAGTCTAGAGGCTTAGGAAAAAGGATCTGAATAAGATATAGAAAGACTAAGCATACAAAGTACCTTAAGTCAAGTTATGAAAGTAGTTTAAGTACAAAATATCTAAAAACATGAATTCTGACAAGATGATTTAACCTTTATAAAATCTTATTAAATCGGATCTTACCCTAAATCTTAATATTTACATATGAGCCTACATATTACAACTTAAATCTTAAAATAGCAATCTTATATAATCTTGTCTTGAAACTTAATCATAGCTTGATGCATCATAATTTATATTATCATCATAAGTCAATTAACAACACATTCTAATCTCAATAGTACATTTATCTTGAAAATTGGATCATGTCTTAATATGTTCAAAACTTGTATTTTGACCTTGTACTTAACTTAAAGATATTACTCATTCTATGGAATCTGATTAACTACTTAGTTCTTGGATCTCTATATATAAGGAAACATGATCCTAATTGAAATCCTAATATATGGCTATATCCATGTATATGATAAATCCTAAAAACATAACTTGAACTTAAAATCTCGATACAAAGTTATCCCAAATCATTAACTAACTATGACTATATTACCTGCTTATCTTATATTGAAATCTTATTCGTTAATTTAAATCATTTCTAAGAAATTGTGTCGGAACATGATTCATTATTTTACTCATGGACATGGCCCATAAATCACAAACATTGCGGGCAACATATCTCTATGTGGGATTTTGGGCATACAAATTTACATAATCATAGAACCATGAGGAAAATCTTATTCACATAGCATAACATTAAAATCTTCTAACATTGAACCACATAAATCATGAAAGTCTTATTTAATATACTTGTAAATATGGTGACTTGAAATATGAGTACTCATGGGCATGAACCACTTACCTGTGTCAAAGAGTATAAAATATTCATCTTGGATTCCTCTAGTCAGGTCTAAATCTTGAAAAGACATTACCTGTCATTAAAATCCATTTATCATTACTCACAATTCCCACAACTCAAAGTGGTTAACTTCTAGAGTTTCTCCTTAAGGTATTCATATATACTCAAATAATCTTCTAGGGTCATCCTTATCCCTTAATCACAACCTACATAATTTTATGGCATGTATAAAAGCATACCCAAAATGTCATATAAGAATAATCAAATCTCCAAATCATCAGTCCTCATTGCATCATACCTTAAAACTTGTGGTGTAACGCTTCCTTGAATTTCAAAGATGAGTTTCACACCTATCAGATTGATTAAACAAAGTATCAACATATATGCACATAATCCCCTTGTCTAACCTTTCCTCAAATTAAATTACCTTATATAAATCATTTAAGAGTCTAGAACCTCCTTCAATATATTCTTCATATCTCAAGCTTTCCAATGAGCACTTAAACACCTTATTCTAACAACCAGATCAAACTTTATTAATTCCTAAAAATTTATAAACAAACTAAGATCTGATCATTCAGATTACCTTGATATTGTTTACCTTTCAGGCTAAATGGGCCTAATGGATGGTGGCCCAACAAGGAGGCTCGGGTGACCCCGTCCTCTCCTTCTCTCGTGGGGTGCAACACAGGCATGATGCCTCTGTTCTGCCGTAGAAATAGAGTGTCACTGCCGGGCCTCCTCTCCAACTAGGTTTGGCCATCAGTGATCGATCGAGCGACCATCTTGGTCAGTGTTGCCACCGAGACTTCACCTTGATGATGAGACATCCACGAACATGAAACCCAGGTTGTTGGGCTCTCACTTGCACGACCTGATTGGAGGCGTTGCCTCCCCTATTTCCGCAGCACGAATAGGGTAGACCGCCCAGGTGGTCTCAGCGATCTACCTTCTTTGTAGAAGTCATAGTTCGATCATAGGATGACTCCTAGTATCGTCGTGGCGTCTCCCTCACCTTTATCAGTTATTTTTATGGAGCCAAGAGGTGCCCTAGGGGTTTTGGTCCCCCAACCCCGAAATCCACTGCATCTGAGTTCTGAGCGCCGCCATCCACAGATTCTTCCATGTGTCTAGTCGCTTCTTCTAAGCCTTCTCTTAAGAAAGCCCTAATTGACCTTGCCCTATGCCACTATTCTACATGTGTGGATTTTATAAACTTTATTCTGTCTCAGTCTTAGGATGAGATCAATCTGTATTTGGAATGTGCCTGAGTCCTGAATGAATGAGGATCTTGAGACTTTGTTTCCTTTTTATTAAATCGCTGCCCATCCAGTGAACTGACATGTTAAATGGAGCCAGTCCATGAACCAATGGTTTGATGTCAAAATACTTGGTTTAGAGACTAAAAGACTACACATACTATATTGCAAGTTTATTTCAAAATTTCCATAGGGAACTACCTAATATCGATTGGTCCCAATGTTCAATTAGAGGGTCTAAAACGATACTATGTGGAAAATTTCCGAAATTGAGGATCAAATGATGAATTGTTACTAAGGTATGTTTAGTTTCGCTTATGTACATTTAATGACTTACGAATGATGCCAAGTGATATGGCTTTCCATTAAAGGTCACTTGGGTTTACCTTAGTTGTATTGAATCTATTTGATGAACTTTGGCCAATAAGAGTGCATATGGTGATGAAGCTACATTAAGGAGAGAGGAAGTAAATTCTATTAAAGCTTTGGTTTATTCAAATATTCATCAAGTTTAAAGGACATTTATGACATCATTATTAAAAGGGAAAGAGATAAATCATGTTACTCATATCTTGTAATATTCAAATGTACAATCATTTAATTGGATTATTTACATTGAGGTCCAACAAGTTTAAATAAAGGACTCAAATGTAGTTATTTTTCTGAGTATTTAAATTTTTAGATGTTACAATTCTACCCCCCAAACTAAATTTCGTCCTCGATATTTCTCTAGGCTACTACCCACCGTATGGTTTTGCTTACCTCTTTATTCATTGATAGTTAGCATATCAACATACACTTAATGTTCAAAATTTTGCATGAAAAAGATATGTGACACTTAATTATCTAAAACATATATGTGAACATTAACCATTGCCTTAGTCTACTTATGAACTCATACCTAGGGTTTATGAAACTAAACTTGGCTCTATACTTAGGGCATCTACCTCAACCTTGTCATGAATTTCTAACATTAGGTATAGTTGACCGTCTAATCTTAGGTCTTCTAGGTACCTCCTACATTTTTGCATATGTGGTGATCAAGCACATATCTAGAGATGTGAGATCCTAACATGCTATATCTCACTAACCTACTAATACATGTGTCCCATACCACACGGAACAGTAAGAAATGAGAGATGCATCAAAATCTAGTGCTTATGAAATTCCCCTTAAATTCTCAATTGGCTGGCAATAACCATTGAGAATGGAGAAGCAACATCATTAGCTAGGATTAGGTTGAAACATGAGACCTAGAATAGGTAAACATCTATCTCTGACATCTCTATTTCCTCTAAGGTGAAAACTCTTAGTCATTCTAGGTCATTATATCTTTCTATGGGAATCTATCCCTAAACCCTAATCCCTTATCTTCATCCTAGGGTGACTATGAGAATCATATTTGCCTAGTGGCCATCTACCAAATGGCTCTGATACCATATTGTAACACCTAGATTTTCATAACACATGAGGGGAAGATATATTCTTTTTTTTCATCTAGGGGTGTCACAAACATGATAACCATTGCAATTAAAGTAAATGAAACACTTTTTCATATATTTGAAAATGATTCATACATAGTTCTTGTCAACAGAAAACTACATCGCATTCATCCATAATATTATAATAAAAATATGTTAGAACTCTAGATCGTCTAGGTAAATGGAACCCCTACTTCAGTTGGCGGAGCAGCTCCAGCTTTGGGAATCCACACTTTTTAATCTGCTTCTGAGGTTGAGGTTCTTGGCAGTCATGCCCAAATAATTTGCAAGTAGTACATGGTTTTGGCTTCCATTCATAAGTGAAAGTGATAGTCATCGAATCCCCTTTATCACTCGCCAATTCCAGACTTTCAGGAAAAGTAGAGGTTGCAGGTATAAGAACCTACATTCTAGCATACTCCAATCATTTATAATCAAACGTAGCTTGATCAACTCTCAAAGGGTCACCTAAAAAAGAAGCAATTCTATCAAACGTGCCTTTCTCCCAAAGTTCAAGCGGGAGATCATGAACTTGAACCCATATCGGAACTTCTGCTAGTTTAAATTTCGTAAGTTGTTGTCCTGGCCTCCATCTCATCAGAATCAGTGGTTTATCTCTTACAAAACAATCTGCACCATCTAAAATAGATTCCAGATCTCTGGCGTCAGTGAATCTTATTAGAAAGAACCCCTTGCCATGATTTAGCACATCAACGGAGCCTTTCAAGGCCTAGATCTGTCTCAGGTAGCGCTCTAGAGTGGGAATATGAGGTTTAAAGCCTACTACGTAACCTGCAAGACAGAGCCTCCATTTCTCAGCATTCTTCTCAGCTTCTGCACTTGGATAAATCAGTGTTTGATCTTTAAGCTCGATGCTGACTTTTTCCAGGGAAATATCTCCTTGAATAACTTTCTTGAACAGGCTGCTCCAGATGTTCGGTTGAACCTGAGAAGACGATCCTTCATCCTTTCCTTCTCTACCTGCAGTCTCATCTCCAAACGAAGCTTCACCATTTCCTTCTCCGGCGTCAGTCGTGTCTCCTATCGCCATAGACGGCATCGCCACAGACGGCTCCTTGAAAAATGTTAGCCAATCTTATGTGAAGTATCTTAATTGTTATTTATCCTGTGAACATATATATTCTCTTGACTCTATTTCTTATGCCTTGGTGCAAGTTGTACTTTTGATGATATATACCCACTGTGATGTGGATTTTACTTGTTGATATATGGCCACTATGATGTGGATGTTTATATGTTTGTGTTGTCTTGAGGTGGTTTAGATTTCCTCTACATGGATCCTATGATGTAAGTTTGTAACCCTTTGTTTCATAATTGAATATAGTCATATTTTTATTCTGCTGCTATACTTTGGTCTTTTGATTACCATTATATAAAGATTTGAAAATTTTACACCCACTCCATCATACCTTCTGAGTGTGTTTGGACTGGAGGTTCTATTGTTCAAATTTTTAGTAAGGAAGTGGTTTCGCTTCTTTACATATACATAGTAGATGATGTCACCTATGAAGAGGGACCAATTCAGATTATAGATAGAAAGGTTCTAAAATTTAGGAACTATGAAATACCTATGGCTAAAGTACGTTGGAAACACCACAATGTCAAAAAAGTGACATGGGGACATGAGTGAGATGAAGAAAACTCATCTTGAGTTGTTCTAATTTTTGGTGATGAAACTTTTTAAGGGAGGCAGAATTTGTAATAGCCCAAACTCAAGTAACTTATAAATCTCAAACTACTCACCATGAGTAGTCTAAACCTTGTCTCATTTTGTTAATTTAATAACTATGTTCTAATGATATGAATGAGTAAATAATAGACATTTACTTGAATGAATATTTCTTAATTATTACTACAAAGTTTGAACCTTAATAAAGGAAAAAATCGAACAAACACAATGTATAAGCACCCATACTTAAAGACTTGAGTATTTCAATTGTAAAAATTTGGTATTTGGTATTTTGTTAAACTTTATTGTATCATGTATATAATGGAATTAGAAATCCAATAAAAAAGGAACATATGGAATCAAAATTAAAATAAGAAAGTTATTGTATCTTTAATATGCATGTATTAAACCACCAATAGTTGACACACAAACAATAGGTGGTAAGCGTTACCTCTATTCAAGACCAATAAAAAATAGTATCATGCTTTATATACTTGACAAATTTCAATGGAATTGGGTTCTATAAATTTGTATTTTCATCCTCTATCTAACTAATGAAAAATAGAATGTTTAGAGGTTTGTAGGGTGACTTCCATGGTGACTAAGGGAGAACCTTGGTAAAGTGGGATGAACATAGTTGTTTTCTTACATATTTCTAGCTGAGGAGTTCAATTCTACTTATATTTTCTCATATTTAAGAAGGGTGATTCAAGAATAGAACTTCTTGGAGGAAAGTTTGATTGTTTTGTTGTTACTTAACTCTGAATTTGCCTCTTCTAAAGTAAGGTGAGTAGATATGTACTTGTACTACTTGCACTACGTTTTTTCTTCCTTATTTTCTCAAAGAAATTATTACTAGAACATATATGAAAATGACCATAAGAAAAGTATAAAATCAAACCTTCTAAGGTATGTATTATCTAGTTTGTGAAAAATACAAATTTTGAAATCAGGAAAGATGAGCTAAATATGAGATTTTAACTATTAATACAAATAGTTGTTGTTAACTTTTATCTTGAATTTATCTTTGTCTATCTTCTAAATCATACTTTTAAAATAATATACAACTCATGAAATGTATAAGAATAAGATAGAGATGATGATTTTTTATTGTCATAGGTGAATTATTGATATTCATGATATTAATCTCTTATTATCGAGAAGTTATGACTAAAAGAGAGCCTATAGAAGGTCTGAAATGAATTTATAGTTTGCTGAATTCATTTTAACACTTATATGGCATTTTTTGGCAGCAATAGTATGCAAAAGTCTTGAGAAATAAGGGCTGAATTAGTACTTGATGCCTTGGAAGAAGGCAGAATGTTTACATAATAATCTTGTTGTTTGTTAAGTCTTAAATGTTTTTGATTGCCTTGGGATAAGGATCAATACCATTATGATAATTTTATGACATGATACAACTTATATACATCTAAACATTATTGCAATAATTACTTTTCAACTGTTGTTTATTTATTTGTTATGATGTTATTATTGTATGTATGATTTGGAAGAGTATCTTGGTCCTACGATGAAATGAATGAAGGAAGAAATGTCTAGAGAGGGGGGCCTAGACTTGTATATATTGGCCTAGAGGGAAGGATCCTAGACTTGTTTACATTAGTCTAGAAGGGAACGGAATTTTGGACTTATTTAAATTTATCCAAAGAGGGGGGATCATGGACTAGCTTGATCCAGATGGGGGGATCATGGACTTTTTGTAAAAGAATTCAATTTCTTCTACAAAAGATTTTACTTAAGAGGAGGAAATCTTAGACTTGTAGTGAAAGAATTTAGTGTGTTCTATGTATATTTATTATATTGTCTATGATTCCAAGTGCTTTGCTACTCATATTGTTCAACTAATTGTTAATTTTTTTAACTTATTTCGGTAGGATATCTTATTCATCCCACCCTCCCATTGAAAAAAAACTCAAGTGCATAATATATTCACTAATTAAATTTTCAAAAGGAAATGAGGCAGTACTGCTACCCTTACAAAGATCATTACCTAAGAGATCATTGATCTCCTTAGGTGGGAGAGTATAACTCCAATACCCCCCGTAGTTGTTTTGGTGAAACTTTGCCAGTCCATCAACAATAAAATGTACTTCTCTTCAAATGAACTTTACTTGCTAACTTGTTATCCTTAGTTTTTTGAAATTTACACAACACCTTAACATATTTGGGATACTCTTATAGGTATCCATCTATCACATTAACAAACATCTGGGATAATAGCCATGACAATGTTATTCTAAGTCAGTGTTCAGAAAATCGGCATAATCGGCCGAATAATCGGTTTTGGGGGTCTACCGCTCCGAATATGAATAATCGGCCTATAATTGGTCCAGGACCGATTAATCGGCCGTTCGGGGGAATAATCGACCGATTAATCGGCGATTTTCAAAATCAAATGCTAGTAATATTTTTTTTACATTAATTTTTTCTAACACTACTATTGGTCATTATAATTACATTCTCTTCTTCCACTTTACATATTTGGTTTTCTCCTCATATTTTCTCAATAAGTTTATAGTTAATGTTTATTGAACTGATCCTTATCGTTGATGTTTTCTTCTCTAATTTCATCAATGTTTCTAATTACTTCTTAATGCAATATTAGTCTATGACTTATCAATGTTTCTAATTACTTATCAATGTTTCTTCTCTAATTTCATCAATGTTTCAAGTTACTTATTAATGCAATATTAGTCTATTACTTATCAATGTTTATAATTACTAATTAATTCAATATTACTCTATGACTTATCAATGTTTCTAATTACTTATTAATGCAATATTAGTCTATTACTTATCAATGTTTATAATTACTTATTAATGTGATATTAGTCTATGACTTATCAATGTTTGTAAATACTTATCAATGTTTTCTTCTCTAATTTAATCAACGTTTCTAACTACTTATGAATTCAATATTAGTCTATTACTTATAAATGTTTCTAATTACTTATCATTGTCATTATTATATGGTCAATATATAATTTACATATATTTATGATTAATATTTAAAAAAATCAAAACCGATTAAAATCGAATATTCTCTCGCTTATACTCCCGCATACCGTATATACTCTATTCGATACCCTCTTTGCCCGTACATTGATTACTGCTTTTCAGAACAATATACTCGATAGCTCTACTTCCACCACATCCATTGAATCATGGCTTCTTGAAGCTCCACCTACCTATCTTCCTGTGTAATCTCATATGGCCACTATACAACTTTCTCAAGAGTGCTTTACTACAGTCTCGAAATTGAACTTTTGGCACCCTAGATTTGGTGCTTCCCACTTGTGCATGACATCCACTACAAGTGTCAGGTTGTCTCTCCTGAAGGCTTCCATCTGAGCCAATGTTTCCTTCCTAATGAACTGAACTTGCTGAATAGGATGCATTGTTTCCCCTCAAAATGTCTACTTATTTCTACATGTCCAAATATGCCAGCATATCATGACGAATCCAACTGACTCTTCATCGTTATCCTTCAACAGATCATGGATCTAGTCTTCCACACTGGTTTTGTTGAAGAATGAGGTGATGTTACTGCCTTGTAGCAACTCCAATCAGACATCCTTAGAAAATTTGCAATCACAGAGCGCATGTAGAATATACT
Organism: Alisma plantago-aquatica; assembly: GCA_963693085.1. NCBI lineage: Eukaryota > Viridiplantae > Streptophyta > Magnoliopsida > Alismatales > Alismataceae > Alisma > Alisma plantago-aquatica. Next base: position 285,337,171 of record OY856415.1, on the reverse strand, counting down.
CATCTTCATCCCTACATCTAGTACATATCCTTCCTGTATCCATTCCCCTTTGGACCCTCCTAGAGTTCATAAGCAATGCATCTGCATCAGGAGCTAGGCAAATACTTTGATACTGGAAGACATCTTTGAGGTCAAACCTCCTTCCATCTTCTTGTTGTTGGGATACCATTCCCTTCTCCCAGTTGGTGGTATGTGGACTTAGTCAAGTAACATCCATTTTTTGTGTGAGCCCATACCTTAATATCTTTCCCTTTGCCCTCCGATGGTACACTGAGCCTCAAAATACCATCAACGAAGCATTGTGGAAGCCAATATTGAGGAACTCTTCATCCCAACCTCCCTGGAAGTTAACAAGAGATTCCTCTCTCATGTTTGATAATTATAGGTGTATTGGATTTAGAATGTGTTCCTTCATAATTGGACCCTCCTTCCACCATCAGTCCGTACAGATGCATATTCTTCTCTCAGTCATGGAAACCTCATAAGAATTGGCCTCAATGAACTCTCTTCCTGTCACTGCTGCATTTCCTATTCTGGATATATATTTTGATTGATTCCCCCATGTACTCTCTTGTATCTATCACTCATCCCAGTACACCATGGTGATTCATGATTAGTACTAATTTCCCAAGAAGCTTGTACAACAAGGCTAAATTATAGTCTCATATTCTCTTTAAGCCCAAGCCTCCTTCACTCGAGTCAGCTCACTTTATCCCATGCAATGAAGGCAAATGGATGGGATTTATGGGTGACACCTCCGATTAACTTCCTTATGGACATATTAGTCTTTTCACAAGGTGAAGGGGCAGCATAGTAGTTTGTATGATGTAAGTTGGTAGGGCAGATAATGTATATTTTGAAAGACAAATTCTACCTGCAAGTGACAGGCTTCTGCTGACCAGGTGTTCACCTTGTTGTTAACTTTCTCAAGGATATCACTGTATGTTTCTTTGCTCACATGGTTATGTAAAGTAGGGACCCATAGGTATTTACCCAAGTCCTCGGTGACCTGGTATATGCACACTCCCTTAATCCTTCTTCTCGAGTTGCTATCAACACTTTTTGAGAAAATAACCTTGTCTTCCTTAGCGACATTATCTGCCTAGAGACCCTCTCAAAGGTTTTGAAGCACTCCACTATAGTTTTAATCTGGATGGTGCCAGCTTGAGTGAATATTATGCGATCATATGTGAAGAACATGTGAGATATTTTAGGACCTTTTAGACTCATCTTCATATGTTTCTAGTTTCCCCTTATAACCTCTTGTTCTATAATCTGACTCAACCTCTCTAACCACATAACAGAGAGGTACGATGATTGGGGATCACCTTGTCTTAGGCATATGCTCGCCTTGAAGGGTCTCAACATTTTTCCATTCCAAGAAATAGTTGTCGCATCACCTGTTAGTGAGACCATCATGTACTTATTAATGTTCTATGGTAGCCCAACTCAGTTCAGAGTATATTCTATAAACTCCCAGTACATTTGATCATACACTTTTGTCAGATCCACCTGAATGGCCATGGATTTAGCTCCTTTATGTGTTTCATCGCCTGAATAACCTCTTGAACAAGTACAATGTTATTAGTAATGTGATGCCCTCACATGAAGCTAATTTGGACTATTGATATCCATTTAGGCATCATCGCCTTCAACCTCTCAACCACCATTTTGGATGTAATTTTGAGGGCCATGTTGTTCAAGGAAATGGGTCTCAAATTCTTGAATTTTCTTAGGCTCAGAAATCTTAGGTATGAGAACTATAGTCGAATCATAGAGAGAAGTGGGCGAGACTCTTGTAGTCAAAGCTTCTGTCATATCTTTGTCAAAATAAGACCTACAACCTTCCAATTTTTCTAGATGAAGTAGATGATGACCCCATCAAGTCTAGGAGCCGTCACTAGATCTAGGGACGTGACAATTTTGTGTATCTCCTCCTCTGATAGGCATACTTCAATAGAAGCAAGTTGTGCACTACTCAATGCAATGAACTGTACTGGAACCTTAGTAGGAATATGTTAATCGGCATTGTGAGAACATGTCAAAGTATTTGACCACCATCTCCGGCAAGGAACCCTCCTCAGTGACCTAATTTCCATCGTGATCTTTTAGTTTGGTAACTGAGTTCCTTCACTTTTGTTGGTTGATGAAGTTATGGTAGAACCTAGAATTATTGTCTCCAACCTTACACCAACTTACATGTCTCCAGTGTTTCATATAAACTTCCTCCTCAAGGATTCTATCCAGTATGGCATGAAGATCTAAACACAAAACATTGGAGATTTCATTGTACTAGATAGCCAAGTTAGTTTGTAAACGCCTGATATTATTGATAATATGGTCCTTCTATTTTCTCTTCTCTATTCTTTGTTTTTGTCCCATTCACTGATATTGCTTTGTGCATCGTGCAAGGCTTATGTAAAATCAATATCTAAGTTCCAAGTATTATTGAGCATACTAGTGAACCCTGGTCTCTCTTGCCACATGGCTTTAGTAATAAATCTATTGGGTTTACATCTTCTATGAAGAAACCTCACCAGGAAAGGGAAATGGTCAGAGCCTAACCTAGGGAGGTGTTTGACCACCCCATTTGGAATTACACTGATGAAGGTAGTGTTGGACACATCTCTATCCAAACGTTCCTCTAGTACATTGTGTCTATATGTGAATTTCATCCCTGATAATCCTAAATCACTTAGGTCAGCCACCATCAGAGTGTTATGAAATAGTGTTGCTTCAGTATGATTGAATGTCTTACATCCACTCTTTTCTCTTGGATCAATGACAATATTAAAATTGCCTAAGGCAATCCAAGGGGACTTGAAAGTATCCCCCATTTGAATAAGGTGATACTATAGGAGTCGTCGTGTGCCAGTCTGAGGACAATCATAGTTAAAAGTTATAAAATAGACATTGTTTCCCTTGCATTCTATGAATTGTCTATGACTAATGACAATCTCCACGTTGTGCTGGGTTACATCCCAACACACCCAAATGCCATCGGAGAAAACTCTGGCTTCAACACTATATGAGTTAGGAAAACTGAGTTTCTGAATGGTACTAGAAGCAGAATCAACACTGATTGTAGTTTCTATATGGCAACAATTCTTGGTCTATAGATTCCCATGATTTCCTTCATGACCTTGCACCTCTCTCCATTGTCATTCCCTCTCATATTCCAACATAGTATGTCGATCATAGACTAAGGATAGGGTAGTATTCGTGCCATATGACCTTCTGAAGTAGCATCCATGCAACATTTACTACATCATTCTTTTCATTAACTAGTTCACCTCTAGTTTGGGAATTCAACCTGGCTTTTCCTTTTATTCTCATAGGGGGGATCACCCTAGGTGTAATTCCTGGGTCGCGATATGGGTAGTCCAATCATTCCTTCTAAGATCATGTTATCTGAGGCCTCAAATCCTGGGATGTTACAATCTCCCCCACTTAGACTCTTGACGTCCTCATCAAGGCTCAACTATATGGCCTCATAATCTGACCCCATTTTAGTGCAGACCCATAATGGCCCATGGACACCCAGCTCCCGATCACGGAATACCAGCGCAAGGGTGGCTACGTCAACCATGGACAACCCTTTCCTACATGCATGGGCCACACGTCTCAAGACTGGCATGCCACATGCCCCTGTGGGCCCCACCTACTGGAGGGGTTATGGCTATGATACCATTTATAACGCCTGGGCCCACTGCCCTAGGCTCCATTAGAGTTTCAGGAATGACGACTGGCCCCAAAAACCACCACTAGCCTTAACTACGCGCTTTGTCCTCACTCACATGCATGCCAGGATAAACTTCCCGACTGGTCACCCATCCTAGTACTACTCTGGGCTGAGCATGCTTAACCGCAGAGTTCTTTAGAAATGGGCTTCCTGAAAAGGAGGTGAACCTTGGTGATATTGGTAGTCCAATCATTCCTTTTAAGATCAACTTATCCGAGGCCTCAAATCCCGAGATGGTACACTAGGTTTCTTCATTTGTGTACCACTTCATTTAAGTTTTATTTCCATGGGGATGGATGTTGCAGAGCTGACTGCCTCAATAGAGCATCCCCCGGTTTATCTCCTTCTTTCATTATCTCTATCTATTGTTTTTTATCATCTCTCATTTGTTTGTGGGCGTCCGGTTCATCTTCCCCATCCCCAATATTCTTTGGAGTTGTATGTTCTTCCTTATTTGCCTCTGGACCTACTGTGGGTACATTTGTCATTTTGTCCTCCTCAACATGATAACATTATTTATGGTTTCAACATCCATTTCTTGAATCACTTCATCCACATTGGGGTGTACAACAACTTGGACCTGATTGGTATCTGCAATCACAACAACATTGGCCTCGGCAATAACCTCCTTTTTCTTCACATTCAAGTTATAACAATCCTCCTTCAAATTGTTTGATTCCTTATCTGCATCATTGATTTTTCACATTGGTCTCCACACCTTAGATGGTCCCTAAGTGTTGTTGTCTTGGGTCCCCAATGTTTTCTCAATCTTTTTGTAGCTTCCTGGTCATCCTGATCCTCCTCAAATAGTAGATTCTCAAATGTATTACTGGATGGTATCTCTAGAGGCTTGTCGAACTGTCTGGACTATTTATGATACCTCCTCTTCCTAAATCCTCTACCCCTCTATTGTTGCCAAGTTTCTTCACAATTATTAACTTCACCGTTCATGGTGGAGTTTCTTATATGTTCATCTCTTCTTATCTAGATTGTTGGATTGGTTCTGCATTAGTTGGAGTTGTTACCTAGTTCGCCACACATGGATCACATGTCAGGAGAAACCTCATATTCAAAATTGTACTTGATGTCATTGGTTAGGATAGAGTGACATAAGGGTTGGGTAGTGTCGACTTCTATCACCAGTCTGGCAAGTTTTCTTCTAGTTTTGAAGGATGTATGACTATCCACTTTGATGAACCTCCCTAACACCAACTCTATAACTTCAAAGAGATAGGAGACATATATTTGTAATAGGAGATCCATGATCTTGAACCACGTTACAACATGTTAAGACATCTCCTCTATGGGTTTTAAAAATTAAGAACCAATCCTAAAATGCAAGGCAGTAGCCAAACAATTTCCATGGATTGCCAGTCATGGCATCTCCTAATCGTACTTACATGAAAGTTGCACCACGTAATGACCCATGTCAAGTTCATACATATTAAACCTCCCCTTAGGGTTCTAATGGAGTTTGATTCTATCATGCATCATCATGAATCCCACATTTGCCAATAGTATTCAAATGGCCACAACATATTTCCATGGCATCGTCAGATCAACCTTTGCTTTCAGATCGATAAAGATCGTCGGATATCCTTCAATATGCTTCAATTCAATTTCCTTATGGTCAAGATTATCTTAATATAGTTTATCTAGGAAAAAGGTTTTGTTGTCATCCTACATTCACACTCAATTGCTCAATCCACCCATGACATCATTGAATGAGGGTTTCTGTATCAGGCATGCTCTCGCCATTTCTGATATGCCTCTAGTGTACACAGAAACTAGATGCGTCTGGACATTCAAGACCTGATCACCATTTTCCTTGTTTCATTTCCTTTATTTGTGATCCATTCTATTACGAAATTGTCCCGACTCTGATCCCTTCTCATCCTAGCAAATTGGAAGTCTAACCCCACCAGGGAGACCGAAATCCTAACCCTCACCGCTTGGTTATTTCCCTCCCCTTCCTTTCTCTGGTCGGGCTCTTTTCTCCTTCCTTCCACACTAATCGCTCCATTAGCACTGGCCCCAGAAGGATCCTCATCTGTGCAGCTGTGGCCTCTTAGAGCCATGTAGCCGATGCCACCACCACTTCCCCCCTTGACCCCAAGTTGAAACCACGTTATCTATGTTGACTTAATGAGTTGCTAATTTTTGATTTGTTTTAAAGAATAACAAAGTTATAAAATTTATTATGTTTATGCATATTCTCACTTATACATTGTTTAATCAACCAATGAAAAATCTTTAGATTTTGAAGGCAAGGCACCAACTAGCCAACCCTCTTTTCAAGTCAAGTATTTTATTCAGTTACGTGAAGTCTTTATCTGATATGAAAAGTCTAGATTGTTCCTCTGATGGAGTTCTGGGATGAACCTATGATTTTTCTTATGTCTTGTAACTTAGCATGACGTTTAGAAAGCAAAGACTGTTTATCTTTCTATGAACACTATAAATATATATTTATCGAGAGCTAAATGAAATCATGCTAGTTGTCCTTCGATGATTAATGAGAAATGATATATATATATAATATATATAAATATATATATATATAATATAAATATATATATAGAGAGAGAGAGAGTCAGGCTAGAATACACTCGAGTGTACAAATCGTATGAATACACTCAAGTGTGTTTGCAAATCAAGACTATTTTTTGCAAAATGTAAACCATTAATCTTCACCATCATACTATAACTAGGCTACATACAAATTTTGAGCCTATTTGGATGAGTGTAAGTCACTCATCCAAGGAAACAAAATCGACGTGTGAAACTAAATTAAAATGCATAATTTTTACAGTCTTTATAACATGACCTATAAATGTCCAAATGTGCTCAAATTTTGTGTATGAGCTATTCACAAGATGTTTAAGAAGATCAACATATTAGATTAAAAAAAAAGCATCATAAAAAACTACTTGAGTGTTTTTGCTCCAAATACACTCGTGTATTCTAGCCCGACTCTCTCTCTCTATCTCTCTCTATATATATACAAATAAATATACATATATATACATATAAATACACACACACACCATATATATATATATATATATGTGTGTGTGTGTGTGTGTGTGTGTGTGTGTATACATACATATATATACCTATATATACATACATATATATACCTATATATATATATATATATATATATATATATAATGTATCTACCGATGAGTGACTGGCTATAGCTTAGCCGGCCTGGCAGGGCTTGCAACGCCACTCCAGTCATCAACTTCGTAGAGCTGTTGGTGAAGAATGGATCTAAATACTTTGTGATGTCCAGTAAGAAGGAGACCCTCCCAACCTGGGAGGAATATGTCTCGATTCAGTTTACTGGGAAGAAGCCATTCCGGAGTCAACTCCAGGGTTGGGTGAAGCGACAATGGAGGCTGAGTGGTGACTTCCAAATCTCCGCAGAAGAAGTCGACGGCTTCATTATCAAGCTCCCAACAGCTGCAGAAAGGAAGAGGGTCCTGGACGAGCCCCCTGGATGATGGACGGCGGTCTGGTCATCGTTCATCTGTGGGAGCCAGGAAGTGCCCTATGTCTGTTGTCCTTTCAGAAGTTCCCCGTCTGGCTTAGACTGGAGAATCCAGGCTTGCCCTGGACCTTAGATAGGCTAGGCGGCATTGCTAGTCTGATCGGACCAGACAACTTTGACGACGCTATGCTTGCAGCTAATTGCTTGAAGGAAGCCCTAGTTTGTGTGGATCTAAATGCATGTGCGGGATTCCCTAAAGATTCTACAATGGAAATCGACGATATACTAAAGTAACTTAGCATCGAGTTTGTCTCCAAGCCTTTGCTTTGCACCAATGCTCCTACTTTGGGCATAGACATTCGTCGTGCCCCCTGAATGTTAGGCGGAAGCCAATGCCAAACGAACTCCAACTCCGGTCTGGAAACCCAGTTACACTCCAAGTGCTCGCCGTTTGGCTAAGGAGTCATCCACAACTAAAGCTGACGGCAGTAGAGCTGCTCGGGATCCTAAACAAGATGAATTCGTTTCTAGAAATATACCACCAGCGTTTGAACCTGAGATGTTCTGCTCCTCACCCTTCATGGCAGGGGAAGCTCTCAACCTCGACTGGGCACTGACTCTGTCCAGGTTAGAAGTCACCCCGCAAGGAGAAAAATAGCTAGTACAAACAACTGGAATCTACCTGGAGTACAAGAGTGCACAGACCCCCGATTCTGATGAGGACTCTTGTTGCTCCTGCGACCTTGAACTAGACTTAACATATGATTTCAAGGTGAGAGACAGTCCCAAGCAAGGGAAAAAGAAGAAAAAACCTAAGACAAAAACTAGAGAGATCAAAAGGATTGAGTTTAACAATCTTGGCGATTCTATCTAGTTGTCCTGGGGATTTGTAGGTCCGTTGGAAGAGTATTTATTCCTCCATGGATCCTATCTGGTCCATTTCATATCATCTAGTTGCTGCTCTGAAGACGGTCAATGATTTTTGAAGGAGATGTTGGTTGTTATCTGTTTCCTTCTTTCCACACATTCTAGGTGAGCATATAGCAAATGGAGAAAGGCCTCAGTGCGCATCTAATGTCAAATTCCTGATGCTTTGACTCATTCAGCCTGGTTACGAATCTAGTATGATGGTTGGATATTTGACAACTCTTGCTGACTTGGGTTCTTTTCCCATAAGTCATGGTCATCTGAAGTACTCTAATCGTGTGCAATGGGTCTGATATTTGTCTGACTTCATCCGGTAGGGTTTGATCTGAATGCAATGCTCTGTTTTCTTTATTTGTGGGTGGTCTTCAGGCTGAACGCATGGTGCTATATAGGTTCAGGCCTTCAGTTTGTTTGTTTGGTAGGGCTTAGTCATATTCTACATAGGTCAGAGTTTTTGTTTCTTGAGTATCTTGTTTACTCGTTTGTTGAGTATCAAGATTTTTTTGATTTCTTGTTATGGGGTGCATACTGTACCTAAAGTTTTTTGATAATATAGCAACACGATTTTTAGCCGACAATATATATATATATATATATATATATATATATATATATATATATATATATATATATATATATATATATATATATATAATGTTTTAATAAATTACTCTCTAATTGAAACAATTACTTTATTGGTAATATTACTTTTGTTGTTTAAGATTTAATGCCCCTTAAATCTCGGAATCTATTTTTAGTAATTGGTGTTTGGTTGATTATTGGGGTCGGGTCCTGACAGAAAGGATGTCTGATCTCACCATTCAAACCCTCTTCAACCACCTACACTTATATATCTCAGCTGAAACCAACCATGACCAAATTTCACCAACCATGTGAACAATGCCTCATTCTCCCCCATTGTTAGACTACCATGTTTTTGACACTCTTGGTGCTGGAACTTGGTGCGAAGATACGTAGGACACAGTAGCGGAGCCACTACTGGGCTAGGTGAGGCATGTGCCTCACCCAGCTCTGAAGGAAAATATGAATATGTAAACTGCAATTGAATGGCGTAAATGAACAAAGATGTGAAAAAGAACTAAGTCATTACGGTGTTTATATCCCTTACATTGTGGCATACATGTGTGGCTGCATTTTATTGACTTCCGTTTAGACGCTATCCAAACGGCAATCCACTCATCATTTGGAAGGACTTGTAGTCTGTCATCTCCAACGAAACTGTCGCAGCTGTGAACAATATCGAGAACGAGTCGAAGTTCAAAATTTGTGTCGGCTTGATTCTAGTTATTGCTCAACAAACGAACAAACATACTACGTATTATGGTCCTATTAAGTAATGTAGTGGATAATCATAAGACAACGGAAAGAGTTGCATACCACATATCTTTTACTGTCGCCTTTTACATTCAAGAAGTCACGAATATAGAATTTAGTGGAAACAAGATACTTTTCTTTGACATATATTAAGTGGTTCCACACAAACCTACTTCTTAACAAACTAGCCAGATATGAACAATTTTTTCAGCCACCTATTTAAAATGGAATAATTTTATACCATATTTCTGACAGATTCACATTTACTAATCATCGTATTTTCCACCAGATGGTCTAAAAAGTTATTATGAACAAATGGAATATTTACTATATTGTATCTTGGCATCACCCACATTCTAATCCTAGCTCCACCACTAATAGGACAGACGCACTTTAATAAGTGAAACTCTTTAGAAATTCCTTCCAAGTTATGACTCCCAGTCTCCTACTCAGCCTTACGTTCTTCCTCCACAATCGAGCATCCACTCCATTAGGTATACAATGTTACATATCTACTTGGATTGGAGATCTTTGTTCAGTTTTTGAGGATGGACACAATGTGCCCTTTGTTTAACACAATGTATCTTTCTATATTTGTCTTGTTCTCGACTATTGTTTTTATTACTTTCTTTAATTTAGTTTTGGATGATATTTTAAGGTTATATTTACATGAAATACATGTTCTTGCATGGAATTTAATTTACCTCATAGCATAAGTTGTGAAAAAACAAAATATGATGTTTATGCAAGTAAACATGGATAAAACACATGATAAGAATAACTTTGGTAAAAATTATTATCAAGAATAAGTTGTGAATAATAAGATGCCATGCTTAAATATTTATTTTTCCTCAAGTAGGAATAAGCATAGCATCGGTGACTAAATTAAAAAACTCTAGTAGCATTACCCCCTTGGCTTACTAAATTAAAAAACTCTTGTAGCATTACCCCCTCAACTTGACCTTTAACACTTAAATTTGCCAAACTATCCAATTAGCAACCCAACTATGCATTTACTTTCCCTCAAAATATCTTTGTGAGATACTATTATCAAGGAAAATAGTCCAGCACCACCTATACCTCTCTAAGTATCACATTTATTAAAAAGGATCCATAATTATTTTATCAAAGTGACTCCTCTTTCCATGGTACTTCTCATTTATGTACACATCCATCTACCATCCTAGCACATGCTACCATTTTATTATACAACTAATTTCCCATTTTTATCAAATGAACACCACAATTCTATCTTAGAATTAGGCACATGAGGGTCTCTAGTTCATGACACTTTACCCTATTTTTTATCATATGACTTAATTTCTAGTTTAGGCTTACGTGTACTAGGATTAATATGTTTACTCATCCCTATACTTGTTATTATGACTCCATTTAATAGTTTATTTTAGTACTAGTTTATCATTAAATGATTACTTATTATTCTTAGGATCTTTCATCTCTCATCAACTATAGATTGAGTAAAATCTTATATTGTTTAATCTAGTTAGATATGTGGAATTAAACACTTTGTGAATTTCAAAAGGGTACCATCGTGTAAGATAGACTTGAGTTTTGTTGTGTGTCTAAGGATTGATATATGCAAGGGTGGATACCTACATTATAAAATTGTTGGTATCTAGGGTGGTTTTCCTATGTAGGTCCATGATATCTCCATTAGTACTATTGAAAGGTAGTGGTAACCACTAGAATGGGTTATAAACATGACATAGTTATGAAATTTTAGTAGTTGATCATGTCCAAACATTATAATGAAGCTTAGAAATTCAAAAGAAATTTTTTAATGAAGCATTATACACTATGTCTAAATTATGAAAGAAGTGAAAACTAGTGAAAGGGATGCCACGATAATAAATACATGCAATTTATGCATGACAAGAACTAAAAAATTACAGATAAGGAAGCATAAAAAGGTGAAAATGTAACAAGATACACATAAACTTTCAACAACTACCTAATCAAATGACTGTACATTGAATCCTAGTTTTTAAATGATGTTGACACTAACCCCAAGGAGGAGTCACTTAGTGACTTGACCTCATCATTGTAAACCCCCACCCCCAGCTACCCGCATACTGAGGGGGGCATTTATATCACACAATGGGATTGAATGTGTGACATAACATATTTATTTTTGAAGTGCACAATTTGGGTTTTGAACCTAGGTCCCTTAATTGGGAAACACATGTGTTTAACACATCCAATTTTTATTTTTCCAATCTCATAACCATAGTTTCCCAAGGTTTAGAAGATAATTATATGATGCTTACTAAGGCAGTTAAGGATAAAGGGTCCATCCTATGGCTAATAAAGCAACAGTGTGTTAATAGTGAAGGATAGTGTTAGTGATAGCACAAACATAGATTTCTTTGAGCAATGTGGGCAATGCCCTTAGTTGATATGCTTTTAACACATCTAGTACAAGGCATGAAATATGCCAAGAAAATACTAGTAGGTATTTTATAGGAATGTAAAGATAATGAAATATCCCATAAATATGTGTATTTTCATATCAGGAAAGCAAACTAAACTATGTATGGTACCCGTGCGCAATGGCATTGAAGTTCTGCCTTCATTGTTAGTTGAATGGTCCTAATATTGCATTCAAGGTGATACACATTCTAAATTTTCTTCATCACTATGTTTTGTGGGTTGAGTAATGCAAAACAACTTTATATGTGTATTATACTTGTCACTTTTACATATGGAGAAATATGACTGAATAGTAATATGTCATCATCCCATCTTGTTTATTTTTTCATTATCTAGGACAAGATAAAATACCCACATTTATATATTGTCTTTCAATCTTATATCATAAATAAAATAGTTTTATCTTTTCTTATAATGACCTAGGTTTTTGTGTGAGAGAAAATAGTGTTTAGTATCACTATATATAGATAGTATAGGGTAAAAATATGTCTATACATTTATCGGCCTCCAAGGTTACATAGAAAGCATCACTATGCATTCACACAAACATTTCCAATGTTCAAATTCCTCTAGAAGAAACATGAGGCATTTTAATTATATATGAAGATTCACACATGCTTTCATATGAAATAATTATCATTAATTTAAAAATAGAACCAATGAAATGTGGTGGAGAGATTTACACAATTCCAAGATAGTCAAAAATTTGAGATCAGATGTTGGTTATGTTATATGGGTACCTTCACTCAATAGTTATAGAATCATGATGGAGTGGATCTATAACACTCCCTTTGAGCATACATGTGACTAAGGAAGAATCACTCACATGTATGTAGCATTGGGGACTTTATCTTAAAGGAATGTCACAAGAATTAAACACTGTAATTATAGTAACCAATCACCATGCATTAATTTCAAAATTGATTCATACATTGTTCAAAGGAAAACTAGTACAGTTGAGTTCTTGAAACTAACTAAACCAAACATTATTAAACATTATTTATACATGATATTATCTATAATCATTAGGATCTTCTATGATTTACACATGTCTTTTGGAAACCTTGATCTATTTCATAAGTTGATCTGCATATGGATCTATCCTTGAAGTTTCTAAGTATATGTGGGCATCACGCCCCCATCCATGCATGCAATAAAAACCACATTAAAGTAAGAGGCATTGAGTTTTGTTATAAAAGCACAATAACTTGGAAATAAGGAAAAACATGATATGAATTGAATAATAAACTTAGGTTCACATATTATGATATTAGTGGTTGATTATAATGTCCTCTATGTTGGTATGTATGCTTAGAGAGCCAATCATATGATGATTGTACTGGGATATCTTGTGAACAATTTGATTAATGATAAACAAAATCTTTGCCTATATGTTTGTTCAACTATGAGATAATCATATAACATGATAGATGTCTAACAAATGATGTTACTTGATGACGCATGTCTTCAAGTTGAGATCCTAGAAAGTGAGATCACACGAATTATAAGAGTACATACATCCTTGTTATGTCCCTATCCTGTTGTCATTGTGGAAACTGATAGACAGCAATAACACATATGACTAGAGTGTATGTTGGTTGATGATAGAATCTCATTAGTCATGATATGTGATATCAAATCAAAAACATAGGTACTTGTTAGAGAACAATGTATCAAACAGACCCACCTTGAGAGTGATGGATGGAAGACATTGAATTGTAGTCAAATCAGCTCCCATATTGATGGTGGTGATTATGGTTCTTAGACCTAAAATCACTACATGAATCAAATGTTGTTCCATGTACTTTGAAATCATCCAACGTGAATGAGAATAAGGGTTACCATAAAGGTTATGCTCTGATATTTTGTGACACATGGGAAATGATTATGAGTTATGTAGATGGGATTTGTCCCTCCTACTGGAGTTGTTATTCCAGCCACTTGATAAGCGAGACTGTGAAATGTATTTCCATGCTCATGTGAATCAACATATGATATGTGAACTCACATGAACCTCAGATAGTTTATTCTAGTTCAATGAACACAAATTGAATGTTGAAGAGGATGACGATTCCATGCCTCGAGTTCAATCTAGATATCAGGGACAAAGGAACTGTTCGATCACTATAACTCTAATCACATATTGTAGGTTGAAGTAGTTCTCCAAATTTTCAGTTACTTGGGTAAAAATGATGTTTTCTAGATACCGCTCATTATTTGTGAAGTCATAAATTGATTATGGACATTCACTGCCAACATAACACAGGACCTATAGGGTCACACACATAGGAGTTACCTAGAATAGGATTTTACTCATGAAAATGGTTTAACTTGATTATGAAAGTATTTTAAGTACTCAATTTAAATAAGATTGTCTGTCAAAATTTTGAAATGATTGGTTTAGGAAGTGAAATGACTGGTTAGTGTGTATGAACCAACCAGTTCACGTTGTGAACTGACAGGTTGGGAGACCAGTAACACTGGATCAAGGGTTGATGCTGACATCATGTTGTACATTAATCGAATAGTGAAAGCCAATATGGTTGTGAATAGGAAACATAGTGAATAGATCGGTTCATTGAATTAGTTGACTCACATGTGAACCGACCGTGTGGCACGTCACAAGTATCATCTGAGTGGCCATCTGAGATGCTTGCCACTTCACCATTTCTTCTTGGACTTTCAATGGTGAATCAACTAATTCAATGGTGAATCGACGAGTTGGCGGTTCTCAAGTTTTGGAAAATTCACGAAATTCCATCTCTTTAACTCCCAGTTGATCTAGAAACCATGGTCTTGATCCTCCTATAAATAGAGGGGTAGTTAAGGTTTTTACAAGACATAATGATAAGCTGTGGCAATTATTGTCTTCTCATAGTTGTGGTAACGTAAGAACATGAGTAAGTCTTACCCATAAAAGGGAGAGATAGCAAGGGAGACACAATAAGGGAGAGAAGTCAATGCTAGCATGTTGAAGTTGAAGGGTTATCCTTCTTGTTTGTTCTAAAAGAATAATAGGAGTTTCCGGTGATCCACATGCATTATGTAGAGGCGTAGAGGCCTTTTCCACCTTCTAGGAGGACGTCGTTAACCACTGTTCATGGTGCTACACCAAGAGGCCATTGCCAACAAATGTCCAGTTGCTACTTGTGAAAGAAACATGCTATTGTAAGGATAGTCACTGGACTTTCTCCAAGACTAGGTATATGCATTGCAACCTTCCTTCCCATTTTTTAGTTGTTGATGAGATCGGTTGTTTAAAATTAGGTAAGAAATTTTTTATTTCAGTTTCCATTCTCTAGCCATATTTCCCCACAGTGGTATCCGAGCCATGTCAATTTACTATATTTTGGAATTTAATTAATATGATCAGATTTTTGTTTTATTATTTATTTATTACATGCAATGTGGATATTTAAATGATTAATGTGCATATACAATTAAATACTGCATGTGATTCCTATATAAATAAGATATGATATATATGCAAATTATACATGTTGCTCTAAAATTGTTTTTACGGTGGATGTAAGTGTGGTTATGGCCAGTAACCCCTGAATATTTGTGCATTGTTGATTACTTTATATTCCTATTTTATAACTCAGTTTGCATACTGAGCATCTCTCTCTTTTTTTACATGTAAAGTTAATGTTTTCCTTCCTATACTCCCCTCAAATGAAACTCGAGGTTTCACTATTACAACATAATATGTTAAATAGGAATAATATAGTTTTATATCCTATTTTGTCAAAGAGAAGATGTTCATCACCAGATGAGTCGATTGAATAAGAATGAAAATTGATCTGATTGGAGGACCAAGGAGGCTAGATAACAAGAGTAGTCGATCAATCGATTGGAGGAGTCTAGATGTCACTATAACTGGAGGCCAGTCAACTGGTCCAAGAGACCAATCGAGCAACTAGGAGGCTAACCAATCAACTCAAGGGTTGAGTCGACCGACCAGACTGGGTTCCATCACAGATTTCTAAAATTACACATTATTACATATGATTTGGACCTCAGGAGGTAGCAATTCTTATAGATCCAAATAATTTTATTAGTGTAGCCATAATCATTTCTCATATTTTATAATTGCATGTTTCATTTGTGTATATAGTATGTATATGATATATATTATTAGTATGTCATGATTGGAAATGTATATGTATTTATATAGATATAAATCCCTCAAATTCAATTAAGTCTAAGATTATTTCCATAATCAATGCACATGGAAAGCTTGATTGACTACGTGTGGACATGCCAAGCAGGGTATGTCATTTTTTAATCTCATGGAAGTATGATGGTAGTCATGTGGGCATGCCAGGCAGGGTACATTACTATCATGTTAGCTTTTGGGTCAAACATGACTAGGTGACCTTAATGGGATTAAGTGCATAGAAGCATGAAGATGGACTATGGCAAGGAGTTGTACATACCATCAATCTGAGAATTGTGTGAGATGTAATTGGAAAATGTCACCTACCATAATAATTGGTTATGGACACTGGTGGTGGCCAGATAATAACTTAATTGTTTTGGGTCTTGGCTCAGTAGATGGTTGTACGCTGCAATCTTACGAATTGATAAGTGAGGGTTATCAATTTGAACAAAATAGTGGGAGTGATAATTAACTAAAGGCCTTTTTAAATATCATCAAATTTTCTCTTAATAAAAAATGACAAATTGGATTTTTTTATAGAATCAAACGATAACCAATAACATGTTTTCCTTGCGGTTGATCCTTGAGAAGGACAGGTTGAATGGTAATAATTTCCATAATTGATTCAGGACATTGAGAATCATTCTCATAGAAGAGCACAAGCTTTATATCTTGGAGACACCAGAGGTAGATGAACATGCTCTGACTCTTCCTAAGGTTGATAGGGATGCTTACAAGAAGCACTCTGAATATGTCATAGAAGTCAAGTGCTTGATGTTATGCTCAATGAACTATGAGTTGTAGAGAAAGCATGGGAACATGGATTTTATTGAGAGAGTAACACATCTTAATACATGTACCAAGATCAGGCAAGACAAGAGAGATGTGATGTCACCAAGGCATTATTCAAGTACAACATGTTATAGGGAGATCCAGTAGATCTCCATGTGCTCAAGATTATTGAGTATGTGAAGAACCTTGCTAGACTGAGATTTCCTGGGTTCAAGAGTTGGCCACATATGTGATTTTGCAGTCACTATCATAATCATACAGCCAGTTTGTTATGAACTACAACATGAATGATTTTAACAAGCCATTGTATGAATAACTTGGCATGTTGAGAACAGATAAAGCACAGATGAAGAGATAATACAAAGTTTGTGTTGATGGTCAGTAGAGGCAAAGGGAAGTTGAAGGGCAAAGTCAAAGCTAAGAAGAGTTCTAAAGCTAGCCAAAAACCCAAGTCTTTTGCATTCAAAACAAAGGGAGGGTGACTAAGGGAGGCAATTGTCACCATTGTCACCTATCTGGACACTCCTCTCTACCTAGAGGAAGTGAGGAAAAAGGTGGGGATAGAGATCTTCACTTTAGGTATATACATTATTGAGATAAATATGTTTACTTCTTCATTTTGGGTAGTAGATACCGGATGTGGATCTCACATATGTTCTAATACACAAGATCTAAAAAGAAGTAATCCTTTAAGAAAGGGTGAGGTGTAACTGCGAGTTGCAAGATGGAACAAGAGTTGCTACCACTACAGTTGGAACCTATCTTCTCTGCCCATGTTGCTTGTAATAGAGTTAAAGAAGTGGTATTTCGTACATGTCATTAGTAGAAACAATATTTCTGTATCTTATATGGACAATAATGGATCTGAATTTCATATAAAGAATGGTCAATGTTCTATTTCTAAAGATGAGATCTTTTATGGTAGTGTCACAATGTCATATGGTCCTTATATACTAGATGTGGAGAAAAATGATTATAACATAAATACCAAAAGATTCAAACTCGTTGACTCATACAAAATATACATTTGGTGTTGTTGTCTAGGGCACATCAATGTGAAACACAATTCTAGACTCCATAAAAATGGATATCTTGACTCTTTTGATTTTAAATCAATAGAGACATGTGAGTCATGTTTGTTGGGCAAGATGGTGAAGACTCCCTTCACTAGTAACAATGAAAAGGCAAGTGATCTATTAGGACTCATACATAATGATGTGTGTGGCCCTTTTAGAACAATTACTAGAGGTGATTATCAGTACTTTATTATCATTATTGATGATCTCAGTAGGTATGCTCATGTCTACTTGATGAAACATAAATTAGAAATCCTTGAAAAGTTCAAGGATTTCATGAATGAAGTATGGAACCAACTTGGTAAAAGTATTAGGGCACTTCGTTCTGGTCAAGGTGGAATATACTTAAGCTAAGAGTTTGAGGACCTTCTACAAGACCATGGTATCATATCATAATGGAATCCACCTGGAACACCACATCATAATGGTGTGTCAGAAAGAAGGAATCACATATTGTTAGATATGGTGTGATCGATGATGAATTTTTTTGATCTTCAGTGTCGCTTTTGGGGTTATTCTCTAGGAACCGCAGTGTTTACACTAAACCATGTACCATCTAAATTGGTTTAATAGAAACCATTTGAGATATGGTATAGGAAGCATCCCAATGTGTCTTTTTTTTGGTATGTGAATGTTATGTGAGAAAGTAGTTTCCTAAAAATCTTGGAACCAAATCTGATAAATGTTATTTCATTGGATATCCTAGTGAAACTAAAGGATACTACTTTTATACTCCATCTGATAACAAAGTGTTCATTTCCAGGGATATTATGATGCTAGAAAGGGAATTCATTCCCAAAAGGATTAGTGGGAGGGAAGTAGAACTCGAAGAGGTTCAAGACCGATAAGAAAATATTGAACATGTAGAGGTACAAGATAAATATAAAGAGTCGCAAATAGTTATGGAATCTTAAATTCCTCTTATAACACAAGAACCTCATAGATCTAGTAGGACATGCCTCGAGCCAAAAAGATTTGGTTATCTTTTGACTCAAGAAGGCAGTGAGTCAGTCATTGACAATGAGCCAACAACCTACCTAGAAGTTGTTAAGGGACCAAAACCTGAGAAATGGCTTGAGGCCCTGAGATCTAAGATTGAATCCATGTACACCAAAAAGGTATGCACCTTGGTGGATCCACTTAGATGGGTAAAACCCATAGGGTGCAAGTGGGTCTTCAAGAAAAGACTAGCATGGATGATAATGTAAAAGCTTGCAAAGTTAGATTGGTTGCAAATGGTTTTAGACAAGTTCAAGGTGTTGACTATGATGGAACTTTTTCTCCATCTTCCATGGTTAAGTCCATCAAGATAATGCTTGCCATTACAACTTATTATAATTATGATATTTTCCAGATGGATGTTAAAATCATATTCCTTAATAGGAATTTTCTTAAGAATGTGTACATGACACAAACCAAGAGTTTTATAAATCCAAAGGATGCAAATAAATTTTGTAAGATACAAAGGTCAATCTATAAATTAAAGCAAGCATCTTAGAGATAGAATCTTCAATTTGATGAAACAGTCAAAGATTTTGGCTTTATTCAAAATGAAGATGAACCATGTGTTTACAAGAAGGTTAGTGGTAGCATGATTGTATTCCTCACATTGTATGTAGATGACATGATATTGGTGGGGAATGACGTCCCTACTTTACAAATGGTAAAAACCTAGATAGTAAATACATTATCAATGAAGGACTTAGGTGAAGCATCCTATATCTAAGGAATAAAGATCTATACTAATATATATATAAGACTTGTTGGCCTAAGCCAAAGCACATACAATGACAAAGTGAGGAAAAGGTTCAACATGGAGTACTCAAAGAGAGGAAACTTACCCATGTCTCATGGTGTTAGTATCTCTAGAATGTCCTAGTTCTGGTGAAGAACGAGAATGCATGAGTCAGATTTCATATGCATCTATAATTGGATCTATCATGTACACAATGTTATGTACTTGCCCTGATGTCTCATATGCCTTGAGTATGACTATAAGGTATCTGTTAGATCCCGTGAAATCCGTTGGACTTCCATAAAGAACATCCTCAAGTACTTGAGAAGAAATAAGGATCAGTTCCTTGTCTACGATGGTGAGGAAGAATTGGTGGTAAAATGTTACCCAATGCAAGCTTTCAAACTGACAAAGATGACTGCAGATCATAGTCTGGATTTCTATTTTGCCTAAACAACAGAGTTGTAAGATGGAAGAATTCCAAGTAAGAAACAGTTGTGGATTCTAGAATAGAGGTCGAGTATATTGTTGCATCCAATGCAACAAAGGAGGTTGTTTGGATCAAGAAGTTCATCTCAGAACATGGGGTGGTTCCAAGCATCAGCAATGCAATAGAGATATATTGTGCTAAAATGGAGCTATTGCACAATCTAAGGGACCCATATTGCATCAGCATTCCAAGAACATACAACGACAGTTCCATATCATACGAGAGATTGTACAACAAGGAGATGTGAAGATTTTCATAGTACCAACTGAAAGCAATGTTGCTAACCCCTTGACAAAGGCACTTTTGTTGAAGAAGCATGAAGGTCATGTTAGATCACTTGGGATCAAGTTCATGGGTGATTGCCTCTAAATGCAAGCGGGAGTCTATTGGTAAATATCCCCAAACAGCCAATCATATGATGGTTGTAATGGGATATCTTGTAAACGATTTGATTAATAATAAAGGCAATCTTTGTCTATATGTTTTTTCAATTATGAGATAATGATATAACACGATAGATATCTTAAGAATGATGTCACTCAATGATGTGTGTCTTCAAGTTGAGGACATGAATAGCCAGATCATATGAATGATAAGAGTGGTGTACATTCTTATTATGTTTCTCGTCAGTTCTTATTGTGGAAAGTGATAGACAACATTAACACATGACTAGAGTGTGTGTTGGTTGATGACGGAAACTCAGTAGTCGTGATATGTGATGTCAAATCAAACACATAGGTACGTGTTAGAGAAAATTGTATCAAATAGACCCACCTTGAGAGTGATGCATGGATACCATTGAATGGTAGTTAGAATCATCTCTCATAGTGATGGTAGTGATTGTGGTTTTTAGACTTGAAATCACTACACTCATCACATGTCATTTGATGTACTTTGAGATCGTCCAACGTGACCTTGAATAAGGGTTACCATAAAGGTGATGCTCTGATATGTTATGACACAAGGGGAATGATTGTGAGTGATGTAAATGTAATTTTGTCCATCCTATTGGAGTTGATATCTCAGCCACTTGATAAGAGAGATTGATAAATGTATGACCATACTCATGTGAATCAATATATGATATGTGAACTTGCATGCACATCAGACAATCTATTCTAGTTCAAGGAACATGGATTGAATGTTGAAAAGGATGACAATTCCATGCCTCGATTTCATTCTAGATATCCAAGACAAAAGAACTATATAATAATTGTAACACTAATCACATATTGTAGGTTGAAGTCATTCTCCGAATTTCCAATTACTTGTGTAGCAATAATGTGTTGTTAGATATCGCTCATTACTTGTGATGTCATAAATTGGTTATGTACATTCACTGCCAACATAACTTGTACCTATAGGGTCACACGCATAAGATTTATCTGGAATAGGAGTTTACTCATGAGTATGGTTTAACTTGATTACTATAGTATTTTTTATATTCAATTTAAACATGATTGGCTATCAGAAACCTAAAATGATCGGTTCAGGAAAAATTTAGAAAAATATAAGAGATAAAATGTTCTTCTTTTGAACTGCTTGTAGAAAGTTGTGTTATATACATACATACATACACAAACACACACACACACATATATATAGACACACACACACACACATATATATATAATGCAATAATAAGTTCTATAAAGATAGATCTAAATAAAATTAGCAAAATATAGGAGATAAAAATGATCATTTGAATTGCTTACAAAAAGGAATTATCTCAACACATACACACTCACACACATATGTATTGTTTTGGATAAGGTAAAATATTACTAACTTTGCATTAAAGAGTACAGGGGAACAAAAAAAACCCATATACTATACAAAGGGGGATATAGCTATGAAAATCCCAATGTCCAAGGAACGAATAGTCCTACACATTGATAAGTCGAGGTTGAACTTTACCAAAGTCTAATATACTATGTACAATATCCTCAAAAACATCAAGGATATCCCATTCCACCCCATTGTGAAACTTGTTGTTTCTTTCCTTTCACACATGGAAATGGTAATCATGAGACAAAGACCCCCAAGCACCTTAGAAGATGATTCCTAATGGTGTTCTCCACTACCTAGGTCACACTAGTATCTATTTCATAAGGCAGGTTCCCACCCCAACTACACTTCATCTCCACTCTATATCATAAGTACCTACTATAGTCACATTTTCACCAAAGATGATCATGGGATTCCTCCATCTTCTTACACAGTAGTCACATTGTAACCATATCTAGTCCCCATGTACCTAACCTATCAAAGGTAGGAAACTTCCTCATAAGTCATCTGTAGAAGCAACAACTTCATTTGGGTGTATGGTCATGGTTCCATATAAGTTAGAACCAGGGCACATGAGGGACCAAACTCGGAAGCAACCAAGGGATTTTAACCAATCTAGACCACTCAACATTCACCTACTGATAGTTATGCTTGACCTGATGCCAACTACATGACATGCCTTCCCAGGTCCTTGAACAATTCGTGTTAGCCTCACCAACTAGGGACATTCCATACCTATTACTCATCCAAGCTGACCATAGAGAAGAAGGGTTGAGTAGGAAGGTAAAAATTCTTTTGAAGGTAGCTACTTGGGTGATGTCCTACAGATCAGTGATACTCAACCCACCAAGCTCAAAAAATATTGCCACAGAGTGTCAAGCCGCAGAATCACCTTTCCTTTCCCAAAGGAAGGAGATAATAATCCCCCTCACCTTGTCCAGTACAAAGAGGAGAGTTTATACTATCTAATCTAGAAGGTGACCTTGCTCTTAAATGCCATTGATGAGTACAATCCTTCCCACCATAGATAGATGAAGGCTAGTCCACTTATCCACTAACAAATGGAGGTTGTCAATGCTAGCTTCAAAGTCTCTACCCAATCCATGCCCCCCATGATAGGTATACATAGGTATTTGGTTTGGAAGGATCCTTCCTCTAAACTTGCCATATCTTTGAGCCTCCTTCTTCGATTATTACAAGATCTAGATAAGTAAATCTTAGACTTGGTTTGACTAATGTAGAGTCCTATCATCTGCCCATACATCTTAAAGACATTCCTCATTGTCTTCATATTTTTCATGCCCAGCCATGAATAAAAGCACATCATTGTCAAAAATCATGTGGGAAAGAACTAGTGTCCCACAAACTTTATAAGTCTTCAGCAAGTCATCCCCTTCAAATTTCTAAGTCAATAAGGTCAAGTCTTCCATGAAAAGAGTGTAGGGAAAGGGTGACGGTGGATCACCTTGCCTCAAACCATTGGATGTTATAAACAACTTGTGAGGTACACCATTCACTAGCATAGAGAAGAATGTAGACTCCACACTTTGATTCGTCAATGCTATCCACCGAGGGGGGAAACCAAGTCGCAGCATCTCAATTGAGATGACCATACACTTTTGATATATCAACCTTGGCATAGGCCTTATTGGTCTTATGTTTGATGTTGGGCTTCAATAGGAACTCACTCGCAATAAGTTCACTATCAAAGATGGATCTACTGTTGACAAAGGAAGACTGATTAGGGGAAATCACCTTTAGGAAAAACCCACTAAGTATCCTCACAAGTTAGCATATATCTTACAAACGATCGAATAGCAATCAATTGGTCTGTAGTGCTCTAGAGATAGTAGAAGATCATTCTTGGGGATAAGCCTAAGGACCACATGGTTGACCTTCATGACCATTGATCTACCAACCAAGAACCACCTAATTACATTACATATTTTGTATTTGATGATGCTCCAATTAACTTGGAAATTTTTTCCATTAAAGCCATTCATACCAGGGCCCTTGGATCCTCCAAAGGAGAAAACCACATGTCTAATATCCTTATCAGAGCTAGGTCCACACAGTGTTCGATTCTTCTCATCAGTCACTCTCCTGGGAGGGAGCTTGCATAAGTGAGATGGTTGGCCCTAGTTATAGAGATCTTTGAAGAAGATGACAACTTCCTTAGCAACCTCAATAGGACCACCTTTGGAGGCACCATCCTCCTTGATTAGAGAATAGATACAATCCCTCTTATTATTCTTCTTAGCATCTAAATGGTAGATCTTAGTATTATGGTCCCCATCCTTAACCTATCTGGGCCAACTTCTTTTCCAGAACAAGAATGACTCTAATTTCTCATGTTTCTTAAGCCTATTCGCCATGGCATCTTCCTTGGACATCAACTCTTATTAGAGAGGGTTAGCTATTAGCTCTAAAGAAGCAATATAATGCTCCATAGTGGCTTAATTCACCAAGGTGGGTAAGTTAGATTGATCCTTAGACCAGAGTTTGATAGACGCATTTGTCCTCTTCAGTTTTTTGCCACCCCAAAAATAGGATTGCCCAGAATAGTAGCATCCCAAGCCTACTTAACAACTATGTCAAAGCTTGGTCATTCCAACCATAGATTAAGAGACCTAAAAGGTCTATTGGTTGGCCTCCTACAGGTGAGTTTGATCAATAGACATGCATGGTCATTATTGGGGTGTCCACCTAGGCTAACTTATGGCTTAGGGAACACATTCAACCACACAACATTAACAAGGGCACTATCCAAGCTAATTGCAATTCTTAACACAGGATCTCTCTTAGTCTACCAGGTAGTAATCCCTCCAGTTATGTTAATATCTTCCAAGTTAGCTGAGTCCAGTGTGGCATTGAACATGTTGAGGATGGAGTCAGGAGTGTGTATACCCCCATGCTTCTCATAAGCTCTTCATAGATGATTTAAATCCCCAATGAATATTTGGGGGAAAATCTATTGAGTCATTCTTGTAGTTAAGTCCCAAACCCACAATCTGCAAGTTTCACTATTGAGGTCATAAACAATGCTAATGACACAATGAAACCCTCCTTTATTGATGCAACTTGTCACAACCAACTGATCACTGGAATGGATAAATTGAATGTCGCAAACACTATTATCCTAAACTATCACAATTCTACCTCCTTCAATCTGAGAAAGATTGGAATCAAATCCCCATCCCATAGGGAACAAATTTTGGACTCCCTATGTAAATACCCAATCAATTCTAGTCTTTAGACATATCATCATGGGTTAGTTGGATCATATCTCATAGACTTCTTTGCCTCTCTACTCGAGAGGTGCCCCACATGTTCCACATGAGGATGATCATATAACATGTGAGGATTCACCCCTTATGGAGGGTGGAAAGCTTGGAAGAAGTCTTTCTCCCTATACATGCATTAGCACTATGATGTGCACAAAACCACCACATGTGGAACAGTCGCCTAATTCCTCCAATACCAATTTTGGGTCCAGGTTCTCAAGAAAAGAGAATTAGTTAGCATCAAGAGAGAGTGGTACAAAGTTGTTAGGGGGGCATTGATTGAACTATCAGCTTGCACCCTTATCTCCATAAGACATGTGGTAGCAGGCTCTACCACCCTGGGGATGGATTGCCCAAACACCACAAAAACTTGGTAGCAATCCCCTTTTGTTTCATAGTGAAGAGCCTAGGTTAGGGACATGTTGTGCCTCTGGCACCACCGATTGGGATTTGCTAACTCTCTTCTTACTCATCGGCCTTTGCAGACACTCCATCTGTCTGGGAGGAAGTCATCGATAGTTTTATTCTAAACTATTTAGCATTAGGCATCTCTACCACTATTAAATGAGGGGGAGGTTTTCTTGTATCAAGTTTCACACAAAGACGGGTTGTGCCAACAGACTTACATTTGGAGTGGAAGTCCATGACTTTAGAAGTTTGATGCCATAGAAAATGATGGTAATGGCTCTATGAGTCTAGTGCAGTCTACATCCGGAAGGGTCATCAAAATAGGTGTGGAGGTGAGGGCTTCCCGTCTGGTGTCATCTTCCAACGACCACTTGCATGTGAGGACAAACTGATTATAAAAAAACTTGGGTCCCTTTTCAAGCGGAGGTTTCAAGTCATCATCTGAGGCAAACCTAGCAAGAAGACACCCTCCTTGAGTGGGAAGATTTGGACCTTGCCCTTATGATTTATCCCTATTTTTGGGCTTCATCTTGTGTCATAGTGCACTTCAATCACATCTATACATGTTATTTCCTTCAATATGCATATTTGTATAAAATGCACTTATGGACATTATTTGCATGTTTTTCAGGCATTTGGACCACACATGATGGAAGAGAGAGAGAAGGATTGATCATAGGGTTTCTCTACCCTTAGAGAGACCTAAAGTGAAGTTTGATGCTCCTTCAACTTACACCTAGTGGTCAAAGATATATTGAAGAAAAGATGTCCAAGAAAATCCAAAGAAACAAGTCCATGTGTTGATCCAGAGACTAGCATGGCCATGGTAACATAGAATAGTCATGCTAGGACACTTGGAAATCAACAGAGTAATCCTCGAACAAAGCTAGAATCACCATGGTCGTGCCACACATAATGGTCATGGTGAACTGACCCAGAACCGTCGTGCCACCTTGTACGACCATGTGAGGGTAGAGGCAGAATGGTTGTGGAGCAGAGAATGGGCTATGCATCTCGAGCCACCACGATCGTGGTGACCACCACGGCTGTTCTACCCTAGTCCCACCATGGTCATAGTGACCACCACAGCTGTGCCACCTTTAGTACAAAATCAATCTATTCCCTGTGACTTTTCACCATTTCTCACCATGGTCATTCCCTTCCACCACGACTGTTCTCACCCCTCCCCACCATGGCCGTGGTGACCACCACGGTCATGCTACCTACAAAAACCTAGCTACTTTTGCATTGTTTTTCCCATACTACCCCTACTTGACCTAGTGCTTCCCCCACACCTATATATACCTAGGTGGAGGATCCAGTACGAGGTTAGATACCTTCTACCACCTCTTAACTTCCCATTTCCATCTCCATTCCACTCCATTTCCATCTCCATTCCACTCCATTTCACCATTTCCACCACAAAAACCCTAGTTTCCTCTCATTTCCACCCATTTCCACCATCACCCCATGTCATTGCACCTTGGAGGAGAGAGATGGGTGTACTACAATAGCTGAAAGGGAGGACTACTTCATCTACATTGAGCTCCATGGCTTCTTCTATATATTTCTCCCTTCTTTTTGTACTTTGCATTGTTATGAGTAGTTAGGGTCGAGTGGGTTGTTTGGGGTGTAAAATGTTACGTTGATACCATGTTGGAGGAAAATGATATGTAAACATTGTAATTTCATTTGTTAATGATTATGTTCTATTTCTATCTCACTCTCCATAAATTGCTTGTTGGTTTGTGCTTGAAATAAATTAAGAATTTAGGGAAATTTCTTATATATATGAATTTTGGGATTTGCTCCTAGGTCCAATTCTTGGATTGCTATCTATATACCCATCCTCCTACATTTTAATCTATTAAACTAACCCTAGTTGAGAGATATAAGTAGCTAGTTTAGATGAAATTAGTGTGTTTAGCATGGAGCTTTCTCAAGGTTAGAGTGTGGGTGATGGGAGGCCTAAAACCTCACTTCCACCCCATGACTAATCTCATCCCCTAATCATCCTAAGATAATCTAACCTAGAAACCTAGGCTTGTTTATACTCTAATTGGATTACATCCAAGCCCTAACCCAATTGAGCCTCGCAAGGGTAGTGGGGAGTGTTAGGGACTAGTTCCCCTATACACAACCTAGCATATCCATGGCCAGTTAGTAGCTTAGGCTAATTCATTAGACTCTAACTTTTTGTTTGGTTTGATAATCTAAATGGAATCATAATGTTCATATGTCACCCCCCAACTTAATTGATAAGTGCATCCCCTAAACAACCCACATCTCCTTTAATTGCTTTAAAACCCTAGTTTCCATCTTGCTTAGCTAGTGTTAGCTTAATTATCTCTTTTCTTGCTTAGTTAGCTTCTTTCCCTATTATTTCTTTGTTCTTGCTAGCTTAGGTCTTTAATTTGTCTTTTGCCTTGTCTTGCTTGCCTTAGTGTAGATTGTTCTTTTCTTGCCTTGCCTTGTCTTTTCCTGCTTAGTAAAATTAATTGTCTAGGGTTAACTTAGGTTTTTGTTCTTTCTTGTCTTTCTTTCTTACTCAATCTAGTTTAACAATCAAAATCACATTCAAAACCTTAACCCTAGTCTCTATAGTAGCAACCTAGCACCAAAAACTAACCTATCTCTAGTGCCCCCTTTTCTCCCTTTGGATCAACCCTATACTTTCCACCTTACCTATACTACTACACGACCCCGTGTACTTGCGGGTTAGCATTTTAGTAGAAGCAGGCATGTCCATGTAGGTCTTTATAAATTTTTAAAGTGAATCCACAGTGTGCTCCTGTCCACGAAGTTGCATTTATTCAAAAGTCGGATTGATTAGTGTGTAATATCATTGGCGTGAGTGCACCAAGCTTTCTAGCGCCATTGTCTGGGATTAGAGGTGCTTGGCCTACCTAGTTAGTTTTTCTTTGACTTTTCCTACTACCCTCATCATTGCTATTATTTATTATTTATTCTTTACATTCTTTATGTATATTGGTTTTCTAAGTTGCCCTCTTTTGTTTGGTTGTGTTTTGTGCATGTGATAAGCCATTCGGGAGAAGACAAGATGGAAGGCCAAAATGCACCCCACAAGCCACTTCAAGATTACTTCATGCCTAGCAACTACAAATCACCAATTACTAGTAGGGTTGATCAAATGCCAGGGAAGCAATTCTAAATCCCTCAAGGTCTTCTTGAGCACTTGCCCATCTTCTACGGCTCGAGAGTGAGAACCCCTACAAGCACTTGGACTCCTTTCTTGAAGTATGCTCCACCTTCAAGATGTCGACGACTAGTGATGACACAATCCAATTGACCTTGTTATCATTCATCCTCAAATATAGAGCCCAAGGTTGGTATGACTCAAGAAGGGACATCATGAGTTGGGAAGCAATGAAGAATGCCTTCCTAAGGCAATTCTACTCTATACCAAGGTTAACCCAAATGTGGCATGTCGTGACAAGTTTTAGTCAAATGGGCAATGAGCAGTTTCACAATGCATGGGAGAGATTTAAGAAGATTTTAAGAGAGTGCCTGCACCATGATATCCCTTTGTGGTAGCTAGTTCAATCATTCTACTCCAGTCTATCTCTAAAGGACAAAGATACAATAGACTCTTCTTGTGGGGAAGTTTTCATGGCTAGACCAACTGAGGAGATATGGCCTTTATTTGAGTAGCTGGCTAAAGGATCAAGAATTCAAGCTTCTAGCATTATGAATGATGGAGGCTATGCCTTGGGTGTGACACCTCCTACTCATAATGACTCAAGCTTGTAAGTGATGAAGATTCTTGGTGACATGGTGAGCTTCATGAAGAACCAAGTGACAAATGTTACTAGCCAATTCGATTGAGTTCTATGGTGAAGAAAAGAAGACACCTCACTCCTCTAGCTACCAAGAGCCACAAAGTCCAACATATAGCTCAAGGTTTGAGGAAGAGGTCCTATCTAGGCTGACGAGCATTGATGACATATAATTGAATGTGATAAGGCTTGAAGAGAGGATAGAGCAGATATCTTCCATAATTGGTCTCCAAGAAGAAAAATTGTCTTCAAAACCCAAATTGAGCTTCAATGAAGCAAGTCTCCATTGCCCTCTTCACAAGTTTTCTATAGTCCACGTCCCATGCAAGTGCATCCCATCTATCACTTCCAAGGCGATCCCAATCCTTATACACCACCTCCCCCTCCATCGCCACTATTTTCTCAACAATTCACCTTCCAACCTCAATTCTCCCCTCCGCCTCAATTTCAATACCAAGTGTCACCTCCACTGATGGAAGTTTTTTGCTTTATGCAACACCACTAAAAATCCTAGAGATGATGAGTCTCTAAGTTTAGCCTTGCTAGTACTATGGTAAGAACTCCACCCACATGTGCTAAGACATGTGGAAGTCTTATCGTAGTATAGTTAAGGGTCGAATCCTCGGGACAACGGTCTTGACGAAGTCAAGATGGAAAACGTTTAGCCTTTACTTAACAACTTAAAGATTGATATTTAGATCGAAAGTTTGATTTGGTTGTTTTAAACTAAGTACAAAGAAAGTAAAGCAAGAAAGTAAATAAAGCAAGTAAATCTTAAGAGTTAACAAATGATGATGAATCACTGGGGTTAAGCAGGTATTTACCACCGCTACACATGCATTGTATATGTACTAAGCAAGACTTATAAGCTAGATGCATGGATGTTTCCACAAGACCGATGCCTTATAAGACAAGAGCGATGCGTTACATCCAAGGGTGTTCCACAAGACCGATGCCCACATAAGACAAGAGCGATGCATTGCACCCTTCGATGTTCCACAAGACCAATGCCCATATAAGAAAAGGGCAATGCATCTCATCCTCCAAGGGCTAAGTAACTCTCATGCGGTACATCACTACGCGTCACTGAAGGATGTAGTCTCCGAAGAGAGAATCTTACTCAACCTCAAGAAACGTGCATCTAAAACTAACAAGCGAGCGATAATTACCAAATCGAATAGCGTCTTTGTAGGCCTAGTTTCCGGTGAGGGATAACCTAGCTACGAGAAGTGCGGGAATGATGCAACGCCAGCCATCCCCGAACGAATGGTCACATGCTTTACATCATTCCCCTCGCAAAGTGTGTTCCTCGACTTACCAAAGGTCTCTTCCATACAGATGGGAGTGTGCCAGATGATAGTGAGTTTACTCCACTCTTTGAGATACACTTCTAGACACCGAAACAGATGCGTGGTGGATACACACACCAGAAACCAACACTAAATCGGTATTCAAGCCTCGATAGCGGTCGTAGACAAACCACAACGAAAGACAATAAATGCATACAAGAACGTGGCCATCATTCAAGCATGTGTGAAACGATTTAGTATTAAAACGAAATGATAACATCTTTTTTTACAGTACATAATACAAAACATGGGCAGCGGGGCTAGTCCCCGCGCCCCAGTGGATGGAACTACTCGCTCCTCATAGAGGGAGCAACAAAGAAGGAGGCAAGAAGAGATAGAAAGAACATCATCTCCACTGAGGAGAGAAGGTTGAACCCTTGGTGGAGAGAGCAACGATCTCCACTCCTTGTAGCTTGCTTGATGACGGATCTTCTCCTCTCACCTTCCTTGTTGATGAGAGAGAAAGTAGCTTGCAATGGACGTGAGTCTCAGACCGGCAGCCTCGAGTGATGGATGGAGTTGTTCTGGTAGTGGAGAGACAGCCTCTGGACGTCTGGACTCCCTTTATGAACGGCCCTGAGGTCTTATTTATAGGCTTTAAGTGAGATCCAAACGTTTTGGAGACCGTTTGGGCTCAAACGGTCTTGGGACCGTTTGGCGTCAAACGGTCTTGGGACCGTTTGGCGTCAAATGGTCTTGAGATCGTTCGGCGTCAAACGGTCTTGAGACCGTTTGAGCTTCATGCGGTCTTGGGACCGTTTGGCTTCATGCGGTCTCGGGACCGTTTGAACTCCATGCGGTCTTGGGACCGTTTGGCTTCATGCGGTCTCGGGACCGTTTGAACTCTATGCGGTCTTGGGACCGTTTGGCTTCATGCGGTCTCGGGGCCGTTTGAACTCCATACGGTCTTGGGACCGTTTGGCTTCATGCGGTCTCGGGACCGTTTGAACTCCATGCGGTCTTGGGACCGTTTGGCTTCATGCGGTCTCGGGACCGTTTGAACTCCATGCGGTCTTGGGACCGTTTGGCTTCATGCGGTCTTGGGACCGTTTGAACTCCATGCGGTCTTGGGACCGTTTGGCTTCATGCGGTCTCGGGACCGTTTGAACTCCATGCGGTCTTGGGACCGTTTGGCTTCATGCGGTCTCGGGACCGTTTGAACTCCATGCGGTCTTGGGACCGTTTGGCTTCATGCGGTCTCGGGACCGTTTGAACTCCATGCGGTCTTGGGACCGTTTGGATCTACTCGACCCTTGGGCTGGTTTGTTCTTTTGTTATTTTTTTGTGCTTTTTCTGCAATTATAAAAGGAAAAGTTAGTTTGATGATGTATTTAAAAAAAAAAGGGTAAAGTTAGGTTTAAGTACAATATAAATGTAGAAAGAGTATGGAAAACTAAAGAAAAAGACTAAGATAAACTACTAAAATAGGAGGTTATCACCCCCCCTAACTTAGAGTCTAGCTTGTCCTCAAGTTAGATAGAGCTGAGACATGAAATGGCGCGGCGATCTTAATTAAAATTTCCATACTCTTGCTCCAATTCTTGACCTGAGTTCCCCAGGGGTCGTATCTAGGCTTATTGCCTGCCTTGATCCTTTTGGATTTCGAGAGTTGCTTGGATTTCAGGTTTTTCCGTATCTCAAAGTTTGCCTTGGGACCACATTTATTTTGTGCATGCTGTTGACTCTAATCAACTTTATACCTCTCTGGAAACCTATTGGAAGCTAGAGAGGGTATGAGGGTTGGCTAAAGGCTTTGAAGTGTAACTCCCCTTCGAGTGGGGGAGGGGCTGTCTATGCTTTTTAGGATCTCACTACCGGACACGACACATCTGCCTTTATGAGGGCAGCTGAATGTACCGGCCGGGCAAGTCCTTTATTAGCCTTTTCATATACTTGGAACTTTTAGGGTTTCACTACCGGACGCGACGCATCTGCCTTTGTGAGGGCAGCGGAATGTGCCGGCCGGGTGAGCCCTTTATCAGTTCTTTATATAGGTCCTTATTCGTGGCACAACTCTCATGATTTTATTCGTCTCTCTGGCTTTTATTCAAAAACTCACAGGCTTGGGTTTTGGGATGAGGATTTATTTTGGGCGGCCAAGCCTCTTTTATTTTGAAGAGAGGAAAGTTGTTCTTAAAGTTTTTCAGCATGCACTTATTTGGTTTGTGGTCCACTTGCAGAGCTTTTTGACTTGGAAGTTGCCTGATTTCCCTCTCATCCTTGAGATCTCGGCTTATTTCTGCCCTGATTTTGACCTATGGAGAGTCAGATAAAGAATTGGAGCAAAAATATAGGGTCCATAGTGGATGGGGGTCGATAAATCGCCATTTGATGTCTAAGTGCTAAATACTTGTAGAGACTAACATGATTCTAGAGTTAGTTGAGGTGATTAAAAAGAATTTGTAAAAAGAATCTTGAAAGAATAAAAAGAATTTGTAAAACAAAAGAAATGTATGGAAAGTGTTTAGAGAAAAAGAAGGGAGTATAGAAGTTGATACCTAGCCCTTGTCTAATGTATCCCCCCCTAACTTATCACACACTCTGTCCCCAGAGTGGCAAAGTGATAGGTTGAGAAAACATTAGAACAAGGGCTGCAGGTTAAGGTAGATTGTCGGTTGCCCCTGGGGAACGCAGTAGTGTAGATGCGAACTGCCCACGTAAGGCGTGGTAATCCACGTCCGTCATTTCCTCCACTGGTCTTTGGAGAACGATTATAGTGTACATCCAGTAGAGGACGTGGAAGCCGCAGTCGTTGGATTGTCGTATTTGCTGGGGGCATTTATGGCAGAAGGCGGGGTGGCTGAAGTGCTCAGTGTTGTATGCCCTAGTGTGCTGACTCAGAAGTTCGATTAATTTCATAGCACACTCCTTTGCCATTTCTTCTGTCGGCGTCTTGGGCGTTACGACGTATTGTCGTTGTCGGGCATTGAACTGGCTGTCGGAACTGTTGTATATTGTAGTGGTTCCGGTGTGGAGATTGGTTGCCAGAAGGAGCCAGTGCTCGTGATGTAGGATCGGTAGCATGATGAACTTCGGCGTTGTATGTTGAAGATATGCAATCAATGCTTCTATTGTGCCGAAGTTTTTCAGTTTGAGCAGATCGTCTTTCATGTACGGGGACGCCATATATGTATCGGGATTGTGTTGGCCAATCTGAGATTGGTAAGCGGCCATGAGGCTGCAAGAAAGTTGCCCCTTATCTTGTAAAGTCTCTCGCAAAGAATCAGCCATTACGATAATGTCTTGAGACATGAATACGATGCCGTCTTTTTCTGCGGAGAGTTTTGCCATGATTATGCGTATTTCAAGGTCGTTTAGACCCTTGCAAGAATCGCGATCGAAATCAGGAAAAGTTGGTGTAGTTGTGTACGCGGGGTCTTTCTTGTTGGTGTCTTCTTTGGGCAACTTGTTTTGTTCTGACTCTTCCAGAACTTGGCGGAAAGGTCGCCGCTGTCGACGTTGCACAGCTGAGTAAAGATACCGTGGAACATCATCTGGTGACATAGTCGGATCGTTGAAAAATCTTCTGTCACAGATGAGTTCCATGGCGTAGCGTCCTCTTAGCGAATGGAAGTCTTCAGCTGCCAAGTCTGTGAATGGGATTTCCTGGTTAAGCGCTTGAATATGTCTAATGGTATAGAAGGCGCTGTCCCCGGATCCCGTGGTGGCTTGAACTGGAGGGTTAATGATTCTAAACCATGGTTGGCTCCAGTCTTGGCGAAGAGAAGGGCGTACAGCCCAGATTACTTTAAGCAGCCGGAAGGGTATACACCGAGCTTCACCTGCTGCGTCTCCGATAAAGTTAATTATGTCGGATGGTAGCTCGGCGGTATTGAAGTTGTAGACTTTGGCGTCCCTTGCCGCGGTGTCCACTATCATAAAGAGCCAGTGTCCCGAGACTTGGAAAGGCAGCGTGATATAGCGTGCCTGACGTGCTAAACCGACACGCAGCCGCTCAATCGACCTCACCTGCAGGCTTTTGTGTAAAAGGCCAAGAGACAGTGCAGGTGAGGCGTTGAAGGCTGGTTGTATCCGTTTTTTACTTTTATATATTTCTATACAGTTGGCGAGGAGGACACGAAAAATTGACAGTGGCATCGTAGACCGGGGTCGGAGGATGCAACGAAAATCTTCGCGTGTCAATGTACGCCTGGTTTTTGTATTAATGTAAATTGTATCGTCCCCCGCTTTTGCATCGTCTACTATAGTGTTCAGGATGAAAATGTCCTGAGCATCTAAAGTAGAGATGGCTGTCCTGTCAAGATCATGCATTTTTTGTGGAAGAGGGGGGGGCGGGGGGAGGTTTTGTGGTGGAGGGGAGGCGTGTTGTTCGAAGGCTTCTTCATGGCCTTTGATATTGTCATCCTGGTCGGAGGCGGAGTCGAGATCTTCGTCTGTATCTAGACTCACTCGGTCCGCGTCGTCCAGGTGAGGGGGAGAAGGTGTTGAATAGGGAAGAGGAGTTTTCGGCGAGGTAGCGCTGGCTCCTTTTATGCACTGTTGGAGCTCAGCGAATGCTGCATCTTTGGCGGCTTCTCCCATTGACCCCATAGCGGAGTAATCAAAGAATTGGTCCCCATAAGAAATGTTGACGTTATCGTGCTGTGGGGACTTGGGGTGATAGTCACTTTCCTGGTGACCTTTATCGGACCCTTTATGGGAGGGTCCTGCAGCATTCCCTGGATCTTCGCCATCATCGTGCTTGTCTCCTGGAGGTGTGTCTTTATTGGAGTCAGCAGATGAATCGGAGTCTTCCTCTTCTTCATCATCATTGTCGTTGTCAGCCGCAGCTTCGTCTGTTTTCTTCTTATTAGACGGCTTTTTACACCGCCGGTGAGTGGCATGTAGCTCATCGAAAGCCACTTGCAGATGCTCGTGTTTTTCGAGCAATGCGTCGTGGGCTTCTTTGAGATCTGTATATCTGTCCTCGGCGGAGAGGAGGCGTGCAGTCAGATCTGTGACTTGGGCACGTAGTTGTTGTATTTCATTGATGGTAGCCTCCTCTTGATGATGGTGGAGCTGCGTAATTGTTTCGTCGATGGTAGCCAGGCGCGAGCTTAGCTTGTCTTGGTTTTGCTCAAGTTTGCGGAGATTCTCTTGCAGAGGGTGAGTCTGGGTCGAGATCTCATCGACTTTTCTCGTCGTAGCTTCTTGCTGACGTGTTGCCTCAAGGATCAGGTCCGGCAGGTTGTTGGTGTGGCTGTTGATATGTTCAACTTGCCTAGCCACTTCATCCTGTCGTTGCTGAATACCTTGTAGGACGACAGGAAGAGCTTGATGCTGATTGTCGATCCTTGTTACCTGTTTAGTTAAATCCTGTACACAAGAAAAAAAAAGAATGTAATAAGTTAGAAGGATCGGTGAGGAGGTGTCGGACAGCGTCAAATTGACGGCCGAATTCCTCACCGATGTTAGTAAAGGGGGCCCCAGAGGCGGAAGGGTGATGTGGCTGGGGCCTATGTGGGATGGTGGTAGTGTCTTGCGGAAAAGACACTGATGAAGGCCCGAACTGCGTAGTGATTGTTGATGAGGTCACCAGCGGTGTCGGGGTGGTGGCGGATGTGAAGAGTGGTGGAGTTGATGATGAAGGGGTGGGGATTGTGGATGGTAATGGAGAGATGGTGAAGTCGGGCATGGAGGTGAAGAAAGGTAAGCCCAATGTTGGGGTGGGTGAAAAGGTGGATGTGAATGCTGATGTGGATGCGGAGGCGAAGGTGGTGAAATCAGGCATGGAGGTGGGGAAGGGGAAGCCCGATGTTAGGGA
Organism: Alisma plantago-aquatica; assembly: GCA_963693085.1. Lineage (NCBI taxonomy): Eukaryota > Viridiplantae > Streptophyta > Magnoliopsida > Alismatales > Alismataceae > Alisma > Alisma plantago-aquatica. Next base: position 285,300,575 of record OY856415.1, on the reverse strand, counting down.
GGGTGGAAAGGTGGATGTGAATGCTGGCGTGGAGGTGGAGGGGAAGGCGGTGGTGGGAGCAGTGGAGAGCTGCTCATGTAGACTTTGGATGAAAGAGTCAAGGGAAGATGTTGTGAGAATTTCATCGTTGAAATGCTCATCCTCCGGGTTGGGGCGGGATGTTGGCGTCTCCGACAGCTGCTTGGCCTGTAACAACCTTCTAGAGAGCCGTTTGACAGGGATTTTTGTAAGTCGTGCTGTCGGGGCTGTAATACTCATCTCGGTTGGACCCGCAGTTTTTTCTTTCTCGGCGGGTTTAACCGAAGCTAGCAACTTAGTAAGCTCGTCGTCAGAAAACAGGAGCTGTGTCATGTCATAGTGTGCTAGCTCTGGTAGCGGAAGGAGGGTTCTTGAAGATTTAACCATCGGACAGAATACGTAGTGTATTTTTCCATCCTTTTCTTTGATTATGAACGAGTTTTTCAGAGATTGCTCGTTCGTAAGGATGTCGCCCTTGATTGGCGTGCATTGGGGTAGTAGCCTGTCCATCTTAAGGAATTTTATTATGGAAGTGACATGGCCCCCCAAGCAGATCTCTTTCCCTATTAGGGCAGTAGAAAATTTCTGGACCATCAATCGTCCAATGTTTACTGGCTTGTCGTTGAGGATAGACCAGAGGACAAAGAGGTCAGATATTGTGACGTTTCCTCCTTCCGATCTTGGAAAAAGCGCGCCAGATAGGATTTTGTGCAAAGTGCGCACAAATCCGGAATGTATGTTGGACGCTTTACAGGTTTTTGCGTCGTAGGTGGGAAGTCCGGTTAAGCTTTTCCAGAATGTATGGCGGTTGAATTCTGGGTGATCGGTTCCCACTAGCTTGGCCTTTTGTAGCTGCTCCGTGTCGTCGATGAACATAGAATTCAGCATATTTTCTGTCAAGACGACATCGCTACCAAAGATCTGGGTGACAATTCTTCTGTCACCCCCATCCCGTGACCTATCAGCGATGTCAACGGGCTCCTTTCTCAGGAAGGAGAAGAATTCCGCCGTAGGTTCAAAGTATGACACTTCAGGTAATGAGCACAACCTGGCGAGGTTGGCTTTCTGTAGTATGCTGAAGATGCGATCTTGAATTCCCATTTTGACTAGTATGCTGGAGCAAACATACTTAGTTGGTTTGAGGGTTTTGTCAATGGAGATGGAAGGTTGTATGTATAGGTTTTGTGGTGGTGGAATTGGAGCGGTAATGGGAATGAAGGTGGTAGGGATAGTAGCTGCAGGGGTGATGGTGGAAGCAGCGTATGTGGATGGTTTGGCGAAGGGTTGGTCCATGGCGGATGAAGGGTGGACCTGTTTTCTTGCCCTTTTTGGAGGCTGCCTAGATGCAGCCTTTGCAGCCTTGCGTTTCCCTTCTGTCTCTTGGGCAGAGGAGTCCTCATCGGGGTTCGGTATGTAATCCGAACCTTCATCGTCGTCCGAAGAGACATTCTCAATCTCTTCTTCAGGAGCCTCACCCAGGCATTGGGTAAGGCGGGTTATTTCGCATAGGACGTCGATGATCTTGATTTTTGGAGGGACAACTCCAGTGGTGTTGTAGGTGTCCCTGATTTGCACGAGCTTTTCTCGCTCCTCTATCATCTGCTCCCTTGTCAGAGCAGGGGCAGATCCGGAAGTCTTGTTTGATGCCATTTCTGAAAAAGATACAAGTTTCTTAGTTAGAAAAGAGGATTGAAACAATTTAGATTAAGAAACAATTTAGAAGCTTCTTAGTTTCAGGACCGTTAGATTCCAAACGGTTTCAAGACCGTTTGGTCTCAAACGGTTTCAAGACCGTTTGGTCTCAAACGGTTTCAAGACCGTTTGGTCTCAAACGGTTTGAAGACCGTTTGGTCTCAAACGGTTTGAAGACCGTTTGGTCTCAAACGGTTTCAAGACCGTTTGGTCTCAAACGGTTTCAAGACCGTTTGGTCTCAAACGGTTTCAAGACCGTTTGGTCTCAAACGGTTTCAAGACCGTTTGGAAAACGAAGAGTCGCAGGTTGTCGGCGCAGGGGAAGGCGAAACGGCGCGAAGGTGAGAGCGCCAGCGACCTCGACGATGACGAAGACGATAGGAAAAATGGGGACGGCGATGGAAGCGGTGGAAGAATCGGAGTTTCTTTCGACAGCGACGGTGGTAGCGGAAAAAGAGACGTTGCGCGATGGTCGAGGAGACGGCGACTGGTTCAGTGGTGGTGGCGACACAATGGTGCGGTGACGAAGGCGACAGAGGAGTCGGAGAACTTCGTTCGATGACGGCTGCGATGGCGATGTAGGAAACGTCGGCGTGAGCGGCGTGTTTGGAGTCGCCGGACTACCTTGCGGAAGAAGGTCGAACGAACGGGTGAGCGGCTAGGGCGAATGCAACAGTAGCAGGAAGAAGACTCTTCGCACGAACGCTCTGGAGAATTTGAAGATTCGAAGAGAGAAGGATGGAGCAGGGATGGTGTATATATATAGTGATTGGTTGGTGGTCTTTCGTATTCCAAACGGTTTTGAAGACCGCTTGGTCCCAAACGGTCTCAAGGTCGTTTAGTCCCAAACGGTTTGAGGACCATTTGTTCCCAAACGGTTTCGAGACCGTTCGGTCCCAAACAGTTTCGAGACCGTTTGGTCCCAAACGGTTTCGAGACTGTTCGGTCCCAAACGGGCTTAAGACCGTTTGGAGGTAACAAAAGGGGTTATATATTTTTATGTTTTTGAGTATGTATATATTTGTATATTTTTTTTTGTATTTTGGTTTATGGATTTTTATGTTGTTTGTTTTATATATTGTTTTTGTAGTTTTTATTATGTAGATTTTTTTGTATTTTTAGATTTAGTAATAAAAGAACTTGAAGAAAGCAGAACAAAATTAAGAGAGAATAAAACTAGAAAATAGATAAATTGATGTTCAGGTCTTGGGTTGCCTCCCAAGAAGCGCCTTGGTTTTGTGTCGCTGGCTCGACGAAGCTAAAACTTGTTATACTGCTGGCATATTTAATTGTTGATCTTTGTTCAGCCCATGTTTCGGATTTAATTCGGGTTGTCCAGCGAAAGTGCCAGCCGAAGGCTTCAATTGTGCAGCAATCTGAGCAAGCTGTGTTTCAACTGCCTTTTGTTGGGCTTGTTGATTGGCCAGCATGGTTTGCTGAGATTGCAGCATCTGTCTTATTGAAGATAGCTCATCTTCCGGCTGCGTGGTAACATTCTTCTGAGAATTTTGTTGTTGGTATTGTTGAACATGCAATTGTGGGTGAAGCGGGGGGTGAGTGTACTGGTAGTAGGCTGACTGATTTCTAGGGTAGTTAACCCTAGGGAAGTTGTTTCTTGGATTCCCTTGATTGTTTGATAACCCAGGAGGCAACCTACTGTCAAATCCCCCTTGAGTCTGGTGTTGCGGGTTTGCAGTCCCAGAAGGGTTCCCATACTGGAATCCAGGATGGTTCCTTGGTTGACTGGGATTATAGTAGACTTGCCCGGGAATAGTATGGATAGAGTTGACTTGCTCCGGAGTCTGATCTTCAATCTGATTAGTGATGGCCTCATAGGGTTGTGGTGGTGGATGAAGATCCATCATCACACTATAGAGCATTCCGCAGGATAACGTCGGATGATCTGATGCATGACAAGCTTCACAGGAACCTGTGACAGCTTTGACTTGATGCAGCTGCGGGGTTTGTTTCTTGTTGAATTCCCCTAGAGATGATTCAAGGGTTTGCTGTTTATGGGCGATTGCTTTCAGAGCCTCTGCTATTGACTTTAATTCCGTGGATTCCTCAGCTTTAAAGACTTTGAGGACGCCTTTTCCGGCTGTTCGCCCCCAGTTGGACTGGTTTTCAGCCCCTAAAGTGACGATCTTCTAGGCGTCTTCATAGTTTTTCCTCATGAAATTTCCTCCAGATGAGGAATCTAGGAACTGTTTAATGTCATCATTTACCCCCCGATAAAAGGTCTCAATCAGTTGATTTTGCGAAATCCCATGATGAGGGCATTTTCGAAGAAGTTCTTTGAATCTTTCCCATGCCTCGGCGAGGGTCTCTCCAGGAAGTTGAGAGAAATGGTTGATCTTCCCTCTGATTTCGTAAGTAAGCGAGGGTGGAAAGAACTTCTCCAGGAGATTCTCCTCTAGAGGGGCCCAGGTGGTAATAATGGGTTCTCTATCCAATGAATTATACCAACTTAAGGCCCTTCCAGATAGAGTGAAATGAAACAGATGGAGCATTATTGCGTCGAAAGCAATGCCAGCTTGTGGGACCAGTCGGCATAATGCCTTAAACCGTTTTAGGTGGTCCATGCAGTCGTCTCCAGAACTTCCAGAGAAAGAAATCCCTTGCATAATCTGAATCCATTGGGTCCGGATCTCGAAGTGTGGGATGTTAATGATCGGAGGCCGGACCGGATGGTTATCTTCGTAATTCTTCGGGACGGCGTAATCCCGAAGTTGCTTGTTTCTTAACGCGAGTTGAGCAGCAGCTTGCTCTGCTTGGATGCGTGCTTGTTCTTCAGCTCGGATCTCAGCTTGCACCTGAGCACGAGTGTCAGCAATGAGTTGTGCTCGTTGTGCTGCTATGGCGGCGTTGACTCTTTCTGCAACAAGGCGTTGCTCTTCGGCCATCTGTCTGGCTCTTTGGCGGTTTAGTCTATTCCTTCGGTGAAAACTTCTTTCTACCTCAGAATCGTATCCTGGTTCAGGGGAGAATCTGATGCTATGCGGGGGTTGCATACACGTTTTCTACCTGAGTAGAAGGAAAATCTCAAGTTAGGAAAAATGGAAGGAAATGAAAAAGATCAAGAAATATTGGATTGGTTATTAAAAAAGTGTAAAATCCTAATCAACCAAGAAATTGGTAAGTAAAAACTAAAAAGTTCCGTTTTCCCCGGCAACGGCGCCAATTTTTGATGGAAGTTTTTGCTTTATGCAACACCACTAAAAATCCTAGAGATGATGAGTCTCTAAGTTTAGCCTTGCTAGTACTATGGTAAGAACTCCACCCACATGTGCTAAGACATGTGGAAGTCTTATCGTAGTATAGTTAAGGGTCGAATCCTCGGGACAACGGTCTTGACGAAGTCAAGATGGAAAACGTTTAGCCTTTACTTAACAACTTAAAGATTGATATTTAGATCGAAAGTTTGATTTGGTTGTTTTAAACTAAGTACAAAGAAAGTAAAGCAAGAAAGTAAATAAAGCAAGTAAATCTTAAGAGTTAACAAATGATGATGAATCACTGGGGTTAAGCAGGTATTTACCACCGCTACACATGCATTGTATATGTACTAAGCAAGACTTATAAGCTAGATGCATGGATGTTTCCACAAGACCGATGCCTTATAAGACAAGAGCGATGCGTTACATCCAAGGGTGTTCCACAAGACCGATGCCCACATAAGACAAGAGCGATGCATTGCACCCTTCGATGTTCCACAAGACCAATGCCCATATAAGAAAAGGGCAATGCATCTCATCCTCCAAGGGCTAAGTAACTCTCATGCGGTACATCACTACGCGTCACTGAAGGATGTAGTCTCCGAAGAGAGAATCTTACTCAACCTCAAGAAACGTGCATCTAAAACTAACAAGCGAGCGATAATTACCAAATCGAATAGCGTCTTTGTAGGCCTAGTTTTCGGTGAGGGATAACCTAGCTACAAGAAGTGCGGGAATGATGCAACGCCAGCCATCCCCGAACGAATGGTCACATGCTTTACATCATTCCCCTCGCAAAGTGTGTTCCTCGACTTACCAAAGGTCTCTTCCATACAGATGGGAGTGTGCCAGATGATAGTGAGTTTACTCCACTCTTTGAGATACACTTCTAGACACCGAAACGGATGCGTGGTGGATACACACACCAGAAACCAACACTAAATCGGTATTCAAGCCTCGATAGCGGTCGTAGACAAACCACAACGAAAGACAATAAATGCATACAAGAACGTGGCCATCATTCAAGCATGTGTGAAAAGATTTAGTATTAAAACGAAATGATAACATCTTTTTTTACAGTACATAATACAAAACATGGGCAGCGGGGCTAGTCCCCGCGCCCCAGTGGATGGAACTACTCGCTCCTCATAGAGGGAGCAACAAAGAAGGAGGCAAGAAGAGATAGAAAGAACATCATCTCCACTGAGGAGAGAAGGTTGAACCCTTGGTGGAGAGAGCAACGATCTCCACTCCTTGTAGCTTGCTTGATGACGGATCTTCTCCTCTCACCTTCCTTGTTGATGAGAGAGAAAGTAGCTTGCAATGGACGTGAGTCTCAGACCGGCAGCCTCGAGTGATGGATGGAGTTGTTCTGGTAGTGGAGAGACAGCCTCTGGACGTCTGGACTCCCTTTATGAACGGCTCTGAGGTCTTATTTATAGGCTTTAAGTGAGATCCAAACGTTTTGGAGACCGTTTGGCTCAAACGGTCTTGGGACCGTTTGGCGTCAAACGGTCTTGAGATCGTTTGGCGTCAAACGGTCTTGGGACCGTTTGGCGTCAAACGGTCTTGAGATCGTTCGGTGTCAAACGGTCTTGAGATCGTTTGGCGTCAAACGGTCTTGGGACCGTTTGGCGTCAAACGGTCTTGAGACCGTTTGGCGTCAAACGGTCTTGAGACCGTTTGAGCTTCATGCGGTCTTGGGACCGTTTGGCTTCATGCGGTCTCGGGACCGTTTGAACTCCATGCGGTCTTGGGACCGTTTGGCTTCATGCGGTCTCGGGACCGTTTGAACTCTATGCGGTCTTGGGACCGTTTGGCTTCATGCGGTCTCGGGGCCGTTTGAACTCCATGCGGTCTTGGGACCGTTTGGCTTCATGCGGTCTCGGGACCGTTTGAACTCCATGCGGTCTTGGGACCGTTTGGCTTCATGCGGTCTCGGGACCGTTTGAACTCCATGCGGTCTTGGGACCGTTTGGCTTCATGCGGTCTTGGGACCGTTTGAACTCCATGCGGTCTTGGGACCGTTTGGCTTCATGCGGTCTCGGGACCGTTTGAACTCCATGCGGTCTTGGGACCGTTTGGCTTCATGCGGTCTCGGGACCGTTTGAACTCCATGCGGTCTTGGGACCGTTTGGCTTCATGCGGTCTCGGGACCGTTTGAACTCCATGCGGTCTTGGGACCGTTTGGATCTACTCGACCCTTGGGCTGGTTTGTTCTTTTGTTATTTTTTTGTGCTTTTTCTGCAATTATAAAAGGAAAAGTTAGTTTGATGATGTATTTAAAAAAAAAGGGTAAAGTTAGGTTTAAGTACAATATAAATGTAGAAAGAGTATGGAAAACTAAAGAAAAAGACTAAGATAAACTACTAAAATAGGAGGTTATCATCCACCTCCTCCATAGACACAACTAGCTCCCCCTCTCCACCATGAGCAAGAAAGTGTTGTGACAGTTCTAAGGAGTGGGAAATATCTTGAGCAGCCCTCTAGTCAAAGAAAGGTTGATAAAGCAAAGAAAAGGCAGCCAAGTGGTGATACTTTGATTGAAATTGCCAAAGATGATTTTTTGATACATTCTATTGATTTTGGGATGCCATGTGCTCAACCTCACACTCCATTTACAAGTCCCACCATCCCTAGTGTTCCACCTCACATTGATGCAAGCAAGGCCAAAGCAAGTGAGCCACCATTCATTGAAGCACTAGATGAGCCACCAGAAGTAAGGAGGAGACAAAAGCACAATGTTGACATTCTTGAAGTATTTCACCAAGTAAGGTCAATATTCCCTTGTTGGATGCTATTAAGCAAATTCCATCATATGCCAAGTTTTCGAAGAATTTATGCACTGTGAAGAGAAGGTCAATGGGGAGAATTCCAAAGAAAGTGAAGTTGACTGAACATGTGAGATCTATCCTCCAACACTCACTCCCCGTGAAGAGAAAAGACCCAGGAGCCCCAATCATACCTAGCTACATTGGGGGACATCACATAGGCCAATCCTTACTTGATTTGGGACATAGTGTGAATTTGATGCCATATAGTGCCTATGTTGAGCTGGGTCTAGGCAAATTGAAACTAGAATATTGCACTCTCCAATTGGCAGATCGCTCCATCAAAGTGCCTAGAGGACGAGTGGATGATGTCTTTGTAACGACCCTGTCTCCAGGTAACCCCCAATTAAGGGAGACTCGAATGTCAGAGCCGTTATTCAATTAACAGGATCAAAGGTTCAACAAATAATCAATAATAATTATAAAATTTTACTAACTAACTGGAACTTGGTATAAAAATTAAAACTTTACTTACCTTTGAAAACTTTGGAAATCTATCTATCTAGAGCTTGAATTATTCTATCTAATCCTCCTTGCACTTTATTTCTTATTTCCGCAATGTGTCCCTTTACTATTTGTTCTTTCAATTGTTATTCCTAAAATGCCGACAAACATAACGTTGGTCAGTATATCAAATATACTGGTATGTGGGGACAACCAAAAATTTGCACATAAGGATAACAATATAATTATCACAATCAAGTTAATTAACAAGCCAATTTACACTTTTCAGTATGACATTCTCCACCGCTTTTGCCCTAACCCTGGCATACCCACCTTGGGGTTTCCTTTGCCAATGACTTAGGGCCACCTTCTCAATCCCGAGCTTGGTTCCTGGGGGTCGCCACTCACAGTGCCCACTAGTCATGCAATATCATAGGCCACCTTCTCATTCCCGAGCTTGGTGCCTGAGGTTACCACTCAAGGTGTCCATTGGTCTACCCATATGGGCCTGACCTTTGGCATCATCCATCAGGGTGGCATGTAGGTGCGAGAATACATACTTATATTATTAATGTGATAATCATAGTGACTTTATAGTTTGCAAGTATGAACATCCAAACTGATAATTTGCATTCAATGCGGTTAACTATCGGAAAATCCTCGGGAAACTAAGGTGGTTATTCATAATTAACCACATACCTGATTTGCAGATTTAATAAGCTAATAACAATTCCAAGCAAGCAAGTAATCCAAGAAGCAGTTCAACAATCTCAGAATTCTTGAAAAGCATACGTAATCTATTTACTACACTTTACCAAGAATATATCTGTTTAATTGACTTAGATTCACCTTCTAGGGTTTCTAATCCGAATAAAGGTTTCATTAGGTTTCTTTTAAATATTTTTACGACTTTCCTTATTTATATCCATAAAACTCTAAAACAGCAGTTCTAGGTGCCAAACCCTAATTATTCAACTTAAGCATATTAAAGCCCTTTTATCACCTATTAAGCTTGGGATTAACCTAACATCACTTTTATACAAAGGATTTCCAATTGTATCCCATTAAAGCCCACTAACACTTAGATAAGGATTTCTAAGTCCATTAATTCATATTAAACATATGAAACTCTAAATTAACCAATTAAACACATGGATCACCCTTTTCTGATTCAAAACTTCCTTTTTATCATCAATAGGGCAATATCATCTTAAATTACCCATAGCACCCCACCCAATCTTATTAACATCAAAATTAAGGTTTTTCCTATCTTTAGTCTTCACTTTAACATATGTTGCCATACTTTCAGAACTACAAGCATAATTAGACTCTATATGTATTTTATTTGGACTTCCCTCGTTTCGCTGATAAATTTTCATATAAAGCTTGTCTAAATCCGAGCTACAGTTAAGTAATTATGAAGTTTACAATGTTAATGAAACTCGACCAATAGAACCTCGCCACGTCAGCATAAGTGCCATATTATTGACTTACCAGATCCAACGAGAATTAGAAAGAAATGACCCTACCGCCCTTGGGTCTTCAGCGTGCATGAAGGGGAACTTTAGTCTTTTGGATGTGGGTTCTCTCCCACGGGTATTCTGCAAAACGCTGGTCGCCGGAGTCGTGTCGCGATCGCACACTATGTCCTCCTTGTCGCGCCTTTGCCTCATCGTCCTAGCATGTCCTCTTCCTCAGCCCAGTCCGGACTGCCTAAGGGAGGGCCGATGGTGTGCCACTTCCATCCTCGGCACCACCACAGGCGAGGTTGTTGCCCAAGATGCTCACTCAGTCGTTCATCCGCCAGGTCTCCGCCAGATCTCCGCCAGGTCTTCGCCATCACGTTCTAGCCCCAACTATTTATAGAGCACCACCATAGATCCCTCTCCAAAAAGCATCCCGCATAAGACCGGCCTCTGGCCTAGTCCTGCTGTTCATGGATTCTTCGTCGCCCATGAGATCTAGCTCTCCGTAGCACGACGTCAGTGTCTCAGCACCATATCCCGAACTCATTCCTCCGAGTCCGTCCTCTCCTTCCTCGCGATGGGGCTCCACTACGGATGCCTCCCGCCAGCACGCCCACATGCGGCAGCATGCCTTCGCTAGCCCAGCTGCAGGGTGCCGCCATCCTAGCACCGCCTGTCGTCCCATCCATCCCGATCTCCAAATAGCAAGATGCCCTAACGACCTTCCCACCGACTCCTTTGAATCCACCATAGCTTGAGAAGAGTGGCTCTGATTTCTTCCTTACGGAAGACCTGCGATGCTCATCACGACCCACCTTGGCATGGTGGTCGCATGCTCTCCATCTATCTACTGTTATATGCGAGAGAAAAGTTGTTTTCCAGAAGCCTTGCATGACTAGTCTTTTATAGGCATCTCACCCCTAGGGTTTAGATCACAAAGAAACCGGTGGATCTATCTTTCCAAAACCACATGGAAAGGATTGGATTTTGTAGAGGCAAAATACAATACGAAGTATTCTTGTAACTTTCCTTGCACGGATGGGTTTGAAGGGAAATACCCACCGTCTTCCTTATTTAGATATAACACCAGTTTGTAGCAATCCAGGAATTCAATTAATACCTTTCCTTGCACCAAACAAAACATCTTCTTTCCATTATTGGTATTCGATCCTTTTATTCTTATTATAAAGAGTTATCTCGTTTGATTATTATGGGAGTCCATGAAACACCACTAAGTGAACTCCCTATCTTTCTCTTTCTTTATTAAAAGATTTCTTTTCAAGGATTTCTTTATATATCCTTTATTTCCTTTTCTCTATTTTCTTATTTACGCAATAATAGAGTTTCTTTTATCCTTTCTTTGGGCCCAATAGTCAATAAAGCCCACAAAACAATCATCAAGGCTATTGTAAATGAAATTCATTTATTCAAAACGGATTATATCCTTATTTGTTCAAATATCTTTAATATGAGAAATTACATTTCTCACCAATGAACCCGAAAGTTGGGGTTGTAACATCCTTCCCCTCTTATAAGAATTTTGTCCTCAAAATTCCATCAAACAAACACACAATTCAGGATAAGCCTTTCATATGTCCATCAGGGCTACCATGTGGCTTCACCCTTTCCATGGTGCTTCCCAAGAACCTTCATCATCTCATATTTTTCCATCTGAGTTCTTTCTTACCTTGGTATATCGTGCCCTCATAGGTGACTCAGGACATTTCAACTTCTCAAAAGCTGAATAGGTTCAAGGCTCAGCACATGGCTTGGGTACCTCACATAGTGCTCTAGATCGGACTCATCGAACAAATTATTCATCATGTCATCCTGAGGGGCAAGGCTAAACACAACCATCTCCACCAATCCATCTCAAATGGACCCATATATCGGGGACTCAACTTTCTCAGTTGTAGCTTAGAGGGGTCGGATTTTCACATTGCATATTCTCCCACAGTGAACTGCATGTTAGTCTGCTTTGCATCCGCTCACGACTCATGTCACCACTGGGCTCTCTCTCTCAGCCATTGCACGATCAAAGCGACTTCATCTGCACACACTGTGGTTCTTTTCTGACCTTTACGAAGCCTCCTTCGCCAACATCATCTAAATAAAGTGGTGACCGACACAACCTCCTTCTAGCACTTCTTTCATCCTGATAAAGACTATGGTGGTTATCATCACATCTTGCAAAGGACAAGAACTGTCTCTATGTATCACCCTGAATAAGCACACATGCTCTCATCAGCCCTCTAGTTTGGATCATATTGTCCATTAGTTAGGAGTGATAGGCGGTACTGACACTGAGTTCTTCATGTACCTACTTCCACCTTATGGAAGTGAACCTTTAGGTCATACTCAAGAACTTTGGAACTTGTATCATGGTGTATTTGAACCATCTCTCTCTCTTATGTAGTTCAACAGAATCTATCTCTTGACAATATTCCTTTCTTTCCCATGTTATCTAGGTAAGGCGATCTACCATAATCCATATTGCATCTTGACCTTCTGGGTCAAAGGGAGACTTACCACAACATCCATTGTGATGAACTCCCATTCCCTCTCAGGGACTCTTTTATCCTCTATATCGATACATTGGGTTACTGGTGTTCGTCCTTCACCCCTGGCTTGCATGGCCACCTGTCACATGCAACTCCACATCAAGCAACCGAAGTGCTACTATTACTTACTATCTTTGTAGTATCATGATGTTTGGTGATCTTAAAACCATGATCTCATGTATGTCATGATTCCTCAAGCTTGATACCCCAGAAACCCTAAGCCACTCTCATCAAGGTTTCATCACTTTTCTTTCCAAAGAAGAACATCTGAGGTTCTACAACCATCCTTTCATTTCATCAAAGACTAGGTTGGCTATCCAAACAACCACTAATCTTGTTCAACAGATCTCATTATATCTGAGTGTTATCCAAACTTATCTCTTTTTCTCAACGTAAGGTTAGCCGAACAACCTCAACTTCTTCTAGCTTCTAGCTAAACTAGGCAGCTATATCTCAACCAGAGCATTCATTACCACTCCTTATCCTTAGGTGTTAGGTAATGTCGAAGACATACACCTCCATGCATTATACTTATCATCTCATCTCAAACTCTAAGTTTGTCTTCATCAAGAAACTCTGAGCTCATCCTCATGGTGATCAAACTCAACCTTGGTTAACTTGTGAATTCCACATAGCTCTTGATAACACATCCTCATAAGATGACTACACTATTCCTCTTAGTGTTTGTAAACCATCCATGTATCATTCACTCCACCAAGGTATGTTATCATCTCTGTCCTCATTCCTTATAGCAACATTCCAACTCACATCATCTTTACCCTTGGTGTGTGGCATGCGTATTGTCCTATCTCTCACTCCCATAACAATAAGAAATAAGCATTTGGCTGCCGTCCAAATACAGAGTTCTTCCCATTCCAAGAGTAGTGATGGTACATCCCACCTTGCCAATACACCTTCAAATCTAAGTTGAAATGTGCAACTCATGTCTTTACATCACAAACATCATGATATCAAATTTCCTCCATGGAAAACTGGTCTCGAACCTACTTGGATCCACACACAATCCTTTGTCATCTCCTCTAGGTCTATAGGGTGCCGGCACTTTTGGGGTCATCCCTCTTCCCTCATACATCTAGAGAGTGCCCTACTCATCGGCCCTTTGGGTCCCATGAGTTTATGAAGGTAATCAATCTCCTAATCCATGGCCCTCAGACAATGATAGTTGTTACCTCCCGACCCTATGGTCATGTGCAACTAGGGAATTAGGAAAATCCTTCTTCCATCGGTATCATCCCTACCTGACCCTAGGATAGACATAGGATTCCATTATAGTACATGTCCGACTTAGAACCTTACCCAATCATCTCTCTCTACATTCTTGGGTTGTCTTTCATCCTTACACAGGGGTCATGATGACCTGCCTACCTTAGCCATGCCCCATACTGGTTACCTCCATGGTAACACATCCACATGCACGTTGAGATGGTTATCTATGGGTCTACAGGTTCTTTCTCAGGCCATGTACTTTTCACTTAGTCTCTCAAGATCCTATGGGGACCTCATTAGGTTTCCTCAAAACCCACAAAACTCGTAAACACCCTACCAAAGGGTCCCTCTTCCAGGATGGAAGGAAACTACAACTCTTGACAACAAGGTCACAAACATGCTTAGGGTTTACATCCATATGAGCATGCTTAACCCAGCAGCTACTAAGGCACCAGTAGACCACCTATTAAACCATGCTAGGTCATAATTGTTCTCTTTCCTCAACATTAGGTCAACTTAGTTGTGAGGGGTTCATCAATCCTACCCTTAACTTAAGGGGTTTCTTTTACCTTTACACATGATGAGTACCATGCTCGAAACTATAGAGACTCAAATCTCATCATGAGCATTGGGTACACTGCTTCCCCTCTTAGGCCTAGGAACCCTAGGTCCACTTTGGGTGTCCAACTGCATGCTCAATCTCTTCACCCCAAATCAAGCATGTCTAAGGTATGTCATGTACTCCCATGATCCTTTTGCATGAGCAACACCTCAGAGTCGAGTCCTCCTCAAGGACATTCAACTAGGTATAAAACCTCACAATGGGTTACTTAAACCTCCTCAGGGTCTAAGGCACTCTTTATCTCATCCAGTAGGTAATTACTTATACCATAGGTACCAGAAGCATCATCCACTCTCCAGGGTTTGTTTCCTCTAAATATAACCAAGATATCATCAGCCTCCAGGGGTCACACATAAGGCAACCACTATCATCCACTTAGGTCGCATCATCCTCAACTCCCCATTGTTCCTCATATTTTGGGGTTTTAGGCTTCCAACCTCCTTGTTGGGTTCTTGCTTTCTCTCTCTAGAGCTAACTCCACATCTAGCCATACTACTAGAGGTCCTCTCTCCATGAAGGCTCATGCTCACAAGCATACCCCTATGTGGGTGAAGCCTATGCTCAACTCATGTTTGGCTCAAGATTATCCATATCTCTTTATGCTTATCTCATAAGCCATCCATCGTGCCCTTCTGGCTAGGGTTTCAACCTACTACCGTACCACTGACGTACTCTGGGTGCATGCTATCCCCATAAGCCATAGGGTTTCTATAGGTCCTTCACTAACCTCGTCAATGAAGGAGCTATCCTTCACTCTAACATGCCCGACCCTTTCCAGGGTTGGGTCGTCAAAGGTACCAGGTTATCCAACCTCTCATGTCTCGTATGGCATCCAAGGCATGTTTATCCAAACACCTGGTCAACCATGACATCTAACTCAACATGTCATCTCTTTCTCTAACCTTCACTTAGGGTTAGGGTTAACATCATCCTCAAAGGATGTGCTAGGTCTCTACTTTTAATGGAGGTGTCTACCTCCAAGACTAACTCTCTCTACTCACCCTCCTGCCAAGGAGGTCTATCCTTAGGTCTCTCCTGAGGGCAAGGACAACTCGTATCATATGACCTAAGCATGTATCTATTCCTTTACGCTTGCTCTATTAAGCTTATGTCCATGACATCTTATTTACATGCTTTTTATTACTTTGGTGGAGGATTCCTTAATCCTTATCAACCTTACCCATACCTCAAGAGGGTGAGGAAAAGAGAGAAAACCCTAATCCTTAAGGTCCTTAATAGAATTTGGGTTGAGAAGGGATGAACAAGATGAGAGGGTCCTAAAGGTATCTTATTTCGATTCATACCCTAAGACTTTGGCCAGGCAGTCACACGGATCTGGGAGTCCTCATATTCCGAATAGCGGTGTGGAGGAAAATATTGTCAGCCCCCGGTCGTGATCCTTTTCTAGACACCTCTGTCTTTTGGATAATCCTCTAATAACTCCCTTGGGTTCTACAGAATTTATAAAATTTAATAATTATTAAAGATTAAGTGGGGAACCTATGCTCTGATACCAATTTTAACGACCCTGTCTCCAAGTAACCCCCAATTAAGGGAGACCCGAAGGTCAGAGCCGTTATTCAATTAACATGATCAAAGGTTCAACAAATAATCAATAATAATTATGAAATTTTACTAACTAACTGGAACTTGGTATAAAAATTAAAACTTTACTTACCTTTGAAAACTTTGGAAATCTATCTATCCAGAGCTTGAATTATTCTATCTAATCCTCCTTGCACTTTATTTCTTATTTCCACAATGTGTCCCTTTACTATTTGTTCTTTCAATTGTTGTTCCTAAAACGCCGACAAACAAAACGTTGGTCAGTATATCGAATATACTGGTATGTGGGGACAACCAAAAATTTGCACATAAGGATAACAATATAATTATCACAATCAAGTTAATTAACAAGCCAATTTACACTTTTCAGTATGACATTCTCCACCGCTTTTTCCCTAACCCTGGCATACCCACCTTGGGGTTTCCTTTTCCAATGACTTAGGGCCACCTTCTCAATCCCGAGCTTGGTGCATGGGGGTCACCACTCACGGTGCCCACTAGTCATGCAATATCATAGGCCACCTTCTCATTCCCGAGCTTGGTGCCTGAGGTTACCACTCAAGGTGTCCATTGGTCTACCCATCTGGGCCTGACCTTTGGCATCATCCACCAGGGTGGCATGTAGGTGCGAGAATACATACTTATATTATTAATGTGATAATCATAGTGACTTTATAGTTTGCAAGTATGAACATCCAAACTGATAATTTTCATTCAATGCGGTTAACCATCAGAAAATCCTTGGGAAACTAAGGCGGTTATTCATAATTAACCACATACCTGATTTGCAGATTTAATAAGCTAATAAAAATTCCAAGCAAGCAAGTAATCCAAGAAGCAGTTCAACAATCTTAGAATTCTTGAAAAGCATACGAATCTATTTACTACACTTTACCAAGAATATATCTATTTAATTGACTTAGATTCACCTTCTAGGGTTTCTAATCTGAATAAAGGTTTCATTAGGTTTCTTTTAAATATTTTTACGACTTTCCTTATTTATATCCATAAAACTCTAAAACAGCAGTTCTAGGTGCCAAACCCTAATTATTCAACTTAAGCATATTAAAGCCCTTTTATCACCTATTAAGCTTGGGATTAACCTAACATCACTTTTATACAAAGGATTTCCAATTGTATCCCATTAAAGCCCACTAACACTTAGATAAGGGTTTCTAAGCCCATTAATTCATATTAAACATATGAAACTCTAAATTAACCAAATAAACACATGGATCACCCTTTTCTGATTCAAAACTTCCTTTTTATCATCAATAGGGAAATATCATCTTAAATTACCCATAGCACCCCACCCAATCTTATTAACATCAAAATTAAGGTTTTTCATATCTTTAGTCTTCACTTTAACATATGTTGCCATACTTTCAGAACTACAAGCATAATTAGACTCTATATGTATTTTATTTGGACTTCCCTCATTTCGCTGATAAATTTTCATATAAAGCTTGTCTAAATCCGAGCTATAGTTAAGTAATTATGAATTTTACAATGTTAATGAAACTCGACCAATAGAACCTCGCCACGTCAGCATAAGTGCCATATTATTGACTTACCAGATCCAACGAGAATTAGAAAGAAATGACCATGCCGCCCTTGGGTCTTCAGCATGCATGAAGGGGCACTTTAGTCTTTTGGATGTGGGTTCTCTCCCACGGGTATTCTGCAAAACGATGGCCATCGGAGTCGCGTCACGATCGCACACTATGCCCTCCTTGTCGCGCCTTCACCTCATCGTCCTAGCCTGTCCTCTTCCTCGGCCCAGTCCGGACTGCCTAAGGGAGGGCCGATGGTGTGCCACCCCCATCCTCGGCACCACCACAGGCGAGGTTGCCGCCCAAGATGCTCACTCGGTCGTTCATCCGCCAGGTCTTCGCCATCACGTTCTAGCCCCAAATATTTACAGAGCACCGCCGCAAATCCCTCTCCGAAAAGCATCCCGCATAAGACCGGCCTCCGGCCTAGTCCTGCTGTTCATGGATTCTTCATCGCCCATGAGATCTAGCTCTCTGTAGCATGACGTCAGCGTCTCAGCACCATATCCCAAACTCGTTCCTCTGAGTCCGTCCTCTCCTTCCTCGCGACGGGGCTCCACTACGGATGCCTCGCGCCAGTGCGCCCACACGCGGCAGCATGCCTCCGCTAGCCCAGCTGCAGGGCGCCGCCATCCTAGCACCGCCTGTCGTCCCATCCATCCCGATCTCCAAACAGCAAGATGCCCTAACGACCTTCCCCCCGACTCCTTTGAATCCACCATAGCTTGAGAAGAGCGGCTCTGATTTCTTCCTTACGGAAGACCTGCGATGCTCATCACGACCCACCTTGGCATGGTGGTCGCATGCTCTCCATCTATCTACTGTTATAGGCGAGAGCAAAGTTGTTTTCCAGAAGCCTTGCATGACTAGTCTTTTATAGGCATCTCACCCCTAGGGTTTAGATCACAAAGAAACTGGTGGATCTATCTTTCCAAAACCACATGGAAAGGATTGGATTTTGTAGAGGCAAAATACAGTACGAAGTATTCTTGTAACTTTCCTTGCATGGATGGGTTTGAAGGGAAATACCCATCGTCTTCCTTATTTAGATATAACACCAGTTTGTAGCAATCCAGGAATTCAATTAATACCTTTCCTTGCACCAAACAAAACATCTTCTTTCCATTATTGGTATCTGATCCTTTTATTCTTATTATAAAGAGTTATCTCATTTGATTATTATGGGAGTCCATGAAACACCACTAAGTGAACTCCCTATCTTTCTCTTTCTTTATTAAAAGATTTCTTTTCAAGGATTTCTTTATATATCCTTTATTTCCTTTTCTCTATTTTCTTATTTACGCAATAATAGAGTTTCTTTTATCCTTTCTTTGGGCCCAATAGCCAATAAAGCCCACAAAACAATCATCAAGGCTATTGTAAATGAAATTCATTTATTCAAAACGGATTATATCCTTATTTGTTCAAATATCTTTAATATGAGAAATTACATTTCTCACCAATGAACTCGAAAGTTGGGGTTGTAATAGTCTTGGTGGTGATTGATAAGGAATTGAGGAGCCGTGTTCCCAACTAATTTCATTGTTCTTGATATGGAGTCGGATGATAGGAAGATTCCCGTCATCTTGGGGATACCATTCTTATCTACAATTGATGCCAAGATACATGTTCACAGTGACATAATGATAGTCTCTTTCATGTACATGAAGATAAAGATCAACATATACAAGTCCTCAAACTGGCGAGTTCGAGATGAGGATATTGGATATGGTCACTTGAAGAGTCAGATTGGTCATTCGAGAGAAGGAGATCTAGATGAAGGATTTGATGATAGCTTTGGTGATCAAAGGGATGAGGAACATAAGTTGAATGTAAATGAGAGGTGTATCTATTGCAAGAATGGGCACATGAGGATGCCAAATGGATGAAAAATTGAAGAATCTCTAAGAAGCCTAGCTAAAGGCATGAAACTCAACACTTGTGGGAGGCAACCCACCTAGGTTTGGGAATTTTTCACCCAACCTTTCATTTTTTATATTCTTGCTTTGTTTTTATAATTTTCCAAGAAAACACACACACACTTGTCTTTAATAGTTCTTGTTTAGTTTTAAGATATGCAGGTGAAAATAGGGTGGAATGAGGAAAAAAGATAGGATTTTGACAAAGTGATCCATGAAAAATCATTTTGAACCAAAGATTTGATGTTTGATAAGATTCAAGTTGAAATCAACTTCCATTGTGCTCATCATGGTTGTGGTGACATGAAACGACCATGGTGGTGCACTCAAAATCAACAGGGGAATCGAGAAAAATTCAAAGAAGTTGAAATTGAAGAATAGAGTCACCATGGTCGTGCAAGGCATCACAACCATGTAGCCATCCACTTAGAATGGTTGTGTGAGCCACCATGGCCATGCAGCGAGCAAGACACCATGGTTGTGTCATGCAACACAACCATGTTTTAGCTCGACTCCAACACTTAAGTCAACCAATTTGCAAAATCCCATATCACTTCTAATATTTTCTCCGCAAACGCCACAACTGTTCTCCACGAACAACGACCGTGCAATGCCTTCTAGCCATGCCACCACCCTCGAATATCCACCAAATCACTCCCAGTCCATCTCCAATCAATCCCCCACCATTTCCAATACCTTAATCTCTAGATTCCACCCATTTGCATCCGTAAAACACCCCATTTCTCTCCAATCCGCCCCAACAACCCTATTCTTCGTTGGAAAACCTGATGTTCCATTTTTCTCCACCAATTTTGAGCCAAAATGAAGCAAATGGCTAAGAAGTTTGTGTCTAAGATCAAGGAGGTCAACTCCTACAGATGTCGGCCCAAGAACACATCCTCTTCAGATTTGACGACCCCTCTTGCCCTCCTGGCACCATCGGCAGCCTTCGATTCACAAGGGGAATCACCCCATGCGACTGTGGCAGTGGATCCCATGATGGAGGAGTCTTCTAGACAACCCAGTGGAGGTAGGGCAGTAGCTTGACCATTAGTCTCAAAAGATTGTCCATCGGTTTAGGCGTCTTGTCCATCACTTTTAGCCGCACGCCCTTCGACGTCTACGACAATGCAACCACAATAGTAGTTGAGAGCATGACGGTGACTACTCGTAGATGATACATATGAGGCAATTCCAGATGCATAGCTAGAGGATGCACCTGAAGTGCATCATGAGGCAACTCCTTATAGTTAGAGAAGGAAAGAGAAGAAGCCAAAGCATCCAGAGTGCTTGACACGCTGAGTGATTGTCATTCGCTACGTGTGTTAGGAGACGATGAAAACTTTGGGCATCTTTGATTTTTTTTAGGATATCATGGTGCCTGTTGGGCTAGTTGAGGTGTAGACTATAGTATAAGAGACCTATGTGGAGCTTACACAACAATTCTTTGTAACATTAGAGAAGTTCTCACAGGACGCCATCAATGTCGCCTTGGAAAGTAGCATCTACGTTATTACTGCATCCTTTCTGAATGCTATCTTTACTCCGACTCCCGAGGCAACATCGTCACTTTATCAAGGAAGCACTGATAGGGAAACCAATACAAACTACGTTGCAATGTGGAAGAAACTCATAGTTCCAAGCAATTTTTTGGTGGTTAAATCAAAGATGAGTCTGATTCACAACCCCATCTTAAGGTACATTCAGAAGGTCTTGGCAAACACCATCTTCGCCCGATATGAAAATCAAGGTAGTTGTACCAAGAAAGACCTTTTTGTGTTAGGATAGATGGTGAAGGGGAAGATTGTATATTTGGGGTCATTTATTATTGATCATATGAAGACATTTACGTCCAAGAGAAAGAATCCACTTATCATGGGAGGGATTGTTACTTCCATTGCTTTGGCCCTAGGACATGATGTATCTGGCTAAACAAAGGCAGAAGGAGGAAAGCTAGTTGACCTTCATTACTTGACTCACCCATTGATGATATCAGTGGTTAATCAGAAGATTTTCTACCAGGTCAACCCTCCTTATGATGGGGTTTCACTTGAGATCCCCTACCATGCCACACCTCTCCTAGAGGGATTTGGACCATCTCCAGATTTTCTGGACATCTTGAGGAGGTGGGAAGAGGAGCATCCTAGAGATACATGGTAGCAGTAGCCCAGAGATTTACTTGAGGGGCTTGGAGAGTCACAGGCAGACACCGAGAGGAGGAGGATAGCTAAGGAGTGAGAGAATCATAGGGTGAGGCGACGTGAGGCAGAGACATCATAGAAGCAGCAACATCAACCCATAGCAAACACATATGACATGCCCACCATACATGCGCAGCTGGAGGGCATCTAGAGCAATCATGATCGCATTTTGATCACCCATGAGGGTATTTTGAGGGCCCATGAGTGCTTTTATTGCACCCAATATGCCATGTGGTCAGACCATTAGCAAATGCATTATCAGTTCAACCACTTATATCAATTCCAACATGCCCAGTCATAGAGGAGCCCCCAGTGGGGGGAAGATTGGTGGAGTTCACTGTCAGCATATCAGGAAAACTGCCTTCCTCCACAGTCAGACTACTAGGGATCCTACTATCAGTACCCTCCACCACAGGGAGGACCACCGCCACCACAGTGATCATCTACCATATTATTCCTAGACTTTAGTGTGATGTTGAGGACAACATGATTCATAAGTTTGGGATGGTAGGGCGGTATGCCCTTTTCTAATTTTCACACTCTTTTTGCATTTCACCTACCATTTTATTTTGTTTGTTTGTTTTTGTTTTCTTTAGTTTAGAATTTACTTGATTTTCATACATGCATGTCATGTAGTTACTTTCTTGTCGTTTTTGCATAATTTTCAAAAAAAATGCTCTTTTTGTCATGCATTGCATATCATGTAGTTTTTTGGTAATTTTTGCATGATTTAGCTAGGATTTGCTTGTTTACGGCTTTAAGTTCAATTATGTAGGATTAGATGTGATTGAAGGCAACTTGGCACCATTTTGACCAATTTTGCCTAAATTTGAGATTTCTTTCCTAAAAGTGTGTTTCGACCCTATCTCTACTCTTTGGATTAAAAATGATGATGTTTGACAAATGCAAGTGAATTATCATTGTTTATTGCTAAATGGTATCAATTCTTGACTTTTTACATGTGTGTCACCTCTCTTGTGTCTGTGAATGTTTTTTTTGAATTGTGACTTGAGCAAACTATGAGCGCTTAGTGCCTATGAAATCACTTGATAGAAGTATCAATTTCAGGTTGTTCATTCATGTGGTGTGAAATTGTTGGATTAAGTGTTGGATTAATTTTCATGCAGGAGACCTTATGTTGAGAATCACGCCAGTGACCCCTCTTTAACCAAACTCTTCATTCACCATCTTCTTACCCCTCCGCCTCATGAAAGGATGCCAAAGTGCACATATCAGCCATGGCCACCTCCAAAAGTTTGGGGTGGCCACATCTACACCCCCCCCACTTCACTCTCATCACCATATACCCTATCTACTCCAAGGGAAAAGAAAAAGAAAAATTAAATGCAAAAAGAAAATAAAACATTATCCTATTTAAGAGTATCTAAATAAAGAAAAGATGAGTGTGTAAAAGCACTCCAAAATCTTACTGCAATCCTTTCTTTCATTTTCATACCCATTAAGCTAGAAAACATGAAACCTAGCTCACTTCACCCATTTTCCACAGCCATGTGGGTCACTTGGTATGTTTTGAAGCATAAGGTTGAATGCATGAAGGTGAAACAACACTCCTAGTCATCCTTGATTAATGCCATCATGAAACGGTCTACCCAGAACTACATGAAAGAAATATGGATAGCTTGTCTATTCTATGCGTTATATTTGAAGTTCAAATGCTTTGTGCTCTTTTCATGATTAGTTTGTGGAAGTAGGAAAGGAGATAAGTGAAATGCAAGCACTTAATCAACATAAATCCCATTTAGTAATAATCATCTTTTGCATTACATTTTTCATTTCTTGATAGTGGAAAAATTGTAGAGAGATTGAGTGGGAGCATACTTGAGGACAAGTATGTTTTAAGTTTGGGGTGGTTATTCAACCCTAATTTAGAGCTTCATCTTGTGTCATATTGCACTTCAATCACATATATACATGTTAGATTACATGTTATTTCCCTCAATATGCATATTTGTATAAAATGCACTTATGGACATTATTTGCATGTTTTTCAGGCATTTGGACCATGCTTGATGGAAGAGAGAGAGAGAAGGAGTGATCCTAGGATTTCTCTACCCTTCTAGAGACCTAAAGTGAAGTATGATGCTCCTTCAACCTACCCCTAGTATCCAAAGATCCATTGAAGCAAAGATGTCCAAGAAAATCCAAAGAATCAAGTCCAAGTGTTGATCCAGAGACTAGAAAGGCCTTAGTACCATAGAATTTACGGATCAATGGTTCGACATTTAATCAATAATAACTATCAAGTTCTACTAAAACTAAACTGAAAAAGATGGAATAAAATAAATCTCTTGATACATTGTAAAATTTCATATTTCTAGACTTCTATCCACAGATGGAGTCTATGTATCTATTTCTCCTTGAATTGATTATTCATACCTTCACAATGTTTCAGTTTACTATTTGTCCTTTTCAATGGTTGTACCTAAAACACCGACAAACAAAATGTCAGTCAGTATATTTCTATACCGGTATGTGGGGGACAAACACAACTTTCACAAATAACTGCTAACAACCTAATTATCACAAATAAGTTATTAACAATTCAAATTATGTTTTCAATGTGACATTCTCAACCGCTTTTACCCTAAACCCTGGTTTAACTTTTCTTAGGGTTTTGTCCTTGTAAGGGACATAAAGCCACCTTCTCCATCCTGAGCTTGGTGCCTAGGGTCACCTCTCATGGTGCCCAATGATCTTCCCTCTGGGGCTTGACTGAATAGACCTTCCCTCTGGGGCTTGGTCATGCATCTTACATCAGGGTGGCATGTAGGTTCGAGAATGCACATATATACTTAATTGTGATAATCATAGTGACTTTATAGTATTTCCTAAATAAAACACTCAATAGTTTAGGTTGCATCCAATCAATCAAACGTTCGAGAAAACTTCATGAAACTAGATTGATTATTCATAAATAACCACATACATGTTCAGCCGAAAAAAGATAGGAATAGTCCAAGCAAATATGAAATCCAGGCAAGCAAGCAATTCACTCAACAAGGATCCTGAAATAACCATACAATTTCCTTCACTACTCATGTTATCAAGATCTATTCAATCTAACTTGCTTCCTAGGGTTTCTACTCTCTTTTAGGGTTTAACTTGCTATTAGGGTTTCGTTATCACTTTTGTCACTACAAACCCTAAATAGGCAAAACTACTCATAAACCCTAATTATCTTGTCCTATCTCTCTTAACAGGCTTAGGATCAACAATTATCAGCATATTTTTGAATATTTCTAATTAAACATATCAATCTCATCCTTTACCCTAAATTAGGGTTTCTACATGTATTAACATGGATTCTTGGTTTAAAACCCTAAAACATGCAATTTCTTATCTAAATCAGATTTGAATATTTCATTATCATCCAATGGGTTATTAGTACTCAAATTAACCCATTAAACATCATAGATTCGATCTTTAATCACAATTAGGGTTTCTAACCTAAGTTTAATGCACTTTTCATCAACTTAATATACTTTTGCAATTAGGAATGAAATCAGGTTCTAAATCTATTTTATCAGGTTCCTCATATTTTTCTGATCAAATTTCATTTATTAAGTTTATCCATCAGAGCTTCCTAGCAATTTCTACAAATTTTGTAAAGAAAAACATTTTTCTTAGATTATCTCTTATTTTCATAAAATCGTCGACTGCTCGATTTATGGTCTACTGGACCACGCGGGATCCAACGGTCTGTTCCTCACCCACGATTGAAAAGAAACAAAAGGAGGATATGTCCTTACCCAAATTGTAGAAGCAGGAGGGCGTTTTGGTAATTTTTCAGGGGGGCCTTCTTCAACCTCACGCAAATAACCCGCCGTAAGCTGAGGCCAACTCCAAGGTTGACTTTGGGCTTTCATGCGTCTGCGAGCAAACCAACTGGACTGAGAGCTTCGCCTGACTCTCCTAAACTTGTTGGTGCCGTCAATTGCCTCGTCTTCGTCCTCCCTCCACTAGAACGACAATGTGCCCCTTCCTGACTGTATTGCTCTCTGGTGATGGGGCAGGTCGAGGTGGAGTTCCAAATTTCCAACACTGAAGTGTTCACCTCAGCGTTCCGATCTCACAAGAATGATTTGTGGGAGTGTTGGTACCATGGAGTACCCCCCCCTATATATAGGGTTCGTCCATGATTCCTGGGAATTGGGGTTTCCCTGGTTTCACCACGAAACCTATGGAAACTTGGGATGATCAGACTCAGAAAGATCTCCCAAGTTCAATGGAACAATTCCCATCTGTGCACAACCTTTCAATCTCAACCAAAGAGGGAAATATAAATCACATCCCCTGCTACAAAGTCCCCCGTGACTGGGACTTAGTCCCAACCATCAGATCTCTGATCTATGGTCTACGTTCAATCTGAATATCCAGATAATCCTAATTTCATTTTTTTTTACAGCAAACAGATCCATTCATTACTCAAGCCATATGGCATCTACAAGTAGAGAAGTACAACCAGAAGAAACCTAGATCAGTCAAGAACATAGATCTAACACCACTACCACTCATATTGGAATGAGATTGAAACACTTCTGCATAGAACTCTCTTCTTTGTGGCTGACCAAAGTAGCTATTGTGAGAGATACCTTCAACTTGAGCATAAGGCAGTGGCATTAAGCATGAACCCGACCGAGATTCTGTCTGATTGTTGTCTCTACCATCCATGGCACGGCTTGAGCAACAAAGAACTTGAGGCAAAAATGAGACCAACCAGGGATCTCGTCACTCTCACGAAAGGAGAGACACCCAAACCCCGAAGGGAGAGACAAACGTCGAAGGAACACGGCGAGAAAAGAAGGCAAAAAACTACCTAGACCCAGGACCAAAACAAAAGGTAGGGAGCCGACACAGACTGAACTGAAAAATAGAGCGAAAGTAGCAAAGTGAGAAACACCCGCCCCCCAGCAGATCCACGCCAAAGGCTTCGTGGCGGCAACCTCCTTGCCTCCACCAAGTGACCAGCTTTGCCGAAGATGAAGCCACCACCCAGGAAAACTGCTGCCCCACCACCCTGAAGCCCCGATCTAAAGGCACAGAGTCTCAGTCCGATGGTCAGAAAGGGCCAAAGGGGGAAGATGAAGGCGACGGAAAGGACAGCCAGCCAGCCGCAGCCCCAGCGTCGCACGATCTGCGAAGAGGACAGTCACCCGATGAATGCCCAGGGGGAGAGGGTGGCTACGTGTCGACAGCCGACCACCTCCCCTGAGCAGGAGAGTCACGCGCAAGAACCCTAGTCGCCTCCGGAGAGCCGCACGAGAGTTCCTAAAGATTACCCATTTACTTTAGGAAACTTCTAAAAATCCCAACTCATTATTCCTTTATCCTTTTTCCACCAAATTTTACAAGAAGCTTTGGGTCGCCATTATCTACTTGTGTACCAAATTGGAGACCCACATTCCAAAGGAAAAGGGTATTTCCTTCATAAGCAAGTTATCCTTTAATAAATCCAATTTAATTGGTATTTTCTCTTCCTTATGTCATTATCTTGGTTTCTTGGACTCCTTGGACCTCAAGGAACCCTAAAGGAAAAAAATCCCCTCTTGGAGGATACTCCCTTGCCTTTTTCTTTAACATTTCTCCTTTTCTTATTTATTCATTTATTGTTTGAATTTCTTTATCTTTTTCTTGTTATTGGGGCTAATAGTCAATAAAGCCCACAAAGCAACCAAACAAGGCTATTGTAAATGAAATCCATTCAATTCAAACAAATAAAGCAATTATTGATTTCATTTATCATTAAAAGGAGAAATACAATTCCATTACATATCTAGGAAAAATGGGGTTATAACAACAACCCCGTGCGTTTGCGGGTGAAGTGCGAATAGTCTAACTCGGTGTGTTAGACTAGGTCCATTATATAAATTTTTGAAAGATGCCACGTGTGTTTGCCTAAGTTGCATCTAATCAAATATAATCAGCTAGTTGTAACTCAAGGCAGTGCAAAAACGCACCAAGCTTTTTGGTTACATTACCGAGGAGAAGAGGCACTCGGCCTAGCTAGTTAGTGTAGCTTAGCTTTTCCTACTATCATCACCATTTCTATTCTTTATTCTTTGTTTACATTTACATACCAGTCGTCTAACTTGGCTCTTGTTGCTTGTTTTTGTATTGTGCATGTGACAGTTGTGCATGAGCAGTACACATTCGGCTTGTACCGACTTGGTTCCATACGACCCCGAGATAGATAGAAGAAGATGCCAAAGCCACCGCAAACACCACCAATCAGTTGAAATGGAAGGTCTGGTCCTAATAGTGAAGCTAAACCACAACCCAACCGCCCTCTCCATGAGTACTTAACCCTGGGGAACTACAACTCCTCAATTGCCACCCTTGTTGACCAAATGTTGGGTCAACAATTCTCCATTCCATCAACCTTCCTTGGACTCCTTCCTACTTACTAATGGTATGCAGAACAAGAACCCCTACCACCACATAGATGCCTTTCTTGAAACTTGCTCCACATTCCACAACCAATGACTCAATCTGAAGAACCCTTTTCCCTAAAAAGAAAAATCTAAGGTGTGGTACATGTCCAAGCCTAAGATAGTAACATGGAATGTGGTGAAGAATGAGTTCCTTAAGAAGTTCTATCTAATTTCCAAGTTGACTCAATTGTAGAGATGCATTACCTCCTTCACACAAAAAGAGAATGAACCGTTTCACCAAGCTTGGGAATGATTTCAGAAGATCCTTCGTGACTACCCTCATCATGAAGTACCTTTATGGCATCTTGTTAAGACATTCTACACTGGGCTAGTTGAGTTGAGCCAGACTACTATTGATTCCTCTTGTACAGGTACATTCATGGAAAAGCCACCAGAGGAGTCTTGGCCCCTATTTGAACCTCTTGCTGAGAACTCTCACGACCTCACTTCAAGTAAAGGGGAGCATTATGACTGAAACTACATTCCTCCTCCCTCTCCTGTAGCTCTATTCAGGATAGAAGTCAACCCCCAAATGATGAAGATGATGGCTGACATGATGTGCATGATGAAGAACCAAGATGGGGGTTCTTGTAGCCAAACTACCATGGCAGTTGATGTCAGTGATGAAGAAGTGAATGTTTTTAACACCTTCGACAACCGCAACAACCAAGGCCCAATGTCCAACTCCTACATTCCAGAGTGGAGAAATCACCCTAACTTCTCATGGAAACAGTAGGGTGAAGAAGGGCAAGGGAAGCCAAGGCAACATCGAGGCCCTAAATACAGTTCAAAGTTTAAAGAGGAAGTGCTTGGGAGGCTAAGGATCCTTGATGAAGTGAAGAAAGATGTCTCCTCCCAAGGGAAAATGATTAGCCGCCTTGAGAAAAGGCTTGATCAAACTTCTCTTTCACTTGCCCGTAATGAAGAAGGAAGGCTCCCTTCTCAACCTATGCCTAACCCAGACAATGATGGGAGTTTTATAAGAACCCCCCAAAGTGCCTATGATCCACCATAATACTAAGGACCACCCAACCCTTATGCTCCTCCACCTCCACAACCCCCATTTAACTACCAATACACTCCACCTCCACCTCACTCATACCAACAACACCCTCTACAATATCACCCCCATCCACCACAACAACAACCTTAGCCACAATTCATTCTCCAAAACCCAAATCCACCACACCCAAGACCACCACCACCTCAACAACCACAACCACCTCTACAAGCTTCCTCTTCTACTTCCCATGAGCATGTGAAGGCGGTGATAGTGTTGAGGAGTGGTAGGACCTTGGAGCAGCCATGGGACACTTCCGTTGATAGTACAACCAGTGATGATAGAGTTGATATTGTGATCATAGGTGGTGATATTGAGATTCAGGTAGAGGATACTGTGATAGGCACCTGAGTTGATAGTGTGATGCAAAGAGATGATATTGTGATTCTTGTCATACCGATTGATGATTCTACTAATTCAAGTTAATTGGGAACACAACTCCTGCCCTTCCTAGATGCACTTGAGGAACCATTCATAGAAAGAAGGAAAAAGAAACACACTGAAGACATCAAGGAAACTTTTAAGAAAGTGAAGATCAATATTTCTTTACTTGATGCAATCAAGCAAATTTCTTCTTATTCCAAGTTCTTGAAAGATTTGTGCACATTCAAGAGGAGAACGACAGGACGAACACCATATAAAGTCAAGCTGACTAAGCAAGTGATCTCAACTCTACAACACACTATGCCAAGGAAAAGGAAAGATTTCAGTGCTCCCATCATCTCTTGATACATTAGAGCACACCGCATAGACCAAGCTCTTCTAGACTTGGGTTCTAGTGTAAATCTGATGATGTATGATGTGTTTATTGAACTGTAAATGGGACAACTGGGTCCAGCTCACTGCACCTTGCAATTGGCAGATTGATTTGTGAAAATTTCTAGAGGAAGTGTTGATGATGTGTTAGTGAGACTTGATGATGAGACCTTTGCATTCTTCCATGCTAATTTCATTGTTTTGGACATGGAAAAGGAATCGAGGAAGGTGCATATTATCTTGGGGAGACCCTTCTTGGCAACAATTGATGTCATGATTCATGTGAGAACCGACACCATGTATGTGACCTTCATGCACATGAAGATTCGATTGAACATTTTCAAGTCCTATGCTAAGGCTGAGATGATACTACTGAGGAAGATTGTTATCTTAATGAGTGTCTTGACAAGATTATAGAGGAATGCCTACCTACATGGATTCAAACTGCCACTCAAGGTAAAGATCTAGATCACATTGTGGAATTCCTCGATGATGATGATGATGAGGAGGAGGAGGAGGAGGAGGAGGAGGAGGAAGAAGAAGAGGTAGCCATAGTGGCTGCAAGTGAGGACCTCTCATCCATTTCTAAACCGTTGAAGAACTCCCTTGAAGGACCTCCACTCCTTGAGCTAAAGTCTCTTTCCAAATGGTGAAGTATGCATTTTTAGGCTCCAACGACACCCTCTCGATGATCATTTTCTCTATCCTTTTTCCGGAATAAGAAGATGCCTTGATGACGGTTTTGAAGAAAAACATTAAAGCCATTAGATGGTGCATTACTGATTTGAGGGGCACTGACCCTTCCATTTGTGTTCATAGGATCTACCTTGAAGATGATGTCGGCCAACAAGGAAAATGCAAAGAAGGTTGAATCCCAAGTTGAAAGCGGTCATGTCACAAGAAGTAGGGAAGTTGCTAGATGTTGGGATTATCTACCACATTTATGATAGCCAGTGGGTGAGTCCCATCCAGGTTGTGCCCAAGAAGGGTGGGATCTGATCACTCTTTTTCATGGGACAAAAGTGTAGGCATGTTGTCCTAGTGAAAGAAATCAGACTTTGAATTTATACTCGACTAATAGAGACATCTGCAACTCAATACGGAGTCCTTACAGTAGTGCGGGGTCAAATGCAAGGACAAGGAGAATAACAGAATAAGAATGTGAAATCTTCGCTTAGTCTAGCCTAACCAAAAGCAATCTTGTATGTGTTCCTAATAAGGAACATGTTTAACCTAATTAAGTAGTAAACCTAAATTATGGAAGATTAAATGAAAGGTAAAGATAAATTGAGAAATCAAGATAAAAAGGGAACTTGGACTAGGTTTCACCAATCAAGCCAACCACAACCAAGTAAAACCTTCACTCTCATTTTATATATATTCTCTATTCATTTTGCAAACAGCCATAAGAAAATATCTATCCCTTCCTTCTCTCGAGACCCAGGCATATGTCTACCTAACGGGGTTCTCTCTCTCGAGTTAATAACTAAAAGATCGATGGAAAACAATACGACTTTTGTTATAGCAACTCCTCACTCTCGTGTATCGTTACTATCATGTACTCCAAATATTGATGAATTCATTCTCTCAAACAATATCCATATCAAACATCAGAAGAATGTATCTAATCATGAATTGACGCAATTATATAAGAGTAAAGGAACAAAACTTTAAAGAATATATACCATAAAATAGAAAGATGAACAAGTACATGGTTGGGAGGGCCTGACGGCTACTCCCAACCCAAGTTAGGGTTTTAGCCATGCATGGCCAAAGAAACAAAAAGAGTACAACTAGAATAAGTCATGATGTAGAAAAGAGAAAGAGAAGATCGATACAATGGTAGATCGAATGATCAATCTACCAACCTCTCGGTTGATTTCTTGGCGGTCGACAATGGTGTCGATAGTCTTTCTCCTCATTTCTGATCTTGGTTTGAAGCAAGAAGGTCCTTTAGATCAACGGTGATGGAAAAGGAACTATCAAGGAGCAAGGTCGACAAGTCTGGATCAAGGGATCTAGGTAGGTCGACAGGATTCATCCTTCGGCTCTGGAACTTGAGAAGTTTTGGTGGCATTCTCCTGGAAATTTGACTCTAAAGATTCAAGATGCCTGGAACGGATGTGCTGGGGGCATATTTATAGGGTCAAGGCTATCCACCCCTCTCCACGATGTCGATGATTTCATGTCATTGGGACTGTCGACATCTAGGTTGACAATGGATCTTATTAACAATCTTTGTCAATCGTCAGGTATGTCAGTCTGTTCTCGTTGTTGATAGAGTTCTTCTTTGCGAATTATCTATTCACCTTGTTGTTGGTAGGTCTCTCAAGGTGATTCCTCGACAATTGTCTTCTGGACGTCGATAGTGGTATCGACGTATTCTATTGGTGGAGCAACCAATGGGACTATCAAGGGTCCTCTACTCGACATGTGTGTCAAGAAATGGATCGATAGCTTCATACCCACGAGTGTATGTCAGTGTCGATGGACTAGATTGTTGATTTTGTATTGACAGAGGTGAGTTTTGCCCTTTTGTCCGGCATTCCTTCCCTCGACAGGTGGTTGTCGAGGTTCTTCCATTTGTCAGGTTGGTGCTTAATAGGTTTTTCAAGTTTGAGTTGATAGCCATTTGTCAATCCTCTTGGTGAGTAATTCTTTTTAACCTATTGATCGACTGTCTGAAGCCAAGTCTTTTGAAAAATTGCTCAATTTCATCGATTTCACTTGAATTGCATCCAATTCCTTCAAATATCGCCAAACTTAATAATAACTTATTATTTAGGTGAATGAGAATAAAAATGGGTAAATCTAAACATATAAACATTATTTCTAATGACTTTTATTATGTAAATGGCTATTAAAATTGCATCAAAACTATTGTTATCAACTCCCCCAAACTTAAATTTAGCTTATCCTCAAGCTAATGAAATCATTATTTATTTAAATAAATAAAACAAAGAAAAATCCAAAAATTACTGAAAACACAAGTTTATACAATCCTCTTAACAAAACTAATCTTTATCTAAGAGATGTCTTATGTCAACAACTTCTTTCTTTATTTATTTTTTTGCCTAATGCATGTCTCCAATATATCTATCACTTTGTCAAAACAGCTTTCGCTCTCGTCTAGGTATTTATGTGGAAAGATTAGATAAGCTTATGGATATTCCTTTCTTCCTTTGGGTCATTCAAGTACATGTCTGCTTAGATAGGCGAGTGATCCCTGATTCCAAACTAGATGACTTTAGAGCAGTGATTGCACATCCTAAGTATCACTACCCCAGATTGTAATACCTTTAAATGAACTCCATTAGAGTGAGGTAGAGATTTTACAGACTAAATAAAATTGACATATCTACATTCATGAGCGCAGCACCACACCGTTTCAATTGCTCTAATTCATGGGATGTCTCTCAGATTCTTTTTCACTCCTTACTCTTTTTAGGATGAAACATTCAGAAGATAGCATGAGGTAGCTAGCTCTTTCTTTGTTATTGTATCAATGTACCTTTGACAAGATAGGGATTTATTAATTATATTCATTTTGTAAGAAACAGTTGATGACATCGTAAAAGATAAATGATGTTTTTCTAAGAGGAAAACATAAACTATATCAGTAACAAAAAGATTTTTGTCTTGAAATATCATGTATAAGGAAATAGTTTAGGGACAAATGAGAATCTTTGTAGAGGGAGTTTTTCCATCAACCGCAACTTCATTTCATAAGCATGTTTGAATTGGTGAATGAAAACAAAGAAATTATGAAATAAAATAGTAAAGGAAAAGGAAAAGAAACAATGTTTGTGATACAATGGATACCTACTCACGGGATTACACCCCTTCCCAAACTTACAACACACATTGTCCGAATAGTGTGAAAAAGAAAGGAAAAGATAATGTAAATAAATAAATTCGTCGGCAAAGGTCCACTGTTGCCCATGGGGATTCGAGCAGCATCAGAGCGTAATTTCCATGAAGGAAATGATAATTATCATTGTGAGTTTATTCAACAGCAGCATGGAAAACTCCAATGGTGTACATCCAGTGTAGAATGTAGAAGCCACAATCATTTAACATCAGATGTTGTTGAGGATAATGATGCCAAATTTTGGTGACCTTCCATATTCATGGTTCCTAAGAAGAATAGCCACTTAAAAATTCACAGATCAACAGAATAAGCACTTTTGAACATGCATCAACAATACTTTCATGCGTATTGTGGATTAGCACAGAGTATTTAGGACCTTCAGGGTCAAAAGAAGAATCAGAACTGTTGTGGAGCACGACCTGCCTTTCACGAGTAGAGACAACAAGCAAAGTCCAATGTGCATTATGAAAAATGGGTACAAAGATATAGCGGGGAATAGATTCTTGTAGCCGTTGAAGCAAAAGATCTTTTTCACCTGAATGAGAGTTTTGGTAGAGATCAGTCACAAGATTAGGACCGGCCATATAGACATCATCAACATCCTAGAAGATAAGAGATCAGTAAGCTACCATAAGTCTATGAGATAAACATCCTCGTGGTTGGAGAGTCTCCAGGAGGTCATCTTTCATGACCAAAATATCATATGTACTGAAAATGACATGATCTCCACCAGGTTTGAAGCGATGCATCAACATCATCGGCTGAGGAAGAGAAAGTTCGCAGCATATACTGCAGTCAAAGTTATCAAAACTTAGCTCTATAGTCATAATGGGACCATATACCGAAAATGGCACAGGCTCATCGAGGAGTTTTAGTATATTCGCAGCTTCTTTAACTTTTGTAGTTGCTATAACAATAGTAGGAGGTTTAGTGACAAATGACAATAGATTATGGTGTGATCTTCCCTTCTTGTGCTTCCTCTTTCTGCAATACATACTCAGAAGGCCTCCTTCTCAAGTCAAAGAATAAGTAGATAAATATCCCTTAGGTTTTTCGACAGTTTAGGGTCTTGAAAGAAGCGCCTATCGTGGATGACTTCCATAGCATAACGTCCACGAAGAGGTGTAAAGCCAATGGGGTCCAGGCTAGAAATAGGCGTTTCATGATTGAGGGCTTCCATGACCTTGAGAACAATGAAAACACTATTATTGTGCTCGTAGTGGAAACCTAGTGGTGCAGTTACATAACTTGTCTAGTTAGGTTGATAATATGGAACTTCTCAAACAACTCATTGAAGTCAGATTAGAATATGATCAAGATTTTCGGCAACGTGTCTCGAAATTGCATATCAGAATGTGCAAGCATTTCAAAACATGTGTTAAATAGAGTAATTTGATGTTTGTTAAGGTCAGCAACACACAGGACCCACAATCCTCTAAAATGAAAGGGTAACAATATCACCCTTGTCTTCTTATATTCAAGTTTTGCCTGTAAAGTTAAAATAGCTTGACCCTTCAAACAGTTCTTGAATAAGCAGCTTGCTAAGGAAGGAGTGGCATTATAATATGGCCAATCCTTATCGCTAGGCATGACATCTTCCATAATATTTGATGTAAGAATGGTGAACATTTTTCTGGTAACTTTGGCAGGATTGTGAAAAAGATTCTGGAAATCTTCTCATGAAAGGGTGATGGAGCCGTTGTTATATATAATATGACTACCATCATGTTGATCATCCAGAACGTCTTGTAGGACAATGATGTCACAAACATGCATTCCCTTCATGCAATCCGAATCAAATCCACTCATTTTTAGAGGAAGCTGATGTGGAAGTGGCAAAAAAGGTTCTAGAAAGATAGGTTCAGAAAGAAGAGGGGGTGCAGCTTACAGAACAATGGAGAGATCACTATTATAATCATTAGAAGAAACCTCTTCATTGTTTGGAGGACTTATAGCATCATTGTCGAGGTCCATATGTGTTGTATATACCCCAACAAATATATCTTTTTCTATATGTAGACTAAGCAAAGAGCATATTGGGCTCAGATTGAGCAGTACTTCGTAAATTTTCTATTTCATGTTCTTGTTGGATAAATTGGACATTATTATAATCCCTTTGTTTTGATGATGACAAACATTTCATTCTTGTGAATCTAACTTGCTATTTGAGTGTTTCAGGGAAAAGCACACAAGGTGGTGGATAGCAAAACTTAGAAGATCAATTTGTTAAAATTGCTTTATTTTCATGGGTGTACTCAAATGTAAAAACTTGTACAAGTAT
This sequence comes from Alisma plantago-aquatica, assembly GCA_963693085.1. Lineage (NCBI taxonomy): Eukaryota > Viridiplantae > Streptophyta > Magnoliopsida > Alismatales > Alismataceae > Alisma > Alisma plantago-aquatica. The sequence goes on along the minus strand of OY856415.1, from coordinate 285,264,840 downwards.
ATAATGTACAAGTACTTAGAAATCATGTAAATCAAGCATGAGATCTTCCCTATCCACTCACAACACTTATATAGATCTTCCCCTAAGATAGAAGCACAATTACACATTGATACACACACTTAGTACATGGCTCAACACATTGGAACAGGGACATTCTCGGTCGAAAAATTCCTCGACTGAGACACTCTCGGTAGACAATATTCTCGACTGAGAATAGTCCATCTAGCAAATTCTATAGACGTTAGACTGGGTTGAAAAGTGGTTGGTAGTTGGAAATGAACGTTGCAATACACTCATTCCAGACCTTCCCTCGGTCGACAAATTCCTCGACCGAGAGACTCTCGGTCTACAAACTTCTCGATCGAGAAAGGTTCTGGACTACACTTTTCAGCATTAAACAACTAGTTGTTGCAATGTAATAAGTGGACACCTAACGGCTAGTTGAGCACTAAGAACACCCTAGAAAGTGTCTAAAACGTCCCTAAGCACTAGTAGGCCATTCCTATAAATAGGACATGCCTTAGGACACCCAAAGCATCACTTGTACATACAATTACACTTGAGATTCATTCTTTGTGAGCAACAAGCTGAGCTACACTTGCAATCTATTTCTTTGAGCTCTACATTAGTGTCCTATATCCTAGCATCTCCTAGCCACCACACTACCACGTTCATCCACAGTGGATAGGAGATCAATACACTTGATATAGGATCAAAGTGATGTACTCAATTGGTAACATTGTTTCTTTCTTCCAATCTTGTTCCTTCTATTATATTTTATTCTCCTTTGCTACTCCTAGGTTGGAGGTTGCGGAAAAGAGGTTGTAGGAGCTTCTTCATGTGGTGAAGGTAGCTCGGTGGAATCAGGATTACTTCAAGAAGGTTGTCTCAATGGGAAGCTACTTTAAGAGGAAGGCTACTTCAAGGGGGAGTTTGGAGTTACTTCGAGGAAGGCTGCTTCAAGGTTGGTGGGACTACTTCTAGGTGAAGGCTATCCTAAGGGTTGTGAAAGTAGTTATATCTTATGTAACATCCTTGCGAGGTAATAAAATACAATTGCTTTCAAAATCCCGGTTGGGAACAACTGGGTAGTGGACTGACTCCCTTAGTATTTGCTAAGGGTGGAACCACTCTAAACACCTTGCCTCCTCCAATATTTTTGTGGTTGTTTGCTTAAATAATTTTTAAAATTATCATAAAATCATATTTACCCCCCTCTACTGTTTTTCAGTTCTGAGCAGTGCTTCGTCAATTTTCTATTTCATGTCCCTTTCAAAAATATCCTGGGACAATGGCAGAGATGGAGGAGGAATATTTTCAGATGGTCGATCCTCAGAAGGGCTGATAATAGGTGGTGTCTCAAACTAAGGTAGGTCATCCACTAGAGGCTATGGGAGATGATACATGTGAAGGCAATCCTTTGATGAAGGTTTAGTGGAGCTGAAAACATATTCAGACACATGGGATACAGATTCTCAAAATGACCCAGTGGCCTGATCAGGAGAGTGGCGACGAGCATCTTCACTCATAGTATCGACAACATAAGAAGTACCCTCAGCATATTGGGAAGGCAGTGAAGATGATTCTTCAAAAGAATTGTGATGACACTCTCGATTTTGTTCTCATAGTAGGGTGTGTTGTTCTTCTCGGCGCTACCTGGCCTTTTCCTGGCAAGTCATATTGAGCAAGAGGTGGTGTTTGTTACGACCCACCTCTCAGTAACCCCCAATTAAGGGAGACCAAGAGGATAAAGCCGCACCCATCAATTCCGGATCAAAGGTTCGACATATAACCATAAACAATTATTAAATTCTAACAGACTATACTGAAAAGATGGTACTAAAATTTTTCTTTGCATACCTTGAAAAGTTGGGAACTATCTTCTAACCACAACTTAACTACTTTATCTAATTCCTCCTTGTTCTTTAATTCTTGAATTCACAATATGTCGCTTTACTATTTATGCTTTTGAGATTTGCACCTAAAATGCCGACAAACAAAAACGACGATCAGCCAAAGCTGGTATGTGGGGAAACAGTTATTGTTCAAGTAGGTTAACAACATAACCACTCAATTAATCATTTAACAATCAAGATTACGTTTTAATCCAAGCTACTCATTCCATCTTTTTCCACAACTCCGTGTTGTCCCTGTAAGGACTTACATGGTACCTCTATGAAGGTGACTTGATGGACCTGCCCTCTAGGCAGCCCAAGTCTTTCATGACCTGATGAACCTACCCTCTAGGTAGTCTTTTATCAGGTCAGCCATTACGACACAGAGGGAATCAGAGATTGAGCTAGAAGGAATATACATTATATGATAGCCATAGTCACTTTATAATTTGCATGAAAGAAATAAACATCCAAACTGTTTAGTTGCATGCAATGCGATTAAACATTCGGGAAACATCGGAAAACATAAGCGGTTAACCATAAGTAACCACATACCTGTTAATGAAGACTTGAATGCAGAATTAACTTAATCAACCAGGAATTCAAGCAAGCACACACACAATCTCCTGAAAAAGGCATTTAATTCCTCTATTATTAATCATGTCACTATGATTCAATAATTCTAAGGGTTTCCTAGGTTATTTGCCCTTTTAGGGTTTTGACCATAATTATGGTTGTATTCCTTTTTATTGCCTTTACCTTACTTTTATCAAATTATACATCAAACCCTAATTTTCTTGTTGAATCATCCATTAATATTCCTAAGATCAGACTTAGTCCATTAAACCCTAATTTCAAATTACTTTACCATTTCTTTTTCTAAATTAGGGTTTCCAACCTTTAATCCACATATGGAGTCACAAAACCCTAAACTTGTAATTCTATCATCAAAATAGGTTAATAATTATCTTAAATAGAAAATAAGTTAACCATCTTTGAATTATCTTAATTGTAAGACTAATTACCCTTTTATCAACAATTAGGGTTTTTATCCACAAATTAACTCTTTTTCTTATTCTAGAAATATACTTTTACAAAACGAGTCAGATTCAGGGTCTCAAACTATTTTTATTAAATCCCTCATATTTTTATAGTCATTTTTCATGATTAAGTTTTTCCATCCGAGCTTCCTAGCTCCAGATATAATTTTTCTAAGAAAAATCGTTTTTATCCAATTATTAACTAATTTAGGAAAAATGTGGATCGCACGATCAATGGTCCGGTGGTCCACTTAGGATCCAGCGGCCATGATCGCGCGCTCTTTAAAACGCTGCCAAACGATGTAAAGGACAGGAATGTCCTTACCTGCTTAAAGGGACGCGGAGGGCAGATTGGTAATTTACCACTCCGTCTTCTTCCTCGGCCTCACGCGAACAGCGGATGCAAGCAGTCAACTCGAGGGTTGACTTCGAGCCCTAGTCCTCCTGCAAGCGATCCAATTGCACAGGGAGCTTCGTCTCCCCTCTCCGAAGCTGAAGGTACCCTTGATTGGCCGTCCGAACCCTGCCAAGGTCGATCCCTGCTCACCGGATTCCGGCAGAGCTTGTGATGCCGATGAGGGTCGAGATCAGGTTCTTTGGCGCAATTGAAACCACGAGCAGGTTCCGGATACTCCGCCGCAGGGTGTGGACTAGCGTTTTGGGATGCCGATTCCCCCCATTACCCTCCCCTATTTATAGGGTCGAGGCATAAACCTGCCCAGTTGGGCGTTTCTTTGTTTGGTGATGAAACTCGGAGAAACCAGGGTGGAATCTTCGCGATTCCATCTCCTGAGTTCAATGGAACCGAAATCCAGCTGGCATGATCAATGAATCGCGAGAATAAAGGGTTGCAAAATCAACCTGTAAAAGCCAGAGTCCTAGTCCCAGTGGGACTTAGACGATGAGCGATTGCCGTTGGATCAAGATCCAACGGGATGGATTGCTCGCGTTCTAAGGAAAGCAAAATCCCTTTTTTTATTTAATTCAGGAAAATCCCCAAATTGGCTATATCTTGCAAAATTAATATCTCTCAATCCATAACTCTGATTGGTCTCAAATTTTAAAGGAAAGTTCCTTTTAATATTCTCTATCTTTGTACGAAAATTGGGAAGCAAAAGCAATATATGAAAAAGGATTTCTTCTCTCCCAAGTTTTCATATTAAATACTCCCAATTAATTCATATTCTTATTTCTTTTGCCTTTATCTCATTAATTTGGGTCCCTTGGACCTCAAGGAAACCCAAAGGCACGAATTCTCATATTGGGGAATATTAGTTTAGCATTATCTTCTTTTAATTATCAGTTTCTCATATTTCCCTTTTTTCAGTCAATTTCTTTTCTTTGTTAATTCCTTTTTCTTTTCAATTGGGCTTAATGGCCTCCAAGGCCCACAATCAAACAATCAAAGCCATCTCACACGAAAATCATCACAATTCAAAGAAAAAGATCTCATTTAGTCATTAAAAGAGAAAATCCTTTTACATTATATTTTCAGAAATTTGAGGTTATAACATCCTCCCCTCCTTATAGGAATTTTGCCCTCAAAATTCATCAATCAAGCAAACAAATCCGGATATGCTTTTTCCATGTCCGTCTTCAGCTCCCATGTGGCCTTATCCTCTCCATGGTATTTCCAGAGAACCTTTACCATCTCTATATTCTTATTTCTGAGCTCTTTTACCTTAGTATCTATAATACGCAAAGGTAACTCAGGATAAGACAGCTTTCCTTGAAGCTCAATAGGTTCAATGCTCAACACATGGCTCGGGTCTTGCACATATCGCTTCAGATTGGACACGTGAAACACATCATGCATCATGCTATATTGAGGGGGTAACGCCAAACGATAAGCCACCTCACCAATCCGTTCTAGAACCTCAAACGGACCCACATATCGGGGACTCAGCTTTCCTCTATTTTTAGCTATAGCTCAAAGTGGTCGGATTTTCAGAAAAACATGCTCTCCCACAGTGAAATGCACATCAGTCCTCTTTGCATCAGCATACGACTTCTGTCGATCCTGGGCTCTCTTTAGCCTTTGCCTGATCAAAGTGACTTTATCAGCATACACTTGGAGTTCATCTGACCTTAACAAGGTCCTCTCACCAACATCATCCCAGTGAAGTGGTGACCGACACGGTCTCCCATATAGAGCTTCATATGGAGGCATCCTGATACTAGCTTGGTAACTATTGTTGTATGCAAACTCTGCTAGAGGTAAGTACTGCTCCCATGATCCACCCCAATCGAGCACACAAGCTCTCAAAAGATCCTCTAAAGTCTGGATTGTCCTCTCTGACTGTCCATCCGTCTGGGGGTGATAAGCGGTACTGAACTTTAACCTCGTACCAAGTTCCTCTTGAACCTGCTTCCACAGTTTGGAAGTAAACTTGGGATCTCTATTAGATATGATGGAACTGGGTACGCCATGCAAACGCACTATCTCTCGAATGTACAACTCAGCTAAGTCTGTCACTTTGGAAGTGGTTTTCAGTTCAAGGAAATGTGCTGACTTGGTAAGGTGATCCACCACAACCCATATTGCATCATGACCTCTCTTGGTCCGGGGTAAACCCACCACAAAATCCATGGTGATCTGATCCCATTTCCATTTCAGAATCTCTATAGACTGTAAAATCCCACCGGGTCGTTGATGTTCAGCCTTTACCATCTGGCACGTAAGACAACTGGCCACATAAGCTGCAATGTCTCTCTTCATCCCTAACCACCAGAAAAACCTCTACATGTCCTTAAACATCTTAGTAGCCCCTGGGTGCACTGTGTACTTAGAACCATGAGCTTCTTTTAAGATACGTTCCTTCAGTGGTGAATCTTCAAGAATCCATATACGATTCTCGAATCTGATTCCTCCATCTACTCCCAAAGAAAGGCGGGTCTGAGGCTTCTTCATCAAGCCTCTCATCTTGTCAAGTTCACTACTGACCATCTGTGCTGCCACAATTTCACTCAACAAATCAGATTGTATCTGAATATTGGCCAATCGAACTCGATCACCTAATGGTTGAGGAGACCATTTCACCAGCTCTTCTAGGCTCTTCCACTGACTAGACGGAACAGCTGCACACCGAAGTTGTTTCCGACTCAACGCATCTGCCACAACATTTGCCTTCCCGGGATGATAGGCAATGGTGAAGTCGTAATCCTTCATGTATTCCATCCATCTTCGTTGTCGTAGGTTTAAGTCTTTCTGTGTCAGAAGGTACTTCAAGCTCTTATGGTCAGTGAAGATCTCAAAAGTAGCACCATACAGGTAATGTCGCCAAATCTTCAAGGCATGAATGATAGCAGCCAACTCTAGGTCATGTGTTGGGTAATTCACCTCATTAGGCTTGAGTTTTCGAGAAGCATATGCAACCACATGTCGATTCTGCTCCAAAACACAGCCAAGACCCATCTTGGATGCATCGGTGAAGATCATGAAACCCTCATTGCCTGATGGTAGAGTCAAAACTAGTGCAGTGGTCAACTTTTCCTTCAGTTCTTGGAAACGAGTCTCACAAACATCAGACCACACAAACTTCACATCCTTCCGAGTCAACATGGTCAAGGGCAAGGCAGTCTTTGAGAAATCTGAAATGAAACGCCGATAATATCCTGCTAACCCCAAGAAGCTTCGGATCTCGGAGGGGTTCTTCGGTGTAGGCTAGTCTCGAACTGCTGACACCTTGGGTGGATCCACGGCGATAGTTCCTCCTGAGATGATATGTCCAAGGAACATGACTCGGTCTATCCAAAACTCACATTTTGAGAATTTCCCATAGAACTTCTGCTTTCTCAGGATATCAAGGACTTTACTTAGGTGGTCTCGGTGTTGCTCTAAGTCATTGGAATAAACCAGTATGTCATCTATGAACACTATGACAAACGAGTCAAGGAAGGGTTGGAACACACTATATATAAGGTTCATGAACACACTGGGTGCATTGGACAACCCAAAAGGCATAACCACAAACTCATAATGGCCATACCGTGTTCGAAAAGCTGTTTTTGGAATGTCCTCACTCTTGACTCTCAACTGGTGGTAGCCCGATCTTAAGTCAATTTTGGAAAAGACTCGAGCAGACTTCAACTGGTCAAACAGGTCATCTATTCAGGGTAAAGGGTATTTGTTCTTAATGGTAGCTTGGTTAATCATCTGGTAGTCTATGCACATACGGAGCGAGCCATCCTTTTTCTTTACAAACAGAACTGGAGCTCCCCATGGTGATGTGCTAGGCCGGATAAAACCCTTGTCTAGCAATTCCTGTAATTGTTTCTTCAACTCGAGCAACTCTGTAGGGGCCATTCTATAAGGTGCACGTGAAATAGGGCTTGTTCCTGGAGCTAGCTCTATGGAAAAATCCACCTCTCTTTCGGGAGGAATCCCGGGTAGATCATCCGGAAAAACATCTGCATAGCTCTTGACTACCTCTATTTCCTCTAAGGGCTGCACCTTGGGTTCGGGCTCGATAACAACTGCTGGGAAGGCTTGACAACCTTTACTCATCATTCTTTCTGCCTTCAGGGATGACACATACAAACTAGTGGTGGCATCCTTCCTACCTCTAATGACAAAGGGTGGGTGACCTAGTTCCCTAATGATCACTTTCTTTTCCCTACAGTCGATTTGGGCCCTATAAGTATAAAGCCAATCCATTCCAATAATCACATCAAAATCATTCATGTCAAGAAGGATAAAGTCTGTAGGAAATTCATGATCTCGATATTTCACAGGTATTACTGGAGTTTTCAAAAGAGAGGTAAAGATTTGACCACTTGGGGTTGTAACATCTAAGACATATCCTAAATCCTTGATATCCAAACAAAGCATAGTTGCAAGATTCCTCGAAATGAAAGTATTAGTAGAACCAGAATCAAATAATGCTTTTACATTATGTCCCATGACTTCAAGCATGCCTACATTATTGTTCACCATACATTAGACTATTACATGCTTATCTTTCAAAATATAAAGAAAACTCTAAGGGTTATTACCCTCAATCAACCGATTTGCATTAGCTTGAGCTTCTTCATTATCGATGGCGAACACTCGAGCTTGCCTTCTTTCTCCAACAGGTGGGGCCACAGCTACTGGTGGAGCTGCTACTGGTGGGGTTGTCGCTGGGCCTGGTCCTTTTGGCTCTGGTAGAGGACAAGCAGCTTGGATATGTCCTTCTTGGTGACAACGGAAACAAACTCTCTTTCTGTGGTGGCACTCACCGAGATGCCCTTTTCCACATGAGCGGCATCGTGGTCTATTATTCTCTTGATGGGGTCTCCCTTTTCCTCCCTGTCTTCCCTTGGCTTGATGACGATATGGGCCCTTCTTATGATGATTCTTCTATCCCCGGGTTCCTTCAGTGAAACCCAAATACCCCTTGGGTGGTAGTTGTGCAGGCATCACGGTTCTTTCCATGTCTAAGGCAGTGTTGTATGCTTCTACGAAGGTTTTTGGCTTGCTTGCCATCACATGGGGCCGGATGGTAGGGTGAAGACGCTCTATGAAGTGATCCACCCTCCTTTCCTCATCCATCTTGTACCCAAAACATTCCAAGATCCGAAACTTGCGCCCAAAGTCTGCCACAGAGGAATTTCCTTGAGTCATGTTAGTGAATTCCCTCTCTTTTTCTTTCTTAGCTGCAACAGGGACGAATCTGGAAGTGAAGATGGTCTTGAAATCAGCCCATGCCATTGGTTCCTCAGTCAAATCTCGGCCTGTGATGTGTGTCTCCCACCATATCTTAGCTGTTGCTTCCAGGAGGTGAGCAGCAAAGAGGACCTTCTTACTCGGCTGCACTTCAAGCATGCGGAAACCATTCTCTATTGCAAGTATCCAGGCTTCTGCTTTATCAACCACTTCCATCTTATCCTCTCCCCAGAACTTCTCTATGTTCAGCTTGACAAAGTCTAGGATGATGGCTCCCACACGTGGACGAACAGGGTGTGGTTCACCATTCTCAGCTCTAGCTATGTCTCGGAGGGCCAAAGCATTAATGGCCTCTGTCAACTTCCTTTGTTGCTCTAACCACAAGGTATCAGGGGTATGGATCATCATGGTGGGTTCTGAATCATCGACTGGGTCCTCATCCATCTGGGCTTCTTCCTCATATACATGCTGCTCTTCATATCCTTGATCTTCTTCTTGGTTCAGGTTACTAAATGGTACCGGGTCAGGGTTAGGGGCTTCTTGAGTGACTTCTTCAGGCCTCTTCCTCTTCTTAGAGGATCCACCCTCATGGTTCCTATTCCTCTTTTCAGAAGACTCCTTTACTTTACAGGGAGGCCAAACAATCCTAGTCGGTTTTCCGGAGCCCTCGGGAATAGCCACGGTCTTGGTTCTTGCCATCTACATAAGCATAACAAGCAAACCTTTAGTTTATCATTTAAACTAGTTATACTTATGTTCAATGATATCTCATTACATATCTTCTATTAATTTGCTGGAGGATTCTTAAACCCTTAACTTATGTGCCCATACCACATGAGTGTGGAGGAGAGAGAGAATCCTACTCTTAAAGCCTTAATAGAATATGTGATGAGAGGGGATGAATAAGATGAGAGAGTCCTAAAGGTATCTTATTTCGATTCATACCCTAAGACTTTGGCCAGGCGGTCACACGGGTCCGGGAGTCCTCGTATTCCGACTAGCGGTGCGGAAGAAAATCTTGCCAGCCCCCAGTCGTGATCCCTTTCTAGACACCTCCGTCTTTCGGATACTCCTCTAATAACTCCCTTGGGTTCTATGGAGTTTGTAAAATTTAATAATTACTTATGGTTACATGAAGAACCCAGGCTCTGATACCAAATGTTACGACCCACCTCTCAGTAACCCCTAATTAAGGGAGACCAAGAGGATAAATCCATACCCATCAATTCCGGATCAAAGGTTCGACATATAACCAAAAACAATTATTAAATTCTAACAGAGTACTATACTGAAAAGATGGTACTAAAATTTTTCTTTACATACCTTGAAAAGTTGGGAACTATCTTCTAACCACAACTTAACTACTTTATCTAATTCCTCCTTGTTCTTTAATTCTTGAATTCACAATATGTCGCTTTACTGTTTATGCTTTTGAGATTTGCACCTAAAACGCCGACAAACAAAAATGACGATCAGCCAAAGATGGTATGTGGGGAAACAGTTATTGTTCAACTAGGTTAACAACATAACCACTCAATTAATAATTTAACAATCAAGATTACGTTTTAAGCCAAGCTACTCATTCCATCTTTTTCCACAACTCTGTGTTGTCCCTGTAAGGACTTACATGGTACCTCTATGAAGGTGACTTGATGGACCTGCCCTCTAGGCAGCCCAAGTCTTTCATGACCTGATGAACCTACCCTCTAGGTAGTCTTTTATCAGGTCAGCCATTACGACACAGAGGGAATCAGAGATTGAGCTAGAAGGCATATACATTATATGATAGCCATAGTCACTTTATAATTTTCATGAAAGAAATAAACATCCAAACTGTTTAGTTGCATGCAATGCGATTAAACATTCGGGAAACATCAGAAAACATAAGCGGTTAACCATAAGTAACCACATACCTGTTAATGAAGACTTGAATGCAGAATTAACTTAATCAACCAGGAATTCAAGCAAGCACACACACAATCTCCTGAAAAAGGCATTTAATTCCTCTATTATTAATCATGTCACTATGATTCAATAATTCTAAGGGTTTCCTAGGTTATTTGCCCTTTTAGGGTTTTGACCATAATTATGGTTTTATTCCTTTTTATTGCCTTTACCTTACTTTTATCAAATTATATATCAAACCCTAATTTTCTTGTTGAATCATCCATTAAGATTCCTAAGATCAGACTTAGTCCATTAAACCCTAATTTCAAATTACTTTACCATTTCTTTTTCTAAATTAGGGTTTCCAACCTTTAATCCACATATGGAGTCACAAAACCCTAAACTTGTAATTCTATCATCAAAATAGGTTAATAATTATCTTAAATAGAAAATAAGTTAACCATCTTCGAATTATCTTAATTGTAAGACTAATTACCCTTTTTATCAACAATTAGGGTTTTTATCCACAAATTAACTCTTTTTCTTATTCTAGAAATATACTTTTACAAAACGAGTCAGATTCAGGGTCTCAAACTATTTTTATTAAATCCCTCATATTTTTATAGTCATTTTTCATGTATTAAGTTTTTCCATCCGAGCTTCCTAGCTCCAGATATAATTTTTCTAAGAAAAATCGTTTTTATCCAATTATTAACTAATTTAGGAAAAACGTGGATCGCACGATCAATGGTCCGGTGGTCCACTTAGGATCCAGCGGCCATGATCGCGCGCTCTTTAAAACGCGGCCAAACGATGTAAAGGACAGGAATGTCCTTACCTGCTTAAAGGGACGCGGAGGGCAGATTGGTAATTTACCACTCCGTCTTCTTCCTCGGCCTCACGCGAACAGCGGATACAAGCAGTCAACTTGAGGGTTGACTTCGAGCCCTATTCCTCCTGCAAGCGATCCAATTGCACAGGGAGCTTCGTCTCCCCTCTCTGAAGCTGAAGGTACCCTTGATTGGCCGTCCGAACCCTGCCAAGGTCGATCCCTGCTCGCCGGATTCCGGCAGAGCTTGTGATGCCGATGAGGGTCGAGATCATGTTCTTTGGCGCAATTGAAACCACGAGCAAGTTCCTGATACTTCGCCGCAGGGTGTGGACTAGCATTTTGGGATGCCGATTCCCCCCATTGCCCTCCCCTATTTATAGGGTCGAGGCATAAACCTGCCCAGTTGGGCGTTTCTTTGTTTGGCAATGAAACTCGGAGAAACCAGGGTGGAATCTTCGCGATTCCATCTCCTGAGTTCAATGGAACCGAAATCCCGCTGGCATGATCAATGAATCGCGAGAATAAAGGGTTGCAAAATCAACCTATAAAAGCCAGAGTCCTAGTCCCAGCGGGACTTAGGCGATGAGCGATCGCCGTTGGATCAAGATCCAACGGGCTGGATTGCTCGCGTTCTAAGGAAAGCAAAATCCCTTTTTTTATTTAATTCAGGAAAATCCCCAAATTGGCTATATCTTGCAAAATTAATATCTCTCAATCCATAACTCTGATTGGTATCAAATTTTAAAGGAAAGTTCCTTTTAATATTCTCTATCTTTGTACGAAAATTGGGAAGCAAAAGCAATATATGAAAAAGGATTTCTTCTCTCCCAAGTTTTCATATTAAATACTCCCAATTAATTCATATTCTTATTTCTTTTAGCTTTATCTCATTAATTTGGGTCCCTTGGACCTCAAGGAAACCCAAAGGCATGAATTCCCATATTGGGGAATATTAGTTTAGCATTATCTTCTTTTAATTATCAGTTTCTCATATTTCCCTTTTTTCAGTCAATTTCTTTTCTTTGTTAATTCCTTTTTCTTTTCAATTGGGCTTAATGGCCTCCAAGGCCCACAATCAAACAATCAAATCCATCTCACACGAAAATCATCACAATTCAAAGAAAAAGATCTCATTTAGTCATTAAAAGAGAAAAGCCTTTTACATTATATTTTTAGAAATTTGAGGTTATAACAGTGTTGGACCTTCAATATTTCATCTAGCTTGTACTGAAGGGTAACCATTTGGATGGAAATGTTGCTTAGCTCACTGACCCATATGTCCAAAGATAGAACCTATTGTTCAATGTTCATTATGGCATTTCGAGTTTAGGAAAGGTAGTCATGATTGTGCCAATGACATTGTGTATATCTGGCTCCAATGAAGATGAAGAATGATTATCAGATCTAGGGTCTTGGTGAGAAGAAAAAGGTTAATATGAACGTGGGTAACATTGTGATAGACTATCAGGAACATCATGCACCATCTGCCTTGGTGTAGAGACCAGTTTGCTAGTAGCAGTTGTAACTGGGATGGTGGCGGGGAGGTTTGTGGTGGATTCTGGTTGCTTGCTTGTAGCAGTAGATGGAGTGATCGGGGGTGTTCCTCTTTAGAGACTGGAGGGGAGTCTGGTCCATGCTCGGGTGATACTCATAGTTCTTCTAGGTCATACCCGCCAACTCTTCTTTAGTCACTTTATTCTGAAATCTTAGACAAAGTCTGCTTAGGTTGCTTTGTAATGATAGGCTTTGGCCAGACCTGACCATTTGACGTGCTTGGCTGGGTTTAGTTCGTCTTTCGAAAGTTTTGAACAAGCTCAGTAACTTCCTCCTCAGAAAATAGTAATTAGTCTTTGTCATAATCCGCCAGTCCAGGTAAAGGAATAGAAATCTCAGTTTGCATGAACCTATAGTTGTTATAATTGTTACGTCGTACCAAGATACCAACAGACATCAGGTACCTCATGGTGATAAAGTTGTCTCCTATTATCTCCTTAAAAGTGACGCATGGCGGGTGTTTGTATGCATGAAATATGAATCTAACGAGACTACCCATATAATATTCTTTTTACATAACAGAGCAGATAAGAAGCCATTTATCAATCAGAAGGGCATCCAATATTGATAGGGTGTCTGTCCATTATCAAAGATAGCATATATAGTTCCTCAAGGTAGATTCTCCCCATTTCTACTTCGGTGAAGAGGATGTTGGATACTATTTTGTGCATAACTCTCTAGAAACCAAAATGCACCACTGATGCTTTAGAGTATCCAGAATCGATACTTCTATTGGCCTATCAATTTCTCCCAATATTTATAAGAATTAAAATTGGAATCATCTTTCTCTAGGAGGCTCGAAGAATCCCTAATATCTTCTTCCTCTGAAGCATAGAAAATTTTATTCAGACTTTGATCAGTGAGAATGTAGTCAATATTGTTGATCCTGACTTGCAACTATTTAGAATGTACTTACTTGGTAGATGATACCTCCTTGATAGATGACATGAACTCTATAGTTTCGTCTGTGTAGGCTCGTGGAGTAGCGACACAGAGGTGGGCTGAATTGGATTTAGCCAACATTTCCTTGACTCGTGCCTGGATGCCTAATTCTTCAAGGGAGGTGGAAGAGATGAAGTGAGTAGGTTTGAAAATTGTTCTTTAATTTCCTTGAATGCCTCGATATGGTCTTTGTTCTGAGGCCTAAAGGTTCCTTGATAAGGAAGCTCTAACTGTGAACTTATTGGAGCCTCTGGTTCTGGTGCAATAGTCCTAGCCCTCTTGTCTAGGGATATATAGTTCCTCAAGGTAGATTCTCCCCATTTCTACTTCGGTGAAGAGGATGTTGGATACTATTTTGTGCATAACTCTCTAGAAACCAAAATGCACCACTGATGCTTTAGAGTATCCAGAATCGATACTTCTATTGGCCTATCAATTTCTCCCAATATTTAGAAGAATTAAAATTGGAATCATCTTTATCTAGGAGGCTCGAAGAATCCCTAATATCTTCTTCCTCTGAAGCATAGTAAATTTTATTCAGACTTTGATCAGTGAGAATGTAGTCAATATTGTTGATCCTGACTTGCAACTATTTAGAATGTACTTACTTGGTAGATGATACCTCCTTGAAAGATGACATGAACTCTATAGTTTCGTCTGTGTAGGCTCGTGGAGTAGCGACACAGAGGTGGGCTGAATTGGATTTAGCCAACATTTCCTTGACTCGTGCCTGGATGCCTAATTCTTCAAGGGAGGTGGAAGAGATGAAGTGAGTAGGTTTGAAAATTGTTCTTTAATTTCCTTGAATGCCTCGATATGGTCTTTGTTCTGAGGCCTAAAGGTTCCTTGATAAGGAAGCTCTAACTGTGAACTTATTGGAGCCTCTGGTTCTGGTGCAATAGTCCTAGCCCTCTTGTCTACTTTAGTTATGGGTTGCTCTGGAAGATGTCTCTTCTTCCCCTTCTTTGATGGGATGGTGGTTCCTTGGTGAGCTATAACTATAAAGAGAAGAGGAAAGAGCATTCATAAGGTGTGAATTAACTCTGTCAATTTGCATTATAGAAACAGGCATCGACGGTGCGTACAAATGTTGATATTGTCGATTTGAAAAAGGAGTATACTATCGACATGGTTGTCGATTGATTATAGTGAAAACAAGTCGACAGTGTTATCGACAAGAGGTAAAATATTGAGACGAATACAGGTTAAGTCGACATACACGATTTGTAAAAATGGTCAATAAGGTTATCAATTGACTGTTGTCGTGGCATAGGTCGACAAGACTATCGACCGACGTGTGCATGTACTTGTCGATTAGTTGGGAACGTATTCGATAGGAACACGAAGGCAGGGGTCTCGACTGGTACGTTGACAGAAGGCTTGTCGAGTGATTGTTCTTGGAGGCCGACAAGAGAGCAGACTGAGAGGCAGAGCTTTGCTAGGATTAGAAAGTGGTAAAAATTCTTAACACGAGGCCCTACATTTATAATCGCGGTGAAGGTCAGTGAAACTGAAGTCAGTTTTTCAGATGTGGATCCGGATTCGATAACATGCTTTCGATTGACAAGGGTGTAAACCAATAGGGTTGACATGTCTTAATATGGACATGTCGATCATCTTGTGAACACTATCGATTGTGAAGCTGACAGTTAAAAACCAAAACATTGTTGACTGATCGGTCGACAGAAAGCTTTTTGATCGACCAACTTAAAGGATGATATCCATTCCAAAAGAAGATCAATTCTAGTTGGTCGACAGTCTTGTCGACCTAATGGATAGACATCGTTGTCGACCTTCTACAATCGACAAGGTTCAAAAACTTTCTAATTGTAATATGCGATATGTCGGATTAGAATTTAGGTTGACGGGTCAAATTTAAATGACTATCTTCCAATCATCATTTAAAAGAGAGAAAAAATGATTGTCCACCTAGATTTAGATCTGGAAATCCTTAATAAGTTTTTGTATGAGGAGAAACAAAATCATCAAAAACTAATCTAAATGACAAAAAAGATAAATGCTTGGGTTGCCTCCCAAGTAGCGCTTTGTTTATAGTCATGTAGCCTGACTATTTGAACATCTCATTCTACTTCTGATGCATTTGGCAACTAGATATCTACCTTTCTGGTGATGGTTTTGTCTTTGTAGTATTGCTTTAATCGGTGACCATTAACTGAGAACATTCATGATTTCTCGCTATGAATGCCCATCATTCTTGAGGGATAGATGGTAATTACTGTGAATGGTCCAGACCAACGAGAACAAAGCTTTCCTGGGAAGAGATGTAGAGCATGATTGAATAGCATAACTTTATCTCCTTCTGAAATATCCCTCCTCCTGATATGAGAGTCATGCCAAATCTTAGTGCGCTCTTTGTAGATCCTTATATTTTCATAGACATGCATGCAAAGTTCTTCCAACTCCTACGATTGTAAGAAGTGATTTTCTTTAGCAAGTCCAGCATCCATGTTTAGGGCCCTGATTGCCCAATAGGCTTTGTGTTCCAGTTCCATTGGGAGGTGACAAGATTTCCCATAGATTAGCCGATAAGGGGTGGTTCCTATGGGTGTCTTATAAGCATTTTGATATGCCCAAAGAGCATCATCGAGTTTAGATGACCAATCTTTTCTTGACTTGCTCATTATTTTATCTAAAATTTGCTTGATCTGCTTATTGAAGACTTTGACTTGACCTACAATCTGAGGGTGATACAAGGTAGCTATCTTATGCCTCACCCCATATTATTTTAGAAGAGCCTCAAATTTCCTTTCAATGAAGTGTGAACCTCCATCACTGATTACAGTACGTGGAACTCCAAACCTAGGAAAGATGATTTTTGTGAATAGATGCATGACCATCTTAGAGTCACATGTTGATGATGGTATAGCCTCCAGCCACTTTGAGATGTAGTCAACGACCACCAAAATGTATTTATTCCCATAAGATGGTGGGAAGGGTCCCACAAAGTCTATTCCCCAAACATCAAAGATCTCTACTTTGACCCATTCAGCAAGGGGCATCTTGTTGTGTTTGTTGATATTTCTAGTGCAGTGACACGCGTCGCATTGTTTAGTGAAAGCATGAGCATCTTTAAATATGGTTGGCCAATAAAAACTAGAGTTCAAGATATTTAAAGTTGTCTTCTCAGCACCAAGATGTCCTCCATAGGGGGTCGCATGACATTTTTCTAAGATTGAACGAGCTTTGTCGTGATCCACACAATGACAATATACATTGTTTGTGCACTTTCAGAAGAGTAGGGGATCATACTAAAAATAGTTCTTGATGTCAAAAAAGAATTTCTTCTTTTGATTATAGGTCATTCCTAGAGGTAATTATTGGCATGCCAGGTAGTTACAGAAATCAGCATACCATGAAGTTACTTGATCAAGAAAATGAATAAGAAGTAGTGATTCATCTTAATAGGATTCGTTGATAGGGAGTGAAATGTTTTCTTCCACCTTTATTCGAGAGAGGTGATTAGAAACGACATTTTATGTCCCCTTTTTGTCAACAATCTCATTATCTAATTTTTACAAAAGAAGGGCCCACCTAAGGAGACATGGTTTTGTATCTTTCTTATGCATACGATACTTAATTGCCCCATAATCAATATAAATTGTCACCTTCCCACTGACGTGGTTTATTATCCCACTAACAAATTCACCCGAGGTTGAAATCCTAGATTTTTTAACCAAAACCTTGTGCAATAATACCACCCGCAAGCGGACGGGTCATATCGCAATATAGTTAAGGATCGAATACCAAAGGACAACATTTTTAAGAATCTTATACTAGTCGAATCTAGTTGAATTAAGACTAATATTTAGAATAAAGGTTGGTTTGAGGTTAATTAGACTAATAGTAAGAAAGTAAAGAGTGGAATTAAAGTTGGATCTAGATTAATGATGGGGATCACTAGGGTGGTCCTGGGTTTTACCATCGCTACATATGCAGACATATCCAATCACAAACATCCATGCTAGCTATAACTATCCAAATAGAGCTGATGCGAACCCTTTATTAGGATGTTTAGGTTCTCATAAGCATCACCTTAGGCATCCGATTTCTCATCGCCACCCAGATCATGCACTTACGGCTCTGAAGATATAAATATCCAATTGAAGTTGTGGGCCCCCTATACAGGTTTTAGGCACACAGAAGTGTCACCATGGGCTAGATGGCTCATCCCCTCATGGATCATACACTTACGACCTCAAAGAATCCCATTTTATTTCTCATCAGGGAGTCAACCGCGTTAATCAACATTCAAATCCTACATATTGAAGTTCTCACAACATAGGAACGAACAAGATAAATGCAAGCATGTGATCAATCCACAAGCACACATCGACGATTAACAACGAAATGAAAAGTTACATACAAGCCATGGAAAGTTTAATAAAAGGAAATATAAGCATGGGCAGCGGGGCTAGTCCCCACACCCAAGAGAAAGGAAACTACTCACTCATGATGTGAGGAACAAAAAGAACAAGAGAGAGGTAAGATTCTTCCATGAGCATGATGCATAAGATGGTCGTAGCTTGGTGAAGATATGGTCTTCTACACCACGTCGGAGTAGATCTGGACGAGGAGTGAGGGACGCTGCGACAGATGGGGCAGGCCTTCTCTATCCACCTTCCTTATCTTCTCCTTGTTCTTGCTTGCAGTAGGAGGAGTGGTCTTTGGATGTGTATGTGGCGTGGATGCACGTAGCCTGGTGGTGTAGAGGAGTGATGGATCGGGATCCCTCTCCAGGGGTCGAGCCTGTGTTCAGGCAGCTTGGCGGTGTGTCGGATCCCCCTGATGCCTTTG
Organism: Alisma plantago-aquatica; assembly: GCA_963693085.1. NCBI lineage: Eukaryota > Viridiplantae > Streptophyta > Magnoliopsida > Alismatales > Alismataceae > Alisma > Alisma plantago-aquatica. The sequence goes on along the minus strand of OY856415.1, from coordinate 285,246,228 downwards.
GGAGGTAGGTGTACGTCCGTATTTATAGAGTTGGCGGGTGCCTGGACTCTTCGGTATTGAACGGTCTTGGTGTCTTCACGGTCTTTGGGATTGGTTTGCTTTACACTGTTTGGAAATTGTTTACTCCTTCATGGTTTAGGAAACCGAGAGGGTTCTCATGGTCATGTCTTCACAGTCTGCAAACTGATGGATGCCCTCACATTCTTTAGAAACTGCAAGGGATCACGCAGTCTTGGAAAATGATCGCAACCACTCGGTCTTGAAATCATTTACCCTCTTCACAGTCGTTGGGGATCGATGCCCTCCTCACACGATCTCCCAGACCGATCACGCCTTCCATGCGGTCTTGAAACCAGTGAGCGTGGAGGTCAACAAGGGAGGATCATGTCGCAGTTTGAGGCACTCCCATGGTGGCATTGTTGTCATGGGTGGTGAAGGTTGTTAGTGGTGGCGACGGTAGGTGGAAGTCTTCATGGTCTCAAGAGATCATGAGGGTGTTCCTCGCGGTCTTGGAAACTGAGAACCCTCCATACAGTTTTGAGACCGTGAGGAGCAGACCAAGAGGACGGTGGTCGTCGTGGTGGTAGGAGGGTGTGGTCTGGAGAGTGGGGGTGTGATCTGGGGCACTGTCATGCTTGTTGTAGGTGTCGCACGATCTTGACACCGCTAGGGGCACGATTGGCTTGAAGAAGACCGCAAGGGCAGATGGGTGTTGTGGAGGCATGAGGTTAGGGTTGCATGTGAGAGGAAGATGAGGAGGAGGCGGAGTTGTTGGTGGAATGGAAGCGCATTCACAAACCTAGGATGGCGGCTTCCTCGTGGTCTTGGAGCCATGACGTCTCACACGGTCTTGGAATCGTGAAGCCCTCCAAATAGTCTTGAGACCGTGAGGAGGGTTGAAGACCACCAAATTGTGAGGATGAGATAAGGGTTGGGAATGTGTTGTTGATGGTGGCTGTCATTATGGTTGCGAGGAGCAGGTGAAGGAAGAGATCGCGGGTGGAGGGTGCAAGTACATCGAAGTCGGTGGTGGTGAAGGTGCAACGGAGGGGAGAAGGAGACCGCTAGGACCTTCATGTAGTCCTGAGACTGTGAGGGTCCTCTGGCATTCTTGAAACCGTGAGGGTCCTCTCGGTTTTAGTGTAGCTAGCAAATCGCGAGGAGCAAACTGTGAGTAGGTGCGGAGAGGGTGAAGATGAGGAGATTATGATGATGTGTGCGGAGAAGAAGTGAAGCACACCAATGTGATGATCGCAATCTCAAGGGTTAGTGGGTGTTGACTCGAGGGAAGGTGGGCCCTAGTTGAAGATCTGACTTCATCGTTCCCTACTCAACCTGCATGAGAAATGTTGGATCCTAGATGGGTGATTAGATGCTCTAGAGGGGGGGGTGAATAGAGTTGAATGCACTTAAACAAAATTCATTAGACCTTCAAGATATATGATAAGATAAGGTTGTTAAATAGGTAATTTGAGTGCAACTAAAGCATACATAGCAAGGATGAGAGAGATTGAGCAAACACAAGTAGACAAGCTATTTAGAGTGGTTCCATAGTTCAAACTAGAAGTCTGTCAGTCCACTTACCTAGAGAGGTCAACCTCTAGGATTTCCTAACCATTACGTTCTTATATTCATTCATAAGACTTACAATACATGACCAAACAAAGGACTTACATATCCAATACAAAGAGTCTTCAACCTTACCAAGGACTTACCCACTTTGTAAGGAGTCTTCTGCCTTCTTACAAGGACTTGCCTACTCTTGCATAAGTCTTCAGCCTTGTAGGAATTACCCATTCTTCTTGGATCTTTCGCCTTTGACTTCCCCTTCACTCAGGGAAGCTTCCACCAAGGACTTACCCACTTGAGCAATGAGTCTTCTGCCTTCACCAAGGGCTTACCCACTCTTGCTCCAAGTATTTAGCCTTGATCTTCACCAAGGGATGTCTTCCCTTGTTCTTCTTCACCTCTCTTAGCTAAGAGAGAGAACCTTCATCTTCATGATTGAAAAGTGAGATGGGGAGGTGGTGGAAGTGAGAGCCTCATAAGATATACATGTAGGACTAGCTCTCTTACAAATATCCTACTCACTATAATGGATGTAGCAAGTGATTAAGCTTAGAGAGAGAGAGGAGGTTGTAGGAAGCACTCAACTATAGAATAGGAACCTCACATAGAGTTTTGCAATGAATGCTCAACCTTAGAATGAAGCCCAAGGGGTCCTATTTATAGTTGGGGATGCCTCTTAGCCTTTGGAAACACTTGATAATGAAAATAGCCATTTTGTGGCTTTCAACAGATATATTTTCACTTGTTGCAACTCCACAATGGATAGAAGCACTTTTCTGCACTTTTTCTTACAATGCAATCGGTCGAGTTTCAATAAGGGTAACTCGACCGATAGAGTAAAAGACAAAGTCGATATTCAGACCATCGGTCGATTTTGTCCTGGGGAAACTCGACCAACCAATGAAAATCAAATTGGTCTGGTACTCCATCGGTCGAGTTCTGTGTAGTGTAAACTCGACCGATCAAAAGTCATTTTCAAGATCCAATCAGGATCGGTCGAGTTTGCACCTCACAGAACTTGACCGATGAACAGCCTGATGTGAATTTTGGAAAATGTCTTTTGAGTGCTTAAACATTCGATGTAAGTGCTCCTAATTTTTTTCTGAGCTTAATTACAAGTCATACAATCATTACAAGTGATTTACAACATGATTCTAATGGATTTACATCATATTACAAAAATGTGCACTTGTATTGACTTTGACTTGTCTTTTCTCCAATTTTAGATGCGCAAGTTTGGGCATTTGGAGTGTGTCTATACCTAATCTGAAATCACTCAAGTAGAGACATTAGACACCAATATGTGGAATGGTTAGTCATTATCAAAACATGGGTTTAGTCAATTTAGACGTGAGTCAACATTGACCTAATTGACCTCGAGTCAACATTCTCCCCCTTTTTGAAGACGACAAATCATTCCATAAATGTATTGAAAGCTTTTAAGTAAAATCATACCTTCGGAGAAACCTAGGGGTTTCAATAGGATTGAGTTCATATGCTCCCCCTCAATTGATACGCATGGAGTTCTCATACTCCCCTTCAATTGATGTTATTTCTCCTGCATGGTTAGCTTTCATAACATTTATAGAATATTATGTCTTCTACTCATATATGTTCTACACATATATGTCTTCTCCCATTTACCTTCTCCCCTTTACATGGGCATACTTCTCCTCTTCATGTAAGACATGCCTTCTTCCTCTTTTAAAATAAGACATACCTTTCTCCCCCTTTGTCATTTCAAAAAGTGGGGTTATGAAGAAAATAAGAAACATCCCTTGATAAAGAGAAAGGAGATAACACAAATATATATAAGGAGAGTAGAAGAGAACAGATAGGGGCTTGTCCAAGCATAGAAAGAAAAGCAAGTTAAAGCATATACTTGAACAACCTAAAAAGCAAGATAAAGTGTTGTAGAAAAATAATAAATCACAATTTTGACCCTCAAGATGACAGAATTTGCCCAAAAAGTATCAGGGCTCATGGCAAAGTGATGAGCCTTGCTTAGAAGGTCGTTTCTGCATGAAAAACATTAGTCTTGCACAAAAACTGAAACTAGAGCAAAATCTGCATAAAATCCAAAAATACTCCAATTTCTACATATAATGTAGATCTATGTACCGTGCATCATAATGTTATGCAAGCAACTTAAGATAGTAGATATGCAATTCTAGGAACATGCTTGAGCATGTATGAGACAAGATGCAAGCATAGCATATATATGAGCAAAGATGCCAATTATAAAAAAGGTTAGAACTACATGTATATGAACTACTAGTAGATGTTATCACAAGTTAGGACTACTAGTAGGATCTAGATCATAGCAAGAGATACCAAAAGATACACAAGATAAAGCAAGCTATGAGTAGATGTAGAGATATATCCAAACAAAGAGATATGCAATTTTAGAAGCATGAAAGGATATAGCTCACATACAAATATGCATTCTTACCATAAGATGATTACCACTAAGAACCTCAAGTTTGTATCAACACAAGATATACACCTAGATATATGTAGCAAGTTAGAGTAAAACGGAAGCAATTTTAGACACAACCAAGAGATCCAAAAAGATCATCATCAAAGCCTGTAAAACAACTCAAAGCAAGTAATTGCAAGATATAGATATACCAATTTAGAGCAATTAGAGAGATAGAGTTGTAAGCAAGATAGGCAATTTAGAACATGGAAATATGAATGTATAAAGGTACCAAAGGAGTTCCAAAGAATAAGGCTATTGGTTGAGAAAATCTATTTGAGAGGGAAATTCTCATTCAATAAGCCAAATGTATATTCTGTACACAGTGTTATCGGTCGAGTTATGTGCATTGACAACTCGACCGATGACAGATGTTGGCAATACCCATTGGTGCCTATCGGTCGAGTTTCAAGCAGGGCAAACTCGACCGACAGAGCAGCTGTCAAAGAGCACATATATTTCATAAAAACATATTTAAGGCATGCTAAATATACAAACGATATCCAAAAATGTCTTTAAGCAAGTTAGTAATGCACTATAGAAGCATTATAAATGGTTTTTGAGCAAGAGTGTGAAGAGAAACACAAAATACCACTTTTAACTCAAAAACTATATGTATAGTGCACACTAACTTGAAAAAAACAAGTTAGAAATGATTATAAGCAATAAAACATTTACCTTTGTTCTTACCATTCTTTTTTTCACTTATTGTCACTTCATACACATCTCACCTTTCTTCTTTCATGTGGATTGAGAAGTCAATTTGCAATTCAATGGCTCAAGTCAATCCATTTGCAAGTACCTACAAGAAGAAAGATGAAATGGTCCCCAATCATATTTTTTGGTCCGGAGGGGTTAGCTTAGAAATCCAAGACCTATTGCTCTTGGGTGCTTTCCTAAAAGGACAACAAGTAGAATAATGACCAATTTCATTGCAATAGTTGCATGTGCCCATAGTCTTGGAACTAGAGGATTCTCCATGGAATATTGGAGGTCCTTTATCTTTGTTGTTCCCTTGACTACTATCATATTCTAAACCATGTCTACCATTTTTTTTAGTAGTATGGTGTAGGATATCATTAAGGCACTTCTTACCAACTAAGAATCTTTGCAAAGAAGATCTCAAACTATCATTATCATGCATAAGAGAGGTAATAGTATAATACAATTGATTAATATTATCTTTAGCATGCAAAAGATCATTTTCTAAGCAACGAGCTTTAGTTAAATAAGAATCTCTATCAATATGAAGAGCAGCAACATCATTTTCTCTACTAGTAGAACTAGAACAAGATTCATGCACATTGATTTTAGCAAGCAAGGAGGCATTTTCTGTTTCTAATTCTTGCAAAACGAAATCTTTGTCCTTGTTTTCAGATTTAAGAACATCAATATCATGCATGAGAGAATCAACAATTAAAGTATGCTCTTGATTAGAAATAGACATGAGAGGTTGAGCTTCTAGAAATATAACCTTATCAAGCAAACTAGCATTTTCAAGTTTAAGAGAGTCTACTTGGATAAGACAAGCATTTTTATCATCAATCAAGCAAGAATTAGCATGTTCAAGATCATTTAATTCTACATACAAATCATCAACAATTCTAGCAAGATTTTTCTTTTTCCTTTTAGAAGACATAAGAGAGGCACAAATATTATGAATAATAGCAATCAAAGATTCTTTATCTAAAGAGTTTAGATTTACCTCACTTGAGTCCTTACTTGTTGATGCCATAAGAGCAAAATGGCATTCTCCTTCATCACTAGAGCTTGAGCTTGATCCTTCACTTGAATCTTAACTTGATCTTGAGTTGGAGGAGCCATTTGAGCTTGAGTGCCATTACTCCTTCTTCTTGTGAAGATGGGTCTTTTTGCCTTGTGGGCAATCTTCCTTATAGTGACCATTCTTTCCACATGTGAAGCACCAGATGGAGGAGGACTTGCCTTTGTAGAATCTACCCTTGGAGTACATGGCATCTTCTTCAACTTGAGAGGATGGAGAAGCTTGACCAACCGTAGCCTTGATTTGAGCTTTGATTTCAGCCTTCTTCATTCTCTTGAGTTCTTTCCCTTCTTGTATTTCTACTTCCTCCCTCTTGTCAAGTGTGGCTTCATGTGCTTGTAGATTTCCAATGAGCTCTTCAATAGGAATATCCTTAAGGGACCTTGCTTCTTCAATGGAAGTCACCTTGGGTTCCCACCTTTTGGGAAGATTTCTAAGGATCTTTGAGTTGATCTCTCCACTAGACATAGGATGTCCTAGAACAGTAAGACCATTCATAATGGTGTTAAGCCTTGAGTACATGTTGGCTATCCTCTCCTCCTTTCCCATCTTGAAGTTCTCAAACAGCCCTTTGAGCATTTAGATTTTGCTTTCCTTCACTTGATTTGTCCCTTCATAAGTGATGCATAGCTTTCTCCATACCTCATAGGCTGTTTAACATGAAGAAATCCATTGAACGCGGTGGGGTCATGGAGGCATAGAGGATGTGCATGGCTCTAACATTCAAGGTTTCTTTCTTCAAGGTAGCTTCATCCCATTCTTCAATCTTTGTCTTTGGTAGCATGTATGGGCTGTTCACCATTTGCCAAATCTTAAGACTTGATCCTTGGATGTAGAATTGAAGCCTTCTCCTCCAATAGAGGAAATTGCTCTCATCAAAAATTGGAAGACTGATCAAGTAGCTCATCCTTGGTAGTCGTCCATCGTCTCCTACTTGTAGAAGTATGTTTGGAGAAGACCCACTCTGATACCAATTGTTAGATCCTAGATGGGTGATTAGATGCTCTAGAGGGGGGTGAATAGAGCTGAATGCACTTAATCAAAATTCATTAGACCTTCAAGATATATGATAAGATAAGGTTGCTAAATAGGTAATTTGAGTGCAACTAAAGCATGCATAGAAAGGATGAGAGAGATTGAGCAAACACAAGTAGACAAGCTATTTAGAGTGGTTCCACACTTCAAACTAGAAGTATGTCAGTCCACTTACTTAGAGAGGTCAACCTCTGGGATTTCCTAACCATTGCATTCTTATATTCATTCATAAGACTTACAATACATGACCAAACAAAGGACTTACCTATCCAATACAAAGGGTCTTCAACCTTACCAAGGACTTACCCACTTTGCATGGAGTCTTCTGCCTTTTTCCAAAGACTTACATACTCTTGCACAAGTCTTCAGCCTTGTAGGAATTACCCACACTTCTTGGATATTCTGCCTCTGACTTCACCTTCACTCGGAGAAGCTTCCACCAAGGACTTACCCACTTGAGCAAGGAGTCTTCTGCCTTCACCAAGGGCTTACCCACTCTTGCTCTAAGTCTTCAACCTTAATCTTCACTAAGGGAAGCCTTCCCTTATTCTTCTTCACCTCTCTTAGCTAAGAGAGAGAACCTTCATCTTCATGATTGAAAAGAGAGATGGGGAGGTGGTGGAAGTGAGAGCCTCACAAGATATACATGTAGGACTAGCTCTCTAACAAATCTCCTACTCACTCTAATGGATGTAGCAAGTGATTAAGCTTAGACATAGAGAGGAGACTGTAGGAAGCACTCAACTATAGAATAGGAACCTCACATAGAGTTTTGCAATGAATTCTCAACTTTGGAATGAAGCCCAAGGGGTCCTATTTATAGCTGGGGGTGCCTCTTAGCCTTTGGAAACACTTGATAATGAAAACTAGCCATTTTGTGGCTTTCAACAGATATATTTTCACTTGTTGCAACTCCACAACGGCTAGAAGCACTTTTCTGCACTTTTCTGTACAGTGCAATCGGTCGAGTTTCTATAAGGGTAACTCGACCGATAGAGTAAAAGATAAAGCCAATATTTAGACCATCGGTTGAGTTTGTCCTGGGGAAACTCGACCAACCAATGAAAATCAAATTGGTCTGGTACTCCATCAGTCGAGTTCTGTATAGTGTAAACTCGACCGATCAAAAGTCATTTTCAAGATCCAATCAGGATCGGTCGAGTTTGAACCTCACAG